>JAFBJU010001033.1:392450-431881 GCA_016785305.1 Colistium nudipinnis
GAGAGAGAGAGAGAGAGAGAGAGAGAGAGAGAGAGAGAGAGAGAGAGAGACGGGGAAGATCAGAGGAGGATGGAAACTTCTACTCTGCAGTCGGTGTTATTGACGAGTCAATGGCTCAAATTGACACGTTATATCATCCAACGTTGGCGAAAGCGGCAAGTGGGTGAAAAAGCGAAAAGTCAAAAAATCTCATCAAGGTTTCTGTGAATAACTTTTGACAGGAAGGTCCGAGAGACCTGGAACCTGGCAAAGCGCCCACTGTATTGACCCTTCCGCATCCAATGATACCGTCCGCGAGTCTCTACCCTGTCGGGAAGCTGGCGAAACTGGTTCGTCGCGTTTTCTGCGATTAACGTAGAAGGGGTTAGGGGACGGGGTTAGTGGATTTTTCATCTCCAAAGAAAACCCTGAAACAAAGCCGGCGTGGTTCCATTATTTTCTCCTCTCTCTCTCTTTTCATGTCTCGCGCCTGAATTAGCAGAGATTTAAAAAATCCTGTTCCAACCGCTGCCGCCAACAAACTTCCACAAAGAGCCACGAACGCAAGAGACCCCGTTAACCATGTGAGATTGCGGCGGTATTTAATCGGCAGGATGAAAGACACATCTTTTTGTCGAAAAAAAAAACAACCATTTTCTTTGGACGCATATGTCAAAGCACACAGCATGGCAATGAACAGCTACAGTTGAACATATATCAAGTGTTTGACACGATGCTATGTGATGTCTATAGGATGTTGTGGGCGGGGGGTCTTTTTCCTACACATTACAACACAAAGCCATAATCCTATTTTCTCCAGTCAGATATGTAGATCAGCATTACGAGCGATCCATCGTTTTCGCCTCTACCGTTGTTCCCCAAGGGCACATTTACATGGCACTGGTTCCACCAGTGCTCATCACTTAACCAACCACAATAAAGGACCTTATCATCCCAACACCATCTCTCTCTCTCTCTCTCTCTCTCGCTCTCGCCCCGTCCTCCCTCACCCAGTCATTAGCATAAGCTATGCACGCCGGTGTTTACCGCGGATGACATCGGCTGTGATAGCGCTGGAATTGATTGCTATTTCAGCCTCTGTAGTGGGATCCTGTGGGCAATTTGTGTGACTTTCCAGCAGCTGATTTTGATGAAGCGGTTTCTGTCTGGACCCGGCGACGACAGCTGCAGAATGCAGAGCAGCTGCGCGCTGACCCGCCGCGGATATGCTGCCATGCATATATACAGTAAATGTGTTTTTTTTTTCTATCTAATGAGGCTGCGCACATAAGCAGCTCCTAAACGATGCGTAGAGTAACGCAGACTAACCAGAACAAGACAAGACAGTGGAGAGGCCGTTATGAGGAAAACATTGTAATCTATGAGTCTGCAATTCTAAAAAAGAAACATTTCAATAAACAGTCCCTGATCTTCACTTAATTATTTCCTGGAGCGGCATAAGCATTTAAATTATGCTGCGCCCATTTTACATATGAAAGCATAATTTTTGGTCTAAAGGCCGTTTGGATTATTCTCAATAGCAGCTAAATGCTCCAATGCGATGTTTTTTTTTTTTTTTTTAAAGATAGATTCACTTTGTGCGTCTATCAGTCTTTGCGATCGACAAATAACACATTTTGGGATTATCACAGTGTTGTCACTGATGGCGGCTGGAAATAAGGATGATAAGAGGGATGAGGCTGTACCAAAACAGCCAAGCTTCAGGCCTTCAAACCAAAATAACAAGCGGAATGACACTGTGTGATCGTTACGTCAGCTTCCATGCATGCATCATATACACGGTTAAAAAAAAAAGAACTTGAAGTTTTTCCCACAGACAACCATCCTCAAACTCCGCCTGAATCCTAAAGAGTGGCAGGAACTAAATTTCAATTCAGCATGAGTACGTCTTCAGAACAGCAGAGGAGGCAGACATGCCACACCAGACTCCAGAAGTGATTAAAACTTTTTTCTTTTTAGAAAAAAAATAACTTTGAGGCAGAGTTTTCTTCAAAGTGCAGAGAAACTGATATTTAACAAGTGAAACAGTATTCCACTTGAACACAATCTTGCGAATAAGACAGAATGAGAACAGAGTTAGATTAAGGGGGTGACTCTAAAATCCAACTCAACCCAGAGATTTATTAGAAATTCCACATAATAGCACTTGGGAGAAGTCAGTGCTGCAGCAACTACCTTCAATATTTTATCAACTATAAAAATCAGTCAGCTGCTGTCAGTGTGCGTGTGTGCGTGTGTGTGTGTGCGTGCGTGCGTGCGTTGCCTGCGCTGGTTTGTTCACCAAAACCCAAAGGATTGATGATAAAAGAAACCTGCCAGATGAAAACAAAACTCCAACTTACCTCGGAGGATTTATTTTTATTTTTTTAATTGTTGTGTTTTCTCGTGAATACAACTGTAGAAAAAAAAACACATAATAAAGAGTGGTTTATATGTCACGAGCACACCACCAACGACAAATCCCCCATTGTCAAGCCAGGCAGCAATAACTCCCAACTCCATGAAAATTGTAGAAGGGCCAGGAGATATTTCCTCCAACAAAATGAGCACAAGAATCCATTATGTGTGGGAAACACAAATTGCTTAACTGTGTGGATCATTTTAACATCTTACCATAGGTCTTCTCTTCCAAGGACAGAGAAGAGGCTGCGGCTGACAAAGCTGCCTGATATATTGCCACTTGTCACAGTGATGGTGGCGCTGTGCGTGACCTGTGCTGGTCTGACACACAATGGTGCCTCTTACAAAGTGTTATGTGAAGCTCAGATAGTTGAGCATTAATCATTTAGGGAAATATCCCTTTCCCTTTTCGCGGGGTGTCTTTGCCAGGGCTGCCTTTGGACCTCACTAGTAAGTGAGTAAATAAAACAAGTACTATAAATAGAATAAATAAAAACTTGTGATGAAACAGAGTTCCGACTCATCTGTAGCCAGGACGGGGACTCGGGGTGGAGAGAGCACCGGACACCTGAAACACCGGCGGTTTTCCCAATAAGTCCTAAAGCGCACAGTCTGTTTAGTAGTCCTGCCATTACTGGCCCTGCCAGGTCCTGTGTGTGTGTGTGTGTGTGTGTGTGTGTGTGTGTGTGTGTGTGTGTGTGTGTGTGTGTGTGTGTGTGTGTGTGTGTGTGTGTGTGCGTGCGTGCGTGCGTGCGTGCGTGTGTGTGTGCGTGCGTGCGTGCGTGCGTGCGTGCGTGCGTGCGTGCGTGCGTGCGTGCGTGCGTGCGTGCGTGCGGCAGGATCATAAGTTCATCACGTACCACCGGTCTATCTTTCGTCCTCCACCAGTTTAACTTTTTCTGCAGTCAGCCTCACGCACGCACGCACGCAGGGCTTTGCACCTCAACTACGTCGTCCACACAAACAGTGCTGCCTTCCGTGTGCAGTGCATGGCAAGCTGGACACTTGTTTTTCAGTTGCAGGTTAATAAACAGTCTGAAGCCACTGTTGACTTTATCTGAAGGAGACCACGCCATGATTTTTATTTTATTTTTTTCATAACTACAGCGGGGCTGTAAAAAGCTAAAACTAAAAGTTATCAGGGATTAATAGGGTCATAAGACACTTCATTAAGATTTGCGATTAAGATTAAGCTTGGTAATTACCGTTTATATGTCGTTTCTGCATGGTTTGCAATGCATACACTGATTGTGCGTGACTTACAAGGTGGCCCGTGTACTTCAACCTCTTTCCCTCCTATGGCGTGTGCAAAAACGTCCAAACATGTGATAGACAGGATTTCCAAAAAATACAGTTTTAACACTAACCCAAAAAATGTGCACCCCCCCCTCTCGTCATTAGAAGTACAATGAATTAAGAGTTAGAATCAGAAACTGCATCGGTCCAATTTAAATTTGATGTTGCTGCCTCGTAAAAACAAATGGCACCTCAGTGAGCCAGACTGACTGATGTCAGATGGCGGTGATGTTATGTGGCCCCTCAGAGGTGCAGAGAGAGGTCCTTACAACATGACTGGGATTTACATGGCCGCATTAAACAGATTCCTCTTTCAGACACCGAATTCCAGCTGTGGGATTCCTTCTGCCAAAACATTTTCTAGTGCTGGAAGATTTAAAATGGCTCTACACTTGTGTTTCACCGGGGTCGATTTAATATGCAGGCGCAGGGATGAAGCAAGAAGCAAAAAGGTTCGTGGGAATATCTCACGCCCTCCACGCATCTCCAAGTAGATGGGAGAAGGTCGGGCAAAGTTTGTGTCTCTCCATCAATCCCAGGGTGTGTGCGAACAGTGTCGTTGGGGTTGTATATGGAGCGTCAGTCTTTATGTGTATACACAGCGCATAAACTGAGTGTACAGTGTAAGAAGATTCACAACGTCATGCGTGAATATGAGTGTTTGTTGATGTGTTGTCCGTGTGTGTGTGTGTGTGTGTGTGTGTGTGTGTGTGTGTGTATCTATATGCATGCGTGCGGCGGTGCGGATTGCAGAGGGGACCTCAGAGCAGGTAATTACTGCACCGTGGTGAAACATCATTATTCACTCATCTGCCCACTATCACCATCTGTCCTGCTGAGCACCACCTCATACACAATCAGCACCAAGGACAGCTCCACCCACACACAGAGGCACACCATCCATCTATCTCCACCAGCACTGGCTTATAGTACACCGCTCACACCTTCACCTTTCCCTTTTTTTTTTTCTTTTTGCCGTATCCTGCTTTTTTCCCCAATCCACACACACACACACACACAACACTATTTTTATTATTATAAAGTTATTCTCTTGCTAATTAGTGATTTTATTCGGCACTGTTCTTTCATCTAATTTTGCACTCTCACCTTGGAGTGTGCGCTGTCCCTGATGGTACCAGGAAAAGTCCGGTTGTAAATCGGCAGCCAGGCATCGCAGCAGGTGCTGGTGGACTGAAAACGACTTCGGGTGGAAATGTGTGATTAGCATTAATGAGAAAAAATGAGAGGAAGCTGTGTTAAAAGCGGACAGAAGCAGCACAAACAGTGAAGACAAAGTTGGAGCTCTGACCTCTGGGGCAGAGCGGGCAGTGGGAAGAAAACCACACGTCAAACTCTGCAGGATGGTCCGGCATCAATGTAAAATCTGCGGGCTGCAATTAAAACCGTGAGATGACTAAATCCATCCTAATGATGCGCCTTATTATGAGTTCCCATTACTCTCCGCTTGCTCCCCGTGCTCTAAAGAAAGGAATAAAAAGGAACTTTAAGCGCAATTTGCAGTAATGCACCATCCCATAATTCTGACTGTGTCTGCCGACCGCATCGATGGCCGGCTGTAATTGCTGTTTTACTCATAGCTGATGGATTAGAACATAAAAGTAACAAGAGAGGAACAATCATGTCAAAGAGATGGATGGACGGGTGCATGGGCGAGAGAGAGAGAGAGAGAGAGTGAGTGAGTGAGTGAGTGAGTGGGCGAGCGTAAAGGCATGACGCATCAAGCTTCTGGGAAGTTGTACTATAGGCTGAGTGTCATTGTGATGTACCACTTAGCGCTCAGAAATGAAACACACACACACACAAAACAAAGACACCCTTTCACATCAAAAAGAATCCCTCACTTAAGCAGATTCTATCATTCTTTCATAATTTCCGTTTCGTTCAGTCTTTGCTGCTCAGAGCTGCTGTGGCCACATACGCAGATCAAGGCAATGCGACGCGTTTCATGAGTGTTCCCCTTCTGGTTCTTTTATCCTCAAAGCCTTTAACTAAAAGGTGGGTCGGCGGCGGAGCTTTTAAGTTGCTCTCCTGTCAAATCAACGTGATTGCCAAGGCCTTCCTGCTTTGCTTGTTTCCCAGAGGTCAGATGTGGGAAAAAGAGCACTGCGCGGAGAGGTGAGAAGAATAAAAATACCCCCCAAAAAAAAAAAAAAACGTCAATGCGGTCGTAAAATGCCACGCATTCAAGCATCAAGGCCTGACGAGCAATGTTTTGTTTTTTCCAGAAGAATTCCCACAAAGCAGAGATAATAAGACAGCTATGCAGAGGCTCTTCATTCATCACTGCCACACACACAAAAATACTGTAGCAGTTAAGAAAGGAAAGACCCTGAATCCTGAAAAGCAAATTTACCTGTTTCGCACATTTCAACAGCCAGGCCATTCAAAGTGCTTTACATAATGACAAATTGCAAAGAATATCACACTGACTCCATGATTATCTTCTGTTTCAGTAAGTTTTAAATATTCCGTTTACAAAACTTTGCAGACCTTTCGTAGATTTAATCACAGTGCAGTTTGTTTTTTTTGGTTTGTTTGTTTTTTTCCCTTCCTTAGGAGCAAAGTCGGAGTAAAGCATCCCACAGGTTTCCCGGACAGAGCCTGGATTGACATCCAGCCTTTCTCCCCGCCCCCCCCCCCCCCCCACCCCCACGATTAATGCCGCTTTAAAATCTACAGCAAGGTAAATAAATGAGAGGGCCAGGGTAAATTAAAACTCTGCTGCAATTACACCACCACTTCCAGTTAACCCCCTGGCAATTAACAAGCTGTCAGCTGGGATGGATAGGAGTGTGCAGGGCGGCGCAGGAATGTGTGTGTGCTTTGTGCGAGTGTGTGCGCAGCCAGCTGGCCATATAACATCCCACTGCTGACGCAAACTCAATACGCTTAATGAAACTGCACAGAAACTCCAATCGGCATACTGAGAAAAAGCAGCAGGGGGCCGGCAACAAGTGAAAATTGTTTGTTTTTTTAAGATAGGTCCAAGGTCACATGCTCAATTGTGTTAAAACACAAGTAAGAATTTCTGGAAAGAAATGCACCTTGAATTGGACCAAAGTCAAGGATGAGTTACAGTCACAGAGTAGCACTGATGCACCAGCATCATTTAACGATGGATCCAAGGCTGCGGCTATTTGGCTACATAGAGAGCGAAGGAGCAAGAAGAAAAAAAAAAGAGAGAAAGAGGGGGGAGATGAGAGCAAGGTCTTGGCTTGGTTTCAGGCACCCTTTTGTTTGTGTGTGCTTGTGTGTGTTTGTGCGCGCTACACCCATCCCCGGGGCCTGGCTTTAAGGAGCCATTAAAAGCCAGATACGAGCCAGGCTGACCTCCGTGCTCTCCGAACGATTTTTGATGCCAGTGGGGGGAAAAAAAAGCAAAAAGCAAAAAAAAAATAAAAAATACCATCCGCCCCTCACGGCCATATTGCTATCATAGCACTTTAATGAAAAAGAATGCAGGGTACAATCCCGGAGGTCCCAGGCGGACACGGAGGTTAGAGTCGGGAGTTTAGGGGGAATTAGAGACAGCGAGAGGCTCCCGGGATACGGATGAAGACATAGGACAACACCGGGCCCTTCCTCAGGGAAGTCCAACACAATATTTGACCGCCCCCCCCCCTCCCCGGGGAATGTGTAACACTGTTCAAACTAAAGTTAAATGCCATCTGACACACACAAACACACACGCGCATGCTCTGGGTGGGTGTACACACTTTCTCACATAATCAGTCTTCAATACGAGGCACGCGGAGAGAAGCGGATTAATGGAGCGATTTGCAAAACTGGGACGGACGGCAAACGCAAGAAGTATGCCCTCCTTTGTAATGTGCAAAAGTGCACACAAACACACACACACACAAACATCCTCTGAACCCAGTCTCCCGTCCAATCAAAGCAAAGCTAATTACTGTGTTTCAGTGGTGTTATTCCAGCGCGAGAGTAGCTCGCCTGTTGATGGCGTCTGGGCTTAAATTACTGCTTTAATTACTGATGCTAATGTTTTCCCTGCTATTAAACATTTATGCAAAGTGGCATCCGGAGATGTTCAATCCTTATCTTCATAGATTCCCCCCCCCCCCCTGGCTGGCGGGGCTGGAGGGGGGGGGTGGCCAGGGGACGGAGGGTGAGCGGGGGAAAAGTGCCATCGCTGCAGTTCCGCCTGTGCGGCGCTTCGCTGTAAAACATCAGCTCCGGCCTCTGGCTTCAGGCCCAGCGAGGGGGGACGCGGCTTTAACTGCCGCTGGAGGTGTGCACCCTTGGAAAGCAGAGCGCGCACGCTCCCGGCAGTTACGGGAGATTTAGACACCCAGGGTGGCAGAAAAGAAAGGTGCCGCAGGGTGCCGGGGACAAGAAAGGGCAAATGGAGACAAAAAACAGCAGGTGGGAGGTATAGGGCCGAAAAGAAAACAAATAAAGAGGATATGATTATTTTGTAATGTGCATCACGTTGATAGAAGAAGTGATGACACCGGGAATAAAAGCACAGATTGATACGGAGAAAAACATAATTACAGTAAGCCAGCCATTAACATAGCGAATGCTAATCAGAGATTTCCACGACAATCTTGGCCGTAGGGGTCCCGCAGTGATGCTCCGGCTAAATCAATAACTCTGGGTTTCAATTACTGTCCCCCTACTGTTCACCACACTCGTGGGCTCATCTTTTTCCTTCCCCCTCTGTCTCTGTGCATATGAAATGCAGACAATTAATTCATCAGGGTGACTTGCTGGCTCGGGGAGAGGAAAACTACCCCTCTCGCAGAGCCGCGGCAAGTTTGACAACCTCCATAATCAGGAGGGAAATATAGTTTGCAACATTTCATCCCATCCGGGCAGGAAGGAGAGAGTGGGAAAAACAAAAAAAAAATAGCCCTGGCTGTGAATAAAAGATGAGAATCCTATGGATGGACCAGGGATATGTGCACAAAGCATTTGACATAAAGCACAAAAAAAAAAAACAACAACACATCCGGCGAGTTCACCAGTGTCCTCACAATGACCTCACAACTATTTGGTTTTATTTCCATCCATATCAGAAAGAGACAATCCACAGTTCATCTGCGTGGCGTTTCTGTGTTTATGAAATACATATTTCTCTCTCTCTCTCTGCTTTCAGAGTGGGCGCGGCAGGATGATGAAGTCCTGCGAATAAATGTATACACAACAGCCACGCAACAAAAGACAAAAAACAAGCAGGAAGACAGGCAAAACAAAGTATTTAAATAGAAAGGAGCAACTTGCCATTTTTATGGGGATTGTATGTCAGTTTGGATATAATATGCAGCATATAGATGACAGGGTGTAATAACACTTCCTCCAATGTCTTATCTTTTCCTTTGGTGCCATCCTACGGTACATGTGTACCTGCAAAGTTCCCATCAGCCCCAACCGCTTCAGAGTTCCGTGCTGATTAGAAAATGCATGCACGCGATCAGGCTAAACGACAACGCTGAGCACTGTAAAACATGATGGCCCCCTAAAAATAAACTGGTTGCATTGTCCCTGGGAGTGTTAGAGCCATTGATTTTTTTTTTGTCTCCCCCTTCATAGACACTGGTTTGCGACTCACTGTCGGAGCAGGATTTAGATAAGAAGCATGAAATCTCTCAAGTTACATCCACAAAACAAAAAAAAGAAAAAAAGAAAACCCTCAGGCGCAAACCTGAGCTAAGAGGACTGTTTAAAAAAGAAAATTAAATTGATGTTCACAACAACTCCCAAGTCCATACACCTAAATAAAACATTTTAAAAAATTGAAAAAAAAGAACAACTTCATATAATATTCTCAACTAACTCTCCCAATTACTGCCTAACGGTGGCTGAAGGCCGTGGGTACTGCAGTATTTACAGCCCAAAAAAGATCAAATCTGATTTCTCGTGTAAAATATATAAATAATCTAAACCGGCTGGTAATAACTTCAATCTGTATGGTTGGTACATAACCTGGCAGACTTTAGAGAGATTATATGGAAAAAATAATAATTAAGACATGGGGGGGGGCATGACTCACTGTATATTCAAAGTAGGCGTTACAGTATAATATAGCATTTAAATCTGCGCAAATGTAAAGTTGTATAATGACATTTCCATTAAGGGTTTTATAATATAAAAATATCATTTCCTCCTAATATACCATTTGAAGGAGTGTTTTTCTCTATTCACCACAGGGAAGGGGCACTTTGAGGAATCTCTGCTCCTCTCCACGGCCACCCTGAGCCTTCACTAATGTTTTTGGGTTTTTTTTTCCTGCCCAAAGAGCCTCTCTGCTCATGGTTTCTCAAATTGGGATCGCTGTTCCATTTTCTGGAACACATCTTCACATCACTCTGCGTGTACACTCCTAGTGACACGTGCATTATATGGTAGCACGATAGATAACAGATTCCCACTCTGTGTGAGCCGGCGAGTGTGTGCGCTGAGAGGCTATTTCAGACGCAACAAGAACAGAGAGATCGCGCCGACACAAAGGAAATGTGGTTCGTGTTGGATTGGAACTTGTTTTTTTGGGGTTTTTTTTGGGGGGGGGTTCCATGAGCCTTGAGAACAGCTGAGTACTGAAAAAAAGCCTTTGGACACAGCATCCTATCTACCTGTGTCCATTTCTCTCTGTTTTTTGTGAAATCACAGCAACAAGGAAAACAAAACAAAAAAACACGAGTCCTGTCCACACACACACACACGCGTGTGGAAAATCGATGGACACAATATGGAAAAAAAAAAAAAAAAAAAAGGATTTGTCTGCTCCGCTCAGCTTGATGCTGTTGTAACTGTTTGGGACAATGTGTGTTTGTGTGGCATCACTACCTGCAAAACATGACACTTTCTTTTCCCGTCTTTGAACGCATCGTTCCTCTACCTACTCCATCAATAACCCCTCAGGTGGGATTAAATTGGATTACGCCGTGATATTACATTATTTCCTAGTGTTGCGTTATGCCATTAAATGATTGGTGACCCTCCAACGTCCTAAGTTAAACACTTAGGAGTCTGCACGGACACCCGAGTCCGGTCGGACGAGACGTGGACGGCTGGGGAAGAAATAACTTGCGCCAATGGTACATGATCAGAATATTCCCGTTGCTTCCCATCAACTGATTCCGAGTAAGCCAATGAGGCGGCTTTCTAATGAATCCATTTGCATCGCAGAGCTGTATCAGGTTCGTTTTTTTTTTTTTTTCTTTTGTCCATGGACTTCCTTATTACTATGCACCACAGCAAACCTCAGTGTGAGCTCCTAGCAGACATATTGTGCGAAGTCCAGCTCGCGTATGTAGAATGGAAACGAAGGGAAATAGGGAATATCAACTGTTTTATCCTATCTATGAGGAATAAAGCAAGTTGGTGTGAAAAATAATTATTCAGCTAAGGCCTCCCTGCGTCCGCCTCTTCTAAATCCCTCCACTGGTATTCATTACGTCTCAGCTGCGCACACGCACACACACACACACACTCCCAAAACCCCTGTGTTTGTATTTACCATATATTTCGGAGAGCAAAGCTTTGATTTTTCCCCCCGTTATTCTCCAGAGGTGTATTTTTCACTGGGAGCGGAGTCAGCCTCCTCTCAGGAGAGCTCAAAGGTTTGCCAAAACATCCCCAAATAAAGGAGCTCAAGTCTGTGAAAACTGTTTAAGTGCAAACGAGATAACAGAGGCACCATAGGTGCAACAAACACAATCTGGAGCATTGACAAAGGGAACATTGTGAGAAAGCTTTTTTGTTTTTAATTCAGTGTAAGCCTGGTTCAGTCCGAGAATAAGAGCATTTCTGCGGATATTTTTTTTCCCCCCCTCACACAGATATCCTCCCAACGTTCCAGATTCTTTTTTCGTTTATTTTTCTTTCAGAGGGCATATTTGCTCAGAGCACCCAAGCGCATGGCTATACTGTAAAACAGCTCATTGGAAAACTATAGATGGTGCCATGTCTCTAATCCCCATTCAGCAGTTATGAAACTGACCCGCACTAATGATTTCTGCTAACCCCTAGGTAAATGTCACCAGGGGAATGGATTTCATTTAGTGACAGCTGGATTCATATCTGTGTCAAATGTCAGGGAAGATACATCTGTGCACACACACAAACACACAACCATGGATCTGTGTGTTGTTCGCACTCGGTCAGTCCGTGACTTCCTGCAGCCGCGGCCTGAAAGCGCATCATCAGCAGAAGTGCAAGAACGGCGTGAGAAGCCGAGTCTGCAGAATGCTCCGAGTTTACGCACACACATACGCACACACACACAAAAGGATTCAAGGTTTAGAGCATTAAATAACACGTTCACACACACAAACACACACTTCCCGCCCGCCCGCACGCACACACCAATGCATACACATAGGTAGTGTTGTGGGGACTGTGTTTTACACGTTCTCATTTATCTCTGCTTTATTTCAGGCGATAAAGCCACCTGATATAACTTAGGGGGGGGGGAGGGGGGGGGCAATTGGACAGCATGTAAATGCAGCCATGAAAATGAAAACCGGGCTTCTGCAGAATCTCAACTGCCCCCAAAAGAATTGAGCCGCACTGCCGCAAGTAGATCCACACTGTTCCTCTTAGTCAGCCGCTGTCAGACTGGTTATGCAAAATGCATGTAAATGTGCAGATTTATTGGAGGCTCTTAAAAAAAAAAAAAAAAAAAAAAGGGCTAATCGAGAATTAATACATTGGACAACTGTGGTTGACTCATCGTTTCTTGTTTGATGATGGCAAAAATTCAACGATGCATTTGGGGTTTGTGCATAATCAGGAGATTCTCTCATTCCTGGCCCTCAGGGTCCAACTTTACAACTGCAGCGTATGATCTTTTTGAAATATCTGAGGCGCGTCATGTCAGTGAAGTGATAAAATGTCTACGGCAGACTGGGTGTTGACCAACTCCGGCCTCTGCGCGTCCTGAGGACTCGGTGTTTTGTCTGCTGCATCATATGTCACTTTGCCAACAGGAAAATGCAAAATCATGCAGCCGATGAGCTCGTAAAACTCTGGCTCCCACAGGTGTTCCATAAAGTTGTTGTTGCAGAGGCTGGGTGTTTTATACTGGGGGGGTAACCTTCCATCAACACACCAACAGTCCTGCTGCGATTCACAAGGACGAGGAGGTCACACGAGGAGCCGGCAAGCACCGTCTTATCTCCAGGTGAACGCTCCAATAAAATCTAGCCGCCTGCACAGATTTGTGTGACTCATGAGGCCGTGACTTGTGTGTTTTCGCACCTCGGAAGATTGGTTCATATCCCCGATTGGCTATATGGTCTCATTTTCAACGACTCAATTAACGGAGCAGGCTGTGAAAGGTTTTTGCAGTACATCTGCCTTCCACTGTATCCTCTGCCGAAAGGAGTCGCAAAATCAACAATTCAGTTACAGGATGATCATGAGGCTCATTTAATGCACACACAACCAAGAAGGTCTAATTATCAAAACCTGCATTAGAGTCTAACCTTGTAGCCGTCAACTAAGCTTCTCTTTGATTTTATTCGGCAGCAGAACGCAAAAGAGTTACGGAAGGAAAATGTTACCTTATATCCTGTTTTAATTAAAGGTTATATGGATATATAATTAACTGAAAAAAGTTATTAGAGTTGCACCATTACCTCCGAGCAACAAAAACGATCCAGCTAACCTCCCTGCAGACTCAACTGCATGATTTATTTTTCCCCATAATCAGCAGAAGGGGTTATGGTTTTTAAGAATACGCAACTTACACCAATCCATATATATATTTTTTTTTATACGGAAAAATGTTCTCATGCCTGATGGGATTCACGCTCACTGTTATCATATTAAACTCATCTCGCACAACCTGCTCAGCACTTAGTGAATAGAGGGAGACACATCTTCAAAATGATCTTTCACTTGTCCTCAGAATAAACTTATCATCAGTTTCAACGGACGAGTTTTACAATAAGAAAAATATCCCCAGCCGGTATCATTTAAATTGACTTTGTATTCAGTATAATTGCCTTTAAAGTTTGCACTCAAAGTTCAAATTCTTCTTCTTTTTTTTTTTCCCCCCAGAGATGTCCTTGGTTCATTTTGTGAGCGCTGCCATTAAACCATTCAATTACAAACACTAAAGTTTTAATGTTTCTCCTTCCGGTGATATGAAAATAGGCCCCCCTCGTAAATGGATATATGCTTAAGCAGGAGGGATCCATCTACTGCGGGCGAAATGGCCTCGTATTATTTCATTCATCTGTCAGACTAATTGCGTCCCGCGACAGCCTGAAGCACAATGCATCAAACAGTGTTGCCAGTCCAAAAAATAATAAAAAAAATAAAATCGATGGGGATATCAATCCTGTCCTTCCCAAATTTTAAAGCTCATTTGCCTGAGATTACACTTGCTGTTTTATCACTGGGCTGTTAGGATGAAAAGTGAGTTATTAGTTACTTAACAACCATCGCTTTTACAGTGAAAGCTCATTTAATGTCGTCGGAAGATAAAGGCGTCTGCAAACCGAATGATGGGAACTTTCCATTTTGAACATTATCCCATGAACAACAAAAAAAAACAAAAAAAAACCCAGCTAAAACAAGGCTTGTCGTTTGTATATAGTGGATGAGTCCTCCACCCAAGTGCTACTTTAGCATGTGCATCATTCCGCCTTACAAAACACACACACACACAGACAGACACACACCTGCACACAGTCGCCTCGACAAATTGCTTCCAGGAAATTACATCACTTCCCTGCCATTGTCTGAAAATTACATCTGTCCCCCACCATTCAGCCAATCACTCCCTCGGTCTCTTTTTTTTTTTTCATTATTATGATTTTTCTTTTTTTTTTACGCTGTCTCTCTCTCTCTCTCTCTCTCGAATCGCACGCTATTTCAGGCTTTTTCCCTTCACTTTAACTGGGCCCCTAAATTGCCAGGTTTGAATTGCCCTATGAACAGCGTGGGGTGGACAGGCCGGCGGGAGGTGTGTGTGAATGCGTGAGTCTCTGTGTTATCACCATCTCTTTTCATTTTCCTCTCCGAGTGGTGCTGTCAGGAGCCAAACAAGATATCACTCTCCTACCCGCCCCCTGACTGGGAGTCAAAACATAACATAGAGGAGGAAATGGAATAAAAGGAATAAAGACAAAGGTAAAGCAAAAGGGTGGCCTTCCAGACTCCCGTAGCCAGACTAATCCCTTCATTCTCTTTGTACCTCGGGCCAATCAGCCAGCGGGGCCCTGCCTGGCTCTCTGGGTGCAGATAATTGCCCTTCGCTGTGTGTCTTGATGAAGTTCAGGACCTTATCAAAGAGAATTCACAGACACACACACACACACATGTAAATGCACACGCAGTCTCATGACAAAAAAAAAAAAAAAACGCAGCGGATAATAAGTCAGCTTTCCCCGCGCAACTCTCTAATAGTACACTTACAGCTCTGCCAAAAATTATATACACACACATATATATATATACTGTATATATATATATATATATATAAAATCCTTCTCTGCTTGGTTAAACTGGAACGACCTGCCCGTTCTTGGACTCAAGGTCACTTTCTAAATATCCCAACAAAGTTTGAACCTATGTGGTGTGTTTTTTTTTTATTGTCTATATAAACCTGCGGTCAAGGAGAGCTGTGACCATCACGGTGCCAACACTTGTGAATCGGTGTCTTTGGTCCTTGTCAGATTGTAATGGCAGCCTTTCGTGAAACAAACCGCCATATGCATTAAAACAGCACCGCTGGCTGGGGTTTTTATATATCTCCATCAACTGTAAATTATAAATACAACAATACTAAAAAAAAACTTGGGTTGTGAAACAAAGTCATAAATGTGTGTCATTAAAACCGAGCGTCTATCAAGGTTGTGTGATGCCCCCCTCCCCCCCAAAAAAAAGAGTAAATGAGGTCACAAAGCCATTAACACAAAACCGAGTCTGGTCTCAATCTGCAGCCAAACTTGGCCTTCTGACATGCAAAAAAAAAAAAAAAACTCGCAAAGAATATGCCTGCATTCACAGCTTTGATAAAGAATCACATAAAACCCGGCAAGCTGGCACACTGGGTTGAACACACAGACCTCAGACAGACGCCGCAGTAAACTATTCTCCACCGCCCCGTTCCACGAGGTTATAAAAGCCACGGCGAGCCAAAGCGCGGTTTTGTCGCACACAGGCAGAGATGCTGGCATGTGTATTTTGGGAACACAATGGGTGTTTTTTTTTTTTTGGAGACCTCCGAGTGCCACCAGGAGGTTAGAGAATCAGGAGATTTTTCTAGTGGGGCGCAAACAGCTTGAGTGGTGCAATTTCAAGCTTTGGGAGTAAATAAAAATGTGTCTGAAAACAGCAACACAACTCAACTAATGTCTCCAACTTGGCAACCCCCGCTCCACCATTTGCACACGAGCAAAAACAGTCTCCATGCACCATCAGCGGAACGGTAAAAGCCACTGAACAAGCTTACTCTCCTGCTACTATTCTGCGTTAATGGGCACACAAATAGTCCAGTGCCGGAGACGTACCGCAAAAGTGTATTTGTGACGCAACCCTGAGAGGATTCTGGTCAGGCGTTCCAACATTTCCTCCTCGGTGTTCACCTGCAAACTTTGAAAAAGACAACGCAAGGTTACGCACACGCACACAGGTCGACCAGGCCTCCCTGAACAAAAAATACCCGTCTCTGTGAACTCAGCGTGCAGAGGGGGCTAGTGTGAGGCCAACCTGCTCATTATTCCAAGTGTCGTTAGCCAAACGCACACACACACACACACACACACGCATGCACACGCACACACCAATTCATCAGCACACACCAATTTGTCAGAGCCACTCACTTCCTCTTGTTAGCGCAGAGCGTGGAGTACTTCACCGTCGTGAGAGTTTGTTAAGTGCATGTGCCAGTTCTCGTCATACGTGGGTGTTTTTGTCTGTGTGTGTGTGTGTGTGTGTGTGTCCATCTCTAATGGTTTCTTAGTCTTTGTGTGTTTGCATATATGCGGCAGACGGTTTAAGCTGTTGCTGCAGAGATATTGCTGGGGGACTGCGGAGGATATCCTTTATCGGACTGATTAGAGGCGAGGAGCCGAGCCGGGAGGGGGGGGGGGGCTTCCCAGGTAAACACACCCCAGGCGCTCCTCACATTGAACACACACGCATGCTCAAAGCCTACAATACAATTATTCAGCAGGAAACGCTGCCTTCAAGCAGAGCCAACCCCATTTAAGTGGAATCCTCACCCAGAGGATCTTTTAAAAAACAAAAATACAGTGGCCAACAAGCGGAGGGGCCAAAAGTCAGCAAACCGCCGCTCTCTGTCCTTTCCCGCCCCCCCCCCCCTTAAATACTGAATTAATCAAAGCACTTTGGGTTATGACGACCTGTAGTTCATTCAGTTAGAGAGTAACTACTTAGGAAGTGGAAGTGCGAGAAGAGAAGAGCAGCCTGGGAAGCTTAAAGTGAAACCCAGGGATACGGGGAAACAAATAAACCACTGCAGCTCGGCACTCCTTCATTTAATGATGATTTAGAGCTGGAGGAGACGAGCTTAAGCTACTCAGGTGCTCACCGTAACATTTGTAGCTTTGAAAAAAAAAACACACCATTTATGTCAGCTTCTGATCAAATAATTAAAAAAAAAAAGGCCGCTGTTGAACGCGCATCTGACTAAATAGCGTATCCACTAAGAGGGGGGGGGGTTGCTCGCTATCTCTCATTTACATAAACACTTAGGGTTCAATACCGGAGATTTGTAGCTTTGAAAAAAAAAACACACCATTTATGTCAGCTTCTGATCAAATAATTAAAAAAAAAAAAGGCCGCTGTTGAACGCGCATCTGACTAAATAGCGTATCCACTAAGAGGGAGGGGGTTGCTCGCTATCTCTCATTTACATAAACACTTAGGGTTCAATACCGGAGAGTGTGTGTGCAGACTGAAGCAGATTGACTCTCATGTAGCCCCATCCCATTAAACATTTATTAAACATAGTTAAAGTAGCGACGGGGTCCCGTGGTGAGGGAGAACAGTTAAAAAGCCATTCGGAGGAACTGAAATGGACATTTAAAAAAAAATTGCCTGAGTCTATTTTCCAAATGTGGCGGGAATTGAATTCCACCGTTGGCTTCTACCAGGCTTTTGCTTTCTGATATGTTGACTAGTAGTAAATAGCAGCAGTGCTCAGACCTCTCCATTTTTCTCCCTCTCTCTCTTTTTTCCGTTTTTTTTTTTTTTTTTCGTGTTGTGTCCTCGGCTTGCCAGCAGCTCCTCTGTAAACCATGACGACGCCGGGGCCAGAGGCCACTCATCATCTTGTCATTATCTGATGGGAGCACTGATAACTTCCTCACTGCTTCCTTGTTGAAGTGGGGAGGGTCAAGATGTCGGCGGGCCTGTGTCAGAATGGGAGAGAGGGAAAACCGGCGGGTGCTCCTCCAGCTGCGGTATATTGATGGCATTGACATATGTAGCTGGAGCTGTGATTTGAATTTGAGAATCCTCATTATGGCCCCCGAGCCTGTCTGGAGACAGCGTTATTAGCGAGAGGTGAGCATGCCCCCCTGCCGCCCCTCCATGAAAACTTAAGTCACGTCCTGCCTTCAGTGGAGGATTTGCAAGCCAATCGATTAGGAAAATATGTACTCTGCATCAGTAGGAGTTTGAGAACTTGGCATTATCGGCAGCGAAGTCACTGTTTTTCACCCCACTCAGCACATTAGCGAAAAAATAAATAAAATTTGTTTACCTCAAGGTTAACGTATTCATTTGGGCCATCTTTTTTTTTTTTTGATTTGCTAGTCAATCATTTATCACCTTCAATGATTTTTTTTTTTTTAATCCGAGGCCTGTCAAAGATCCGCCTATTTTAAAGAAAGTGATGATCTGGAAGCGACTCCTAGGGTTTGAGCAAGTGGAGCTTTGCTCGTCACTGTCTAATTTAGAGAGATGCCATTATGCATGCACACGTACTAGTTCACGCACGCAAATGCAAACACCCCCCTCCCCCCCACCCCCCACCCCCTTGTGATCTGCCCTTGCTGCGCTGACTGTTTGCACACAGAGCTGCCCTGGAAGCCTCTGGCTGGCCTCTCCGATGCTAATGAGCTCCCACGCGCTGGCCTTTCTAATGCTGCCTGCCACAAACACACGTAAAAAATCCAACATTAAACTAGACAATAACCTTTGCCGCTAAAGGTTTTTTTTTTTTATGTGGTCAATGGTGGTTATTATTTTTATACTGTGTATATACACGTCTTTCAACCCAGGACCGGTACACGTGGAGTGGCCTTTATGGACACAAACATCATAAACCCCTCCACTATAAAAAAAATATAAAAAAACAAAAACAAAGGACAGGTTCAAGATTTGGGGTATTAGAGGGATTGTTAATCTGTAAATAAAAGACACGAAAGCTGGGATAAAATTGCTGGTAGATCATTTGAAGTGTACAACTCCAACACGTCATCAAATAACTCAAATAATAAAACTGATGTGTACGGTAGTGGTCCACAATCCAAAGCTATATCATTTCCCCTCTATGTGTGTGTGTGCGTGTGAGTCAGTGTTTGCAAATGCGCCTGCTGGTACATCTCTCTATGATCTCGGGCCCTCTGGGCTGTAATTAATTAGCGTTGCAACCAGGCCTGATTAGGATTCAAGTGTGATTCACAACCTCCACGACCTTTTCCCCATCCAGCCTGCACAACCCATCCCGCCCCTAATGCAATTTCTACTATTGCAATGCCCTCCATGTGTGCGCCGCTCATTTAGCTGCGTGTCAAACAAGCAATGAACAACCTATGGGGATGTGTCGGGACCGGTCTGGGAACGCAAAAAGAATAATGTAATGTTATTTAAAAAATGAAAATCATGCTGCGGTTTGTTGCTGTGATTTAATTGGTACATGGTTTATTAATGTGATTCAGCAATAATAAACACACACAGTAAATCCCTCATTGCTGTGAAGCTGCCACTGGGAATATCTCAAACAACCACAGCCTTTTGTCCTTGGCCACTGAGGATTACTTCCACTCGCCAGCTATTGAAATGATTTTGTTTGATCTCACGTGGCCAAATTAGGATTCTCATGCAAAATATGAAAAACGAATTACCATTTTCTACGGGGGTTCAAAGGGAAACGGGTGTGATCAGATCTGGACACAGTGGGGATTAAATATGTTTAACACACTCGTTCCTTTTCTTCCTCGGGGACACTGTTGCGGCCGGGTCAGGGTGCCGAGTGTTGAGTGAGGGATGACCTTCGCGCTGTGACTCCTTTTTAAAAAAGAGGCTGTCTGGAAGTCAACGGGGTTTAAGAGGGCACTCGCTCCGCTGCTGACGCAAATGGTGCGTCAGCAATTATTCAACAATCCGGCCGGAGAACCGGATTCCAACAGATTTGTACAATCTGCACGCCTGCCATTACGCGCCCATAAAAAATGCATGACGTGTTCCGAGGGACGAGGGGACACGCAGTCATGGTCTCTGTCATAACAGTCTTTTTTTTTTTTTTCTCCCCTCAGAGAAAGAAGAATATGCTCATCACTCCGTGTGGCTCACAGAGCTTTAACATACCAGCCCACATTTGCAGGGAGAATAAGAGTTGCTTATATAAAAAGGGAAGAACACTTCAGTCCACATAGAGACTGCCAACATCTATTGAAATGACAACAATCCCTTATAATGCAGCCTTAACGATCCACACGTTTTAAATGGTTTGAGTGACAAGCCGATTGTCACTTACGCACGCACGCATGCACGCACACACACACACCGGGGTGTGTGTCAACAAAGCACACATCTCTGGGTGGCCACGTCTTCCATGACAACAACAGCACACGAGTGGGAAGAAATTCACCGTTGATGGAGCTGTTAAGTTAAGTGCTTTTGTTTGATAAAAAAAACAACAAAAAAACACACACAAAGTTTTATCGAACTTAACATATTTGATCGTTAGCATGTGTCTTTATCCTTCAAAAAAAAAAAAACTCTTTGTGTACATTTTTCACTCACTATTTCATTTATACGACAAATGAAGTGTTTCTATCTCCACTGATTGCCAGAGTGTTTCACTTCTTTGTCTATTTAAATGGACAATGTTTAGCTATCTCATTAATTTCTTTTGCTGGAAAACACAATTGATTCATTAAAAATAAATAAATAAATAAATAAAATTCCTTATCATTTTCCCAGAAGGTTTGCACCCACAATTTCCTCTTTCTATTTCAAGCATATAAACTGCTCAGTCGAGGCCAATCCAAATCAGGACACACTTAATAATGGTGGTGTCTCAGTAAGCTATTCAAAGTTAGTTGACCTTACAAAATTGAAATGAAAGGAAATTAATTTTCATTGAAATTAACAATATGCTTAACAACCAATGACAATTTAGCAAGGCTCGAATAAGCTCTATAAACAACAGAAAAAAATCATTCCGACAAAAGTATTCAATGCCTTGGTTTTTTAAGACAGTGTATAAGCCTTAATTTGATTAGTCTTATGCATAATAAAATCCATTCTACATATCCAATCTGTCAGAGGATAAATATGGGGGGGAAAAAAAGGAGAGATTTTTGTCTCTTTTCTGAAGCCATTACAGGACAATAGATATTGATTCCTGCTGCACCACACGTTGGAATACTCTATGGTGATCCATTTATCCGTTAATCTGTCCGCGTCCAGAGGTGGAGAGCCAAAGCGGACCTGGAGCCAACGCGCCAAAGTCTACATAACGTTTTATAAACTAATTAATCAATGCTGAGCCTCAGCAGAGGGCCAAGAAAGAAAAAAAAAACCTGCAGAAGAGCAACACTGCCACCTGCTGGGCACTCCTCCACAGGCTTTGGCAGCACAGTGGCATCAAGATGAGGGAAGGGATTCCTGCCAAACGCCGTCATATTGTCTTTCCTGGTTTAAAAGAGACGACCACTGATTCAGCTGTAGTGAAGCTGAGCGGGATGAGCATATGGCCACAGTAACTAATAAGGCACATGCCGACAATGTTAATTATAATTCACAGATTTAATGGGGATGGAAAAGTTGGAGCTGAGCAACACCCAAGGTTAGTGTATGATTTATGCAGGATTAAACCCTGGTGTTGGAAATGCCTGAATCAATGGCTAGAAACCTTTATAGAAATGTGTTAGATGCATGAGCAGCTCACCTTGTTCTCTTTCCCATGAAAAAAATAGATATATACATATATAGGCATCCAGCTGCGTCTATATAATAAACTCTATATTTACCCCATCCCTTTACCACAAACAGGACAAGGATATGACCATTAAAAAACAAATAAATATGTCTTTCTTGATATATATTTATGCACGAAAACTGCATATGTGATATTCCTTTTGTTGGCCAAAACAGGCATTCATAGAATGCAAAACAAAAATACATTACACTGTCCTACAATGCGATTATATAGGAAATCAAAGATTGAGTCAAACATGAGCAAACAGACTCTATAAAAAGAAATTCAATTATGCTAATTTGAGATTTATGAGGAGCCGTCTCGGGTAATAATAATCAATACCATTCCAATCGCATAGATATCGTGCCTGGGAAAATCCATCATAATTAACCATCTTTTTCCAGCTGAAGTCTCTGGAAAATGTTGCCATATATGAAACCAAGTCACATGAAATTACAGAACGTTATGAAGTGTGGAGCAGAAGAAGTACGTGTGGAGAGTTGTTTGCATATGTGCAAGCCTGTGCATTCATTACAATATACTATAATATTCCCACAGATATTTGCAGCCAACGATACAGCTGGGAATTCCAATAGGAGTCATTCAAACAAGTCCATTTTTCAGAGGTAAACACACCAGACCTTAAAAGGTTCTTTTGAAGTGAAATGAAACTGAATTTTAATGCAGCTCCATCCTCCTCCACCTATTCCTGCAGCTTAGTGCAGAATGAAATTGATTAAAGATCAGTGGGGACTTCACGTGGGCTTTACGTAGCCCCCTACTTCTCCAGGCTCGGAGGGAACTTCGGCAAATGTCACGCTATCTCTAAGCACAATAGCGATATGATTACCTCCAAATCCTCAAAGCATGAGTTGATGTTTACAGCCGTGTGTCACCATAACACAAACAAACCACCAAAATACATTGAGTTTATCCTGCGTCCTGGCATTAGATCATGGGCGGCTATTATAACTCACAGGCCAGTGGAAGGAGTTTATGTGACTAACTGGCAAGTCGATCCAAATGCAGGAATTCAGGTCACATCAACTTGTATGGAGTACATAATGTTTAGCAACTATGTTTATATTAAGTTGTACGTTTGCCATAACTTTAACCGCATCGTTCTTTTTTTTCCCCACCCTTTCTATCTTTGAAAATAAACTTCAATGCCGCTCATTATCTTTACAAGAACATTAGTTAAATGAAGTTATCAGCCAGACTCGGTGAGGCGGTGAGTGTAGTGTAAGTGTCTGTGTGAACAAGGGTGAGAGGGATTAACACAAGTGGGTTTTTTGTTTTCCATATGTATATTATGTATCATGCCCACCACCTTGCAGAGACGTGTTGTAACTGAACGTACCAAAGGTCACAGCCGATGAATATTCAGTATTCATAAAGGAGCCTTTGGGCTCTGCCTATAGTTTCTCATGCAAATGAACAGAGGCCTTCAGGAATATAAGAGCAGTGAGGCTTTAGTTCATCTTTTCTTCCGCTAAATACCAATCCCACACACACACGCGCACACACACACAAAGCTTTACACATTCAAACCTTCACTCTGCTTTTCAGTTGTATAATTTTAGAGTAGAGGCTTACATGAAGAAACGCCGCCCCCCCACAAACAAAACAAATAACATACAAGTGCCCCTGTGGGCTGCTGCACCACTTAAATTACAAAATGCAAAAAAAAAAAAAGGGGGGGAAATTCACAGCATCTAAATAGCCATAATAAATGACTTGCATTTAGGCGCATATGTTGCTGAAACTTTTATAGGATATAGTGGGTTTTTAGTTGAGGTGGCAGAGCCCTAATAAAGTTTGATTGAAGAAGGTGTCAGTCGTAATAACGTTCTTTCTTCTTTTAGGGCTGCAGAGTGCCACTTAGCTGCGGATGGAGAGGGAGAGCACTCGCCTTACCTGCTAGAGTATGCATTTTTAGTGGGCTAGGTGGGACTGAACTTTTAACTTAATGCCTGGTGTTTTAACTCGCTGTAATAAATATTGGTTATTTACACCACATGCATATTTTCTGCATTTGTGAATTGTGCAGCGGCACGCTCGGCGGAAAATACCGGTATTTCCTCCTTTACATTTTAAAATGGAGGAATTGCTTGAGGAGTGACTCTCCATGGCATGAACACGTATGTGGAACTTTGTACTGTATGTATGTGGTGTACACTGATTTGCAAATTCCATACAGAACCTGATTGTTGATTTAATCTGACAGTCAGCTGTTACATAAATTTCTTGGCCTAATTGGAATCATTTTTCATGGCCAAACACACAGCAGCCAAGGCTAAATAACACTTCTAAAATATTGATTACATACTATTTTTATTTTATCTATTTATTTTTACACACTTACAGACCAGTGAGTCGATAAGGAAATGCCGATAAAAATTATATTGGTACAATGGATCAAGATGCTGTTGACTGAATATGATAACTATATACAAGGACATTTCACACAGGACAAAGATATTTCAAGAAATAAAAAAGATTGCTGACAAAATTAAAAGTGGTATTTCCCCTCTTGGAATGAATCAGGTGACTTTTGGGGAGACGAGTGTCTCCACTGACATCGGACAAATGAAGGCGAACTACAGGAAGTGCGAGCTACAATTAACACAATGTGACAGGCACAAAATGACAAGGGTTGGCTTGGGAATCACCAGCCACCCACACGCACACCCACCCACACACCTAGACAGGTGTCCCATCAGACACACACACACACACACACAGTTGGGGGCTCAATTTCACCAAACACAAATCAGTGTGTATGAGGCTCGAAAGACCCACACACAAACGCGCACACACACACACACACACACTCTCTCTCAATCAGTGGGTCCTTCTCAGACAGGGACAAAACAAAGTCACCGGAGCAACCTGGCTGTGACAGCTAGGATTGCTGCTATTAGACAGACCAACCTGAACGCTCTCTCACCGCGAAGGACACAAGACTGTCCCCTGTCCCCGTCACATATTTTACTTTTCAGAGTGAAGGACACACGGCTCCAAAATGTAAAGGTGGAACCCATTTCCTGATCTAAATGGTCTCAATTACAATTTCACAATCTTTGAATCTTGCACCAGGGTTAAAAAAAAAAAAGACAAAATAAAAAAAGGAGGACAAGTCCACAACAATCATATACAGCAGTACAAGTTCAAGCAAAGTAAACCTGGAGTCATCTCCGTTCCATAACATCATTGCTATAAGCCAGTCATCATCCCTTATGTCAGAGGTCAAAGGTCATGGAGACACCAAAGAAAGAACTTTACATGCAGGAGGTCCACACCAGGGCTATGTCACCTCCTCTTAATCCTCACAACTCTGCATGTATCAGCATATAAAACATTAAAGATGAATCGTAAATCATCTCTGCACCTCACTGTCAAAAACAGGCCTTTGTGGAGAATAGTAATGTGGATTCCGCGCCGTGCACAACATGGCCACCTGTAGCTACTTGCCAGAACTTATCACAGAAATGTGTTTTGTCATATGAATGCAAAGAAGTGTTGTTTGGCACACAGCGCGGATCGGATTCCTCCGACACCGAGGTGAAATTCTATTATTCTAATAATCAGCGAAAGGCTTTAAAAGTCTTAAAACAATGGCTGCAGCTGCAACAAAAAAATAAAAATCAATGAGCTGCACCCGTTTGCTGTGAAACCGCTATAGAAATGCATCTAAAGAACTGGATAACACGTAGGTAGGTGAAGAAATCTCTGCAGCGGGATAAACAAAGAAAAAATAAAAAATAAATGCTTTGCAAACATGTATGAAGGCACAAACGATAACGGCGGGTAAACAGACACAAAGCCAGAAACAGGTGGACAGAAAGATAACGCAGAGGAGGAGGAAGACGAGGAGGAGGAGAAAGGGGTGAGACGGGGCAGGGTGACAGTGACAGATGAGAGCCGGAGCTGACGGAGCAAAGTTATCAGCATCTGGTCCACAGGATCACTCCAGCTCCCGGACTCTCCCTGTCTCGCATCCGTCTCCATCTTCCTCCCTCCCATATCTCCTGACCCGACTTTCCTACAGCTCCCTCCATCCCTCCATCCCTCCATCCCTCCATCCCTCCATCCCTCCATCCCTCCATCTGCAGCTCAGACACTGACAAATCTGACGGCGCGCCAAGACGTGCAGGCGACACTACTCGGGTTTTATTTCCTCATACTCTCATAGTGTGTGTGTGTGTGTGTGTGTGTGTGTGTGTGTGTGTGTGTGTGTGTGTGTGTGCACACAGTCAGTCCTCAGGGACACATCCACAAGCCTATTAGGAGAAACGAAATGCCGCTAACAACAATTGTCAATATCCCCGATTGTTTAACCAAAAGTCTTTATTGCTCCAGCATTAACATATTTGAAATGCCAGCCTCCTTGTGCAGGAGCAGAGGATTTACACCCCCCCCCTCCCCCTCCCCCCAGCTGATTAAATGTGATGTTTCAGGATTAAATACAGCCTTGGCGAAAGGGACAGGAGGAAAGCCGGGAAGGGGGGGTGGGCGGAGGCCAGGCTCACACTGCATGTCTACGACACCTTAATTGCATCAATGATTACCCCCTCCGCATTACACTTTCCCTGCTCATATTTATAGTTGCGTCCAATTTTCATTATGCTCTTCATTATGGAGCATAAATAACCTGCGTAAATGTGCCGGGCGCGCCTGCGACACACCCCATAACATGCCCCAAGTGATATCCATCTTGTCCCCCAGTGATCCGACATTACCTGGCTGAATGATGTCTATTCGCTGCGCGCGGTGGCCCCTCCCACTCCATCAGGACAGCAGGCCCGCAGATGACAGCATTAACTTTTTAAGGCTTTATGGCATCTTCTTTACCCAACACAAACCATTCATCAACGTAATGGCCACCGTGACCCCTTGCATCGTGTTTCATAAAATAAAAATATGAATAAAGCCCATTACAGTCTCTATTGTGGAGAGTCTGTGTGATAAATCAGAGTGGTTCTATTAGAAGGATTGCCTCTTTGACAAGTCAGGTTGGATGCACTAAATCATCCGGCGCTGTTTGCTTTATTAAAGCTCTTTTTTTGCCCGTTACAATGCTTAAAGCTGGAATCTTTCACTTTACAACACGCTCCGAGTCATAATTCACTCCCTTGCCGCCCTTTAGCAAAATGCTAGCGCCGAGGCTTCTCAAAATAATATTTCTTCCTCAACTTTGAGCGAGATCGGTCTCTCCCACTTTTAGGGCAGGGGGCCTTGCGTTCCTCTGATAGATGTTTCCTCTTGTTTACATCTGCAGCAGCGTAATGTGTTGAATCCCGCAGCTGTTGCAGATTTGTAATGTGTACTATATTCTGCCGGGTGAAACTACAAAATTTACTGCCTATGCAATGGTTTCTAGATTGAACGCAGTTTATTAGTGTTGTCTGTCACCCATCCACCATCTGTCCAAACATGGTGCGCGCTCCAGTCGGAAAAACACCCAACATGCAGACGGTAAATTTTAACTTAATCCTTAAATCTGTTTTAATTACTCCTCTTCTGACGTCACACTCAGAAACTCACACACTGCCACCAACAAAACCTTCACCTGCTGTGATTTTGATTGCAAGTCTAATTACAAGGAATCTGACAAATCGTTATCAATCACCGCCTCCCAGCTGATCTGCCACTGAAGAGATAATGGATATTTAAAATATAGATAAAGCAAAAATCGAACCACGTTTCAAGGTAAAAAATAATAATTAGACACCTCACCATCTTCCAGTGCAAGGCGCGTTCATATTTAGTTCATTAGTTCTGGTATAATAAAATATATATAAATGTACAGTCGCAGACAATAATGCTCACTAGAATACATATTTCAACATGTACGCAAACATGTGCGCGCACGCACGCACGCACAGAAACATCAGCATGGAATACAACAGGTGGCACAGCCTGACTCCTCAAGATTCAACACCAAACATATACTAAACCACAACTACAAGATGTTTTGATATATATATAAATGTGTATATATACAGTATATAAAGTTAATATTGCAGCAAATACTGGCCGAAAACGGTGGCTGCTGGGCCACATCACTTTGGTGAACAATTAAATCACAACAACTAATGCATTGATCCACCAAGACATTGACATGCTATACACTGACCCAGTGTCAGCAGCTACTGAATATTCCATGACTCATGGAGATAAAAATAAAAAAACTGCAGCACATTCATCATTTCTGTGTCACGTTCATATAGTTTACAACATAAACACCTGTACCACTGCAGCAATGGATTGCGCATTTATTAAAGAGAGGGGTCCAAAAGATCCATTCAAATATCAGAATAAAGGGCCATTATTATTATTATTATTATTATTATTATTATTATTATTATTATTTCTTGTTCATTTGAACCATGTTTCCCGTCCTTGGTTTATTTAAATCTGTTCTATTAATTTGTCTGTATATGGACGCCTCTCTTATCACCTCTGGATAACTGGATAACCATGTTTTCAACTTTTCTTGTACTCACCGCGGTCCCTGGCTCAGCTTGCGCCGGCCGCCCGGAGGATCCTGTCGCGGAGCCACCGTCTGGAAACCCTGGAGGTCTTGGCTGGAAGGAGGCCCAAATTCCAAAACGAATCCAAAAAGTCCCAGTCCGAAGCCGTCCCAGCGTTACCTCCGGATGGGGGCTCTGGTCTGGAGCCTCTTCATCCCCGCAGTGGCTCTCTCAGCCCGGTTCTCGGTCCACGTGCGACTCCCGCTTCTAACGGGAATGGCGGCCCGCGCTCCGGTTGCGTCTCCTCAGAACACCGCGGCCTCTCACGCTTCAATCACCTCCACTCGAGTCCGGCACAAACAACGGGTCCCGTCACCCCTCAATATACATGTAATACTGTGTTTTTGTTCACTTTTAAAACGGACTGAGGGAAGTTTTGTTTTTCAGTTCTGGACCCATGCGCGCATTGGAGCTAATACACCTGCCACTGATTAGCTGCCTAATACCTGGCTTCTTGCTCTACCTAGCTACACCTATGCGATCTCATCAGCGCCTCCTACCGGCGTAATAGGGGGCGCGCACACACGCACACGCACAGCCATGCACCAAGTGGATTTTTTAAAACCATTAAATCATTTGACATACATATAAGATCAACATAAAACTGAACAAGGAGCTACAATGATAATAATACAAAATAGTAATAGTAAAATATTGTTTTACTTCATGTGCATCAGTCTCTAAATACCTTACTTTTATTTAAACATTGAATTGCTTCTCTTTTATTGTTAATGTCAATCGCTCGTAGAGCAGTTTGAACTGCATTTAACTTAAAAAAAATAAATAATAATAATAATAATAATAATGATGATAATGTTTTGATTGATTGATTTGGTTATTTTGCAGATTATACTATAAAGGGCTGACATTTTGCATTCAGGATGAAACATTCCAAGGCACTACCAATACTGAGCCAGGGCAAAGGCCAATCACAGAGTCAGAGTCAGTGTGTGTGCCTGTGTGCCGGTGTGCGCGTGCGTGCGTGCGTGGGTGCATGCATGCGTCTATAATGAAAATATTGGGTGGATGAGAAGCTCAGGTCCACACTACGTTGAATTATGGAGCAAAACCTTGGTGGAAAGCATTAAGTATTCTTGTGCGATTTCAAAGAAAGAAAAAAAAAAAACCCCTCCGAGTCCTCTGTTTTCACCTTTCAACATTCCCACCCAGCTCCCTGTTCCTTGAAATTCCTCTTTGTGATGACTCAGAAGGAAGTCCTCTGCTTTCACACCAAAGAATTATCTTCCCCCTTTCTTATTTCCAATAGTAGGGAAAAAAAATTAAATAAACTATTCCACTAATGGGTAATAACCTTTGTGACTGAGCGCCACATATGGTTTGCTGTTTATGCAACACAAACCTGGTTTGTGCGAGGACACGCTAATGATAAGTGGAATTATGCTTAACAAGAAACACCATCACTGACTGAGGTGCAAGGACCGTTCAGTAAATTCTCAATTTGAAACCTGCACCGGCCTCCAATTGTCTAGTCGCACTTGGGAATGCTTGGAGGAATTCATTCCAGATATTATCAAACAGCGGGGTACACGGCTCCCCAGGCACCGCAGACAAAATCCTTCATCCCTGTTAGAAAAAAAAAAATGAACGGGGGATTTAAGGAGAACAAAGATAATTCAATCTTTATCTGTGGCAAGTCAGGATGAAATGTTAAGTTTCGATGGGATCCTCTTTTCTCAAAGGAGAACCGTGGAATGAAAGGACAACACATCTTCTGCTCTCGAGTAAAACACACACACACACACACAGAGATTTCTCTCTGCCACACACGCACAAAAACTTGAAAGGTTCTCATCAACATATCAAAGCCGCACTTCCTGCTGTTCAACATGCTATATGTGCAGCTCGTGGACGCCAGCAGGGTAATGTGCGGCCCCTCCTGTGCAACCACACAACACGCGCAACACGCACAACACGCACAGCGCTCTGACAGCTCCTGCAGATAGCAGACAGCTACAGATCGCGATAACTCTCAGGTGTCAGGTGCGTACACGCATCTACACACCAACGCGGAGCTGCTTGGCATTCTGCTCCACCACCACCCCCCTCTCTCCCTCTCTCTCTCTCCCTTCGCTTGCGCCCACACTCAAATTCAAGCCTGCACCCGATATGAGAGAAAGTTTTGGATGAGGAGATGGAGGGGAGGGCGAGTCAAACCGCCGGAGATACACAATCACGGCCTATGGATGCTCCTCCGTTGCATTACAGTTGTCAACATGCATCTGATCCAGTCGTTTGGAGAGCCTCGCACTGAGTCAATATGCAATTTGAGGCAGGTTGGCAGAGAACATTGGATTGATTGATTCTGACCTTTTCCCTGACGGTACCTGCTGTACACATTCTCCACAAAATAATGAAAAGTGTTGAAATCCCTCTATCTTTGGCTTGAGCCTCTTTTCTTCTCCCAAATAAGCGCCTGTTGTTAATCCCACTCATATGTCTGGCTGCAGGTCTGCTTTATCTCCGAGAGCATGGGGAGAGAGACTCAGGGGTGTGATACCAGCCATATCGATTTGTGCAAACATGTGGGCAAACACACACACACACAGGCGCACGCACACACACACGGGCGCGTGCGCACACACACACACATACGCACACACACACACACACACACACACACGGGCGCACAAACACACATATGTGCACAAACACACACACACACACACACGCACACACACACATAGGTGCACAAACACACGCTGGACGCACACACAAACACACACACACAAATACACATAGGTGCATAAACACACCCACACACACACACAAACACACACAAACACACACAGGTGCACAAACACACGCACGCAGGCACACACATACACACACAGCAGCATTCATTACAGCAGGTGGTTGCACAGAGCCTGCCTATAATCCTCAAGATTTGTCTCCAAGTATACTAAACCACAACTACAAGATGATTTGAGATAATAATAATAATTAAAAAAAAATATATATATATATATATAGTTGTCAATACATTGACATACACTCATATAAAGAGGATGAAAATGACTCACTAACTAACATCTAATACTCTCTGCCCTGGTTTTATCACAGATATGTCAGTGTAACCAAAACGCTGAGGCGTTAAGAAAGGCAGATAAAAGCATGAATATTAAATAGGCAAAGACTAAATAAGTTTTTATACAAAATTTTTAAAAAAAACACACTGCACTTGTTTAAACCTATGAAGGGAGCCAGATGACATATTGTTGAGAAAGGGCCTGTTTTGGTTTTTTTTGAGTCATAAAAGATGTTAGTGGAATTCTAAATGAGATTTTATAGCCTCTGGAGCTCAACCCCCTCCAGAAGTTTTTATGAAGGGTCTCTGTGCCTATGTACAGCCTCTCACATCCAGCACCAAGGCTGCGAGACTCACACTAAAGATGGATGCAATCATAAAACTGATTTCCAACGCTGTCAACTTCAACAAACCAGAGCCAAAGTGCATCAACACGCTGTTTCAGTGAGAAATGTTAAAGGATCAAGCACATTTTAAGCCGCTGCCACTGCTCACTGGTGCATGGAAAGGTTATAATACCCAGTTGGGGAGGGTCACTATGCAAAGAGACACAACATCCTGCTCCCTTCAGATGTGGTGAGGAAAAAAAATAAAAATAAAAAGATATCAATCCATCAAACTAAAAGACAACCTCACCCTAACCCTAGAAAAATGCCAAATTCTTAATAACGCACTGAGCTCAACTTGCAAAAAGTGGCTCACATGGGGGTTTGCATAGAAATCAATTTTCTGGCCCGAAAATCAAACTGGCCATCACTCCTCTCCTGCCTCCCCTCTCTGTCTCTCTCCAGAGGAATGTTTCACATTTACAACATGTAGTCATTTTCTCAGCTGTCAAACCGTGGTCCTGCCAAACGCTCCGTGACCCAACCCCTCCTGTCAACCAATCATTATCAACCACTCAAAATCTGTCTCTCTTTCCCTTTGTGTGAGCACGCTGAATAAAGCTTTTTTTTTAAATGTCTCATGGAATCATGAGGGGGTCTCTGGCCTTGTAGTCATTATTAATGTGTGTGTGTGTGTGTGTGTGTTCTGTATGGGTCCAGACAGAGGGGTGGCATACCAAAGTAGGTCATGACAGAGGTTAGTACTGCATTAGCGACTGTCACCAACAGGATGAGTTGGGGGGGCAGTCACCAGGGCGGCCCTCTCACTCTCAATCACAGTCTCTCACACACACACACACACACACACACACACACACACACACACCAGTGTCTCCTGAAACTCCACAGCGTCCTGTCATGGACGCGAGCCGGCAGGCCGTGACACACATTGAGGGCAGTGTCTGGAACAGGTGGACGTGTCCGCGCTGTCTATTTTTTTTTTTTTTTTTTTTTTCATTGTATGCGCACATGCATAAGTTGATGCATAGGGCAGGGACTCTTGACCTGTCAGAAGAGCTTTTTTTTTTTTTTTTTTGCCCTTGTTAAGAAATTCAGCGGAACTCAACTTTTTTCCCCCCCCTTTTTTTTTGGTTGTTGATGTTTTCTCCTCTTTTTTTTGGTTTGTTTTATTTAAATAGCAGACGGTCAATATTCAAAGATTTGCTCCGTCTACGCTGGGATGGGTTATTTGTGGACGCCGTGTATCAGTATCCACTTCTCAGACTTAACTGATGGAAATCTGCCTTCCGACGGTTCAAACTCTCACAAAAAAATAAAAATAAAAAAATAAGAAAAAACCCTATAATGATCCAAGCCGTATCTGTTGTCGGCTGCGTCACTCAACAATTTTCTTCTTTTTATTTTAATGTTCGAATTCTCTTCAGTTTCCATCCTTGCCAAAAGTCTGGGATAATTATGGGAGTAAGAAAAAAAAAAAAAGACCCACTATCAGAGCAGATTAACAACATCTCACCAGGCTGAACCCTGCTCTCCCTTTTATCTCCTCAAACGCAGCAGAAGAGAAGATGGAGTTCCGCAACTCCCACCTCGGGGACCCAGCCGACTTTTCCACCCAACTTCTGTCTGTCTCTGCGTGTCTGGGGCATCTGCTCGTCCTCTGCTATTTGATGTGTGCGTTTGAAGCAGACACGCAACCGGGGCGAGAAGGATGTTGTTCACAGCTATTGCCGCTTTGCCGCCTTCCCCGGAGGAACAGACTTTTCAAAGTGTGGCAAAGTTGGACCTTTTTCCTGCTTCCACATTTAACACCTTCTCAAATCACAGAGCCAAGGTGCCGGATAGCTTTTTTCCCCCACTTCTCATTATTCTTATTTTTTTTTTATCAAATCCTCCAAAGACCGTCCTCTCATTAGACCTGCACTCACTCATTCACTCACTATAGTCATTTACTTAGACCCTGTCATGCACATCTGCATTCATTTACAGAATCATGCACCAGAAAGCAACTTTACATCACAAGGACTCATGTAATGTGTCTTACTTATTAAAAAAAAACAAAAAAACATTTGAATATGATTGCGTGATGAAATTCCACATATCAGATCCACAAAAAATAACTTGGAGGATCTATATAGTGAGAGATCACGAAAGTAAATCCGCATAGAAATGAAATATATACACAAAAAAAAAAAAAAAAGTTATTTACAACCACAATATTTCACGTATGAGTCGGGTTTCCAACCCTGACGAAACCGAGCAGGCCCACAGCCATAAATCACGTGAGCATTCATGGCTTTATCATTTCCATATATGCTATTCTATTATATACGAAGACTTCGCTCCCGCTGTTGCTCTGGATGAAAACCGAACACAATCAGGTTATTATCCTACATGCTAACACTGATAGGAACATATTATCTGACGTGTTTGCTGCCGTTTGATATTTCAGAGCTGTTCAGTCTTCATTTTCATATCTGTAATGTTAAGATAGGAATTCCATTTCCATCTCAGCGAGGGGTCTGAACTCTTCCCCTCTCAGACGATATACGTACCCACATGTCACTGCGCCAAACAGTCCCGCAATTTGAATTTGAATCATTTCTATCAGAGAGGAACGTACGCACACGCACGCACGCACACTGTGGTATTTTCTTCACAGAGCATTTTTCATTAGTACAGCATTCTTTTTTTTGTTGTTCTTAGTAGTTCGCCATGAAAAATGTATGTGACAGACACAACAAGGCAGACCGAGCTGCAGAGTGAAGCCGAGATATTGCATGCTTTGATTGAAGTATTATATAGATATCAGAATGCGGAGTCCACAAAGCATTTGCATTGATAAAAGGTAAAAGGGGTGAAAAAAAAGGAATATATAGAAGGATGCAAATGCAGGTCTACATATGTGATATGTAGCGTAAAGATACCATTTTAAAATCATTCTAGGGTTGGCAGTAAAGGGTTGAGGAGGGACAGCTCTGTCAATCTGAAGACATTCTGATTTAAAATGTTCTTCAGGGTACACTAAAAATTCATGCGCCACTATTTCCCAAAACTTGAAATTGAAGAACTTTTCCTGGAGAGTCTCTGAACTTAAAGCTTCACACACAATGTTCCTTTAAAAAATAGTTTCCACTCCAAAGTTGCAAGTTGTGGTTATATAAGCTAAGGCTGAAATTATATAAAAGTATCTCTGTATTTTGACTGGTTCCAGTATAACGGTTGAATGAAAATGAAAAGACAAAGATGTGATAATACACAGCTGAGTCATTGTTTGATAGGAAATTATAGTGTGTCACCTCTCATCTAAATCCGGCTCATTACAAAAGGACAGCTGCTGCACAGGACAGGATACGAGTCAAAAGCTATGAAATTGAACAAAACCTTTTACAAAAGACAGTATTATTCAGGATATATGACATCTTCTAACGCAGTAGCTGTGCTTCAGTATTAAAAATATGGACACATCAGGAATATTTACAGGGGACAAAGAAATGTGCCATATTCCAGAGCAGAGTAGGAGATCTGATACCTCGTATCATAGAGAAGACTACGCAAACAGAACATACTGACATAAAAACTCGGATAATCTGCCCAACCAGACATATTATTATTAAAAAAAAAACACAATAATATTAATTAAAAAAAAAATCAATATTAGACTCTGTTTTAGTATAAAAACTTTTTTTTTTCTATTCTGATCTGCAGACAAGAGTGGTAGACAGACCAGAGTCCAAATTGTCCTTAAACACACCCCTAGTGGTCACTAAGAGGCCTCTAATCTATACACGCTGCGTTCAGGGACACGGCATATGGTGTTTGTCGATGACCCTGTGAACGCTGCCAGACAGGCAGGCCGGGGTGAACGTGGGTATCACCCTGGGTGCCTTCTTAACTTTATCCCATCTCTGCTGTTGGTATACACTATCTGTTAAATGACTTAGCGCCACTCAAGCGCAGCTCAACGTGCCGACAGGTCAGCTTGTTAATGAGTGGAACTGGCCCTGAGACTGACAAAGGTGGACGTGGGCAGATATAAAGGGGAAAGGTGGCCGAGCGGAGATGTTCTCTGCACCCGTGTAGTCCTGTAGGCCGAGGCCCTTTTTTTTTTTTTTTTTTTTACCATCTCCAACCCACAAGCTTGCGGTGCACCCAACACACAGGTAAGCCAATTTTTGTTTCCTTTTAAGATTTTTGTCCTTTTTTTTTAATGTATATATATATGAATGTCTGGATACTAAGCAGGGGGGGGGAGGGTGAAAGTAAAGAGGAGCACAAGCTGGGTTCTTTAATGCGAGCGACCCGCTGTGCCAAAGGAGCCTGGCGCGCGGCCAAGAGTGGATAGAGGCGGGTCAGGCCAGAGAGAGCACGTTGCCAACGCTGCGATGCCTGGCACAGGGTGCATTGTTAAAAACACTGTTAATATGATTCATATTCCATCCCATAATCTGCAGCACACCATATTGTCCTTTTTTTTAATGTATATATATATATGAATGTCTGGATACTAAGCAGGGGGGGGGAGTGTGAAAGTAAAGAGGAGCACAAGCTGGGTTCTTTAATGCGAGCGACCCGCTGTGCCAAAGGAGCCTGGCGCGCGGCCAAGAGTGGATAGAGGCGGGTCAGGCCAGAGAGAGCACGTTGCCAACGCTGCGATGCCTGGCACAGGGTGCATTGTTAAAAACACTGTTAATATGATTCATATTCCATCCCATAATCTGCAGCACACCATAAGATGTCCCACTCGCGCTGCATATAGCGGCTTAACGACTGCTAAATAATATTCCTCACCTTGAAACAGGAAGTGAACCTTCCAACCTCTCAGGGGGAGAATATACCCATCAAACGTGGGATTTGACTAATAACAATTCTCTAATCTTGGACAGATCATTCCCCAGTCTTGCGCGTTTGCGGCTAAGCTGGACAGCAAGGCGGCACACTGACCTTCAGCAGACAGACACACACACAGGGTGTCCAAAATCATCATTTTGAGACACAGGCAGTCTTTCTGGCTTGTAAGGGGAGGGCGCTCACATAGGAGAAGGTCATCTGAGGGGTAAAAAATAAAGCAATATGTGCCAATATCATGAAATATGACCTTGGTTGATCTCTAAACATCTGAATGTGATAACGTAGCGTTTTGGAGAGAAGTTTAATAGCCAGATGATTGAAGACAATTTAAATGATCCCAAAGGTCACGGAGAAATCATTTTGAATTCATCTTTTTCTAAATTCATGATTTTTTTTTTTTGACTGCATGGACTCACTCAACGGTTTGAGTCAGAAATCGTGCAATGACTTTTCCCACAGACCTCGTTTTTTCATCCTGGCCTTTGATTTCCAATGAGAGAATGAATTATTCATTTTTTTTTTCTGCTCACTTCAAAGCCCTTATTTTTGGAGTTGGGGGAATTGCAGCGCGCCCTCCATGTTGTCTTTGCTGCTATTATACTCTCAAGGCCCCGAAGCTATGTGTCGGAATATCACAGGAGCGCCCTGTAAAAAAAAAAAAAAAAAAAACATCTATATCCAGAAATATCACAGCATCAATATCATTACAAGACCCCCGTGTGTGTGTGTACACAGGGGTCTCGTAATGCTCGAGCGTCATCAAGAAAAGATCAGATCAAATTCAAACACCACGTCACCCTTTATCTCCCACCACCACCGGGGCCTCTGGGGAATTAAGTATTAATAGATGGATTTGTGCTAAACTCTTAAGTTCGAAAATAAGAATTTGATCCGACGCGTACGGTTCCATTTTGGTGGTTTTCATTTTTTTTTTGTTTATGTTGCTCTGCCTCCTCCCCACACACACACACACACACACACAGGTCTCCCCCTCCTATGGCCAGGGTACCATGGGCGCCTGTGGTGCTCCTGCTGGTGCTCCACTGCCCCGGGGCAGCCTCGGCCCCGGCCCGCCACCTGTGCGGCTCCCACCTGGTGGACGCGCTCTACTTTGTGTGCGGTGAGCGGGGCTTTTTCTACCCTCCAGACCGGACCTACAAGCGGGACCTGGAACATCTGCTGGGTAAGAAAAGAGTGGGACTTTCTTTTGTCTGACCCCCCCCCCCCAGAAAGACCATGTTCAAAGTTCAGACTCCCACTAATGAGAAAGCCAATTTTGGATGCTGGCTGGAGAGAAAGATGTTGAGCGGCAGCCTGATGGAAACTTTACCAAACTCAAAAACGACGCATTCACACAAACCATCATTAGCGTGTAAAGCCCCTCTCCTCTTTTAAATGCAGACGTTGAGTTTTTCTTTTTCCATTTTTGCTTTCAACATCTACGATGTGTGTAACTCCAATAAACACGAACCTTTGCGAAATCCCCCCAAAAATACATTTTTTTTTTCCACCCAAACTGCAATTATTTGGATCTTCCACCTCAAACACCATCGTTTGATGTCTTCGACGTCAAATTCGGAAGGTGCAAACGAGACGATGTGGAGCTCCATCATATCTGCGCTTCAAAAATGGGACGCTAACGAGACTAAATGGATTGGAGAGATCAGATTACGTAGTCATTAAGCCTCCATTAAAGTGTGAAGAGTCTGAATGGTGGTTTGAGGAATTGGGGGGGGGAGGGGCGCAGGATTTAACAAACCGCTTTGGAAACTTTTCTCCACTTCAAAGGGTTCCTGTCCAGCCGGCCCAGAGCGGAGCAGCAACGGCGCTGGAGGACGCTGTCGGGCCACGGCCGGCCCAAGGTCAAGCGAGGCATCGTGGAGCAGTGCTGCTATAAGCCCTGCAGCGTTTACCACCTGGAGGAATACTGCGACTGAGGCGCCACCCACGGAGGGACTCGGGGCCAGAAAAATATGTATACATTAAAAAAAAAAAAAAAAAAAAAAAAAAAAAAAAAAAAAAAAAAAAAAAAAAAAAAAAAAAAAGGTCCCAGAGTCAATTCCTGGCCTCATACTCGCTGGCTATGTCTTATCAAATTGAGAAAATAAAGCTTTATGACCCATAACCCAAGACTGAGATGTGAATGTGTGTGTCCTCTGGTGTGTGTGTGTGTGTGTATTGTGTTAGAGGCCTTTGCCGAATGCCCTTTTTGTGTGCTGTGGAGCCGGAGTGCTCTCTGCTGGCCGAGGACAGACATGAGTGAGAGGACCCAGAAAAGCAAAAGGCATGCTACACCATTTTTGTTCTTTTTTTTAAACATGGGGGGGATATAATATAATACTCATAATCATAATAAAACCTCAGGAACACTTTGCTTTAAGAAAACGTTTAAAATCTATCTTTATTTACAAAGAAGGAAGGATTACACAGAGCTTTTCCCACAATCCAGTAGTTCCTCGTTTCTGCTGCTCTACAATTTCTGAGTGAGTTACAAAGATAAAACAATTCTAGAATGCATCTAAAAACACTTATGCAGACTACGCTTTTTTTCGTTCTTTTTTGAGCGCTAAAGACTACCTCGTTATTTTTCCACACAAAGCTGCGGTTCACAGAAAAACAGATACATCCTCGGGGCTTCGGCGTGTGGGGGAGGGGAGGGGGTTGGTTAACACTTGTTAGAGGTTGATTCAAAAAGGCCGAACCTTAAATAAATTGAACTCCTTCTGCCAATTAGCTGTCAGTTCTTGTTTGGCAGGGGAGCTCCATTATGACCCAAAAAAAAAAAA
>JAFBJU010001033.1:431899-444956 GCA_016785305.1 Colistium nudipinnis
AAAAAAAAAAAAAAAAAAAAAAGGCTTCCACGCAAATATGCAATTGTAGAATAAATGGTAATGAGTAAAAGTGATCCTGCAGTCTCTTATCACAGCTGATCTGGCCTTGGGTTAAGTGTGTTGCTGTGATGTCACTTTACTGCTTACCGTCTTTAAGAGGTTCATTGGCTTCCCTGTTCTCCTTGTCGTGTTGGAAAGCTTTCCTCGGATCAAACCTGCGGCGAGGCGCCCCGGGCAGCTTTGACTTCAGCTGCTCCACGTCACTCCTCTGCCGGGTCACCTGGGTGCGGAGCTTACACAACTCCTACGCACAGACACACAGACACACACACACACACAGACACAAACGTCACAACGCGCGCACACACACACGTCACTCAAACGTCACACACCTCGGAAAGCAGACAGAGCTGCTCCTTGTTGCCTGTGTTATTTTTTTTTGTTGTTCACCTGTTTCAGGCAGACGTTCTCATCCTTCAGCATCATCACGTGTTTGATCTTCTGCTTCTGGTTCTGGTGGCCCAGCAGACGAGCGTAGGCGTCCGACAGTTTGTTCAGCTCCTCCTGGTTCGCCCCGTTCTCGTTGAGCAGCGCGTTACGCTCGGCTGCGAAAGCATTCAGTTGTTCCTGGGGATGCGCAAAAATAACCACTTTGTTTTGCCTTTCCAGTCATTTTAATGTATTCAGAAAATGGTATGAATGTTTTCTTTTGGCCACTAGGTGGCAGAACTGTGACCTGTACACACAACACTGATGTATGGACGATAATAATAATCATCATAATAATATAAATATTATTATTAATAATAATAACAATACTTGATTATTAATAATAAAAAGTATTTGAATAGTACCTTTCATACAAGAATTGCAGATCAAGGTGCTTTACAGGATAAAATTGACATCAAATAAAATACACTAGATCAATAAAATAATACTCTATGTTAACGTAAAAATGCTTCTTAAAGCTAAGTGGAATGAATCCATGGTCACACTTTTCCGGAATGATGTGGAAATGACTTTACCTGGAAGGGCTTGACTTTAGCAAACAGCTCCTCGTATTGATTCCTCCAGTCTTCCGTCTCTGAACTCGGGGAGCTTAGAGGAAACAAAAATGGAGCTATGAAAACAACTATATATATATAAAGAAAAACAACAACACAAAGATGACAAACACACCTCTTTTCTTGCGCCTCAATGATTTGTCTCTGCAGTTGGTGTCGCTGCTCCTCCATCTCCCACTGCAGCGTCACCTTCTCCTGAGCCAGCACCTCCACCTGCTCCTGGAGGGCCCGCCTGTCTGCCTCCGTCAGCTCCGCCTGGGCCTGGAACCTCAAGCGCTCCTGTTCAGCATCCTCCATACTGGTTTGGAGATGAAGTCGTTCCTGCTCGGCCACGTTCAGCTGGTTTTGGAAAACCAGCGCCGCCTGATCTTTGAGTTCCACCTCAGACTGAAGATTCTTCTTCTCCTCGTCTTCTCTCTGGAGCTCGGCCTGGAGTCGGAGCACGTCTGAGCTGACCTCCTCGTGGCCTCTCTTCTCCACCGCCAGTGCTTCTCTGTTCTCCTCAAGCGCTGTCTCAAATTTAACTCTCTCTTCTCTTTGTTGTCGGAGGTGTTCCATTATTTCCTCCTTTGCCAGGCTGACCTCCTCCAGGAGCTTCTGAGCCTTCTCCTTCTCACTTTGGAGCTGGCGGACACTCTGTTCTCTGCGCTCCTCCAGCTGCCCCAGAGCTGCTTCTTTCTCCTCCGTCTGCAGCTGCAGCTCCTGCTGGAGCCGACCCGTCAGGCCAGAGTGGTTCTCCTCCATGGCCTTCACCTCCTCGTCTCTCTGTGCCAGGTGAGCCTGCGCCTCCAGCAACATCCTGTCGTGTGACAGAAAATGGAAACATGAAGGTGGAGAAGTGAGAGCTGACATGGAGTTTAAATCTCACCTCTCACTCTCCTCCCTGGCTTTCTCTCCTGCCAACTGTCTCTCCTGGAGCTCCTCCACTCTCTTCATCTCCTCTTCCTTCTGTTTAACCACTTTGTCCAGCTCCTCCTTCATCTGCTGGGAAACCCTCTCCACCTCCTCCTCCAGCTCTCTGCGTCTCTCCTCCGCTCCACTCAGAGCCTCTTTGGTGCTGACAGAGTAAGACGAGCAGTGGGTGTGAAACTTAACGCGTTGCCACAATCTGGGGCTGAATGCAAACATGAATCTCAGCTGACACTTCAGAAAGGCCGACAGGCGGGCGCTCACCTCTCCAGCTCCGTCACGATGTCTGCCATCTTGCTCAGCGAGTTGGTGTGAGCTTCCTGGAGTCGTCTGGTGGCGGATAAACGCTCCTCATCCAAATCTGCCACGTCGTGGCTCTTCCTAGAGTTGAGAAGCATACACACACACACACACACACACTTGTATCATACAATACAAGTATCACCATAAGGATCCAATTGTACAATCTCCTACTAGTTGATTTCGAGAAAATGAATCTCCTGGCAAGCTAAAATTACATTTCTTACATTGAGCAGAATTGAAATGAGTTCATGATAAATTCATAGCAGCATTACACAAGCTCAAGATTTGAGAGATGCGAGCATGACTGACAGAAAAGCCTGGACACCACCGGTCTATTCGTCAGATTCATTTATGAAATTGGTCATTAGTGGCAGATATCCATCCAAACATCTCAAAGCCACCGATGGTATTTGTCTCGTCAAGCCTCAGATTTTTTCCCCCCCCCCACCTGTCTCGGCTCTCAAATGAAAGGACACGTTCCCATCCAAGTACCTTGGTTCCACTCATATTTCAAGGAGTGACCTGCAAACTTGAAATTGCTCATATACAGAAAAAGACCCAAGCGGTCTGTGTCAAACCTATGACGGACGGGCATCCCGTCTTTTTTTCCCCCCCCTTCTTCCTCACATGTTCTCAGCTGTTGGCGATTACATGGGCCAAGCCAAAAAAAAATGGTTGTGTTAAATGTGCGACTTTCTGATAATATGTGCATGTGAATGATCTCCCTTTTCTTTTCTGGAAACACTTCACGGTGTGTTTGGTCTTCGGACGCTCACCTCTCCAGCTCGGCCCTGCTGTGGCTCAGTTTCTTCTCCAGCTCGTCGTTTTCCTGACGGAGCCTCTGGAGGAACTCCTGATTTTCCTCCGTCTTCCCTTGCCTCTTCTGCTCCTGCTCCTCCAACAGAGCCAGCTCCCCCAGCACCTCCTCCATCTCCTCCTTCAACTGTTTGGAGCTCTCCGCTGACTCCTCCCTCTCCTGCTCCAACAACACAGAAAGGGAGTCCACCAGGGCCTGTGGGAAAACCGTAAGGTGTCACTTACAACTTCACACAAAAACATATATGTTCCCCATAAGATAAAATCTGAGCGTGACCTTCTCCTTGGCCAGTTCCTCGCTGAGAGCAGCATGTTCCATCTGCAGCTGAGTTTGTTTCTTCCTCTCGTCACGTTTCACCTCCTGCAGCGAGCCGAGCTCCGTCTTTAATTCCTGCACTCTCCTCAGCCCCTCCTCCTGAGTCCTGCCTAAAACACCGAAGCCCACGTGCATCACACACGCCTGTCAGATGGTTTGTCCAGTTTAATGGATGAATGAATATAGAGTTGTATAATGGTGATGGTGGACATACTTCTCTCCTCCTCGGAGTAAAGACACCTCTGTTCCAGATGTGCCACTCTCTCATCCAGCTCCTTCTCCGTCCGCCTCAGCACCTCCCGCAGTCTGGCGAGCTCCGCCTCCTGCTGCCGCACCGTGGCGTGAGAGTCTTGAACTTCCTGGTTGGCCAGCGTCATCTGCTCCTCCATGTCACTCACTGACTTTTGGCTGGACTGAAGCTGCTGCTCTTGGCTCTCCAACCTGGTCTCCACTTCCCAGAGGACGTCCTTGGATGCCTGCAGCTCTTTCTGGAACGTCTGGGCCTCTTCCTCTTTGTGTCTCAGCGTATCTCGAGCGGTTTCCAGCTCTGAGCTCTGCTGCTCCAGTTCCGTTTCCAGCTGCCTGTGGATAAAATTGTTAGATGTCATGGAGAACCCTTGGGATGCAACTTTGTTTAAGGAGCCATCAGGTGTTTTGCTTACATTACTTTCTCCAGCTGGGAACCAGCGACTGTGTTCTCCTGTGTCTTTTCTTTGAGGCTCAAGCGGAGATCCTGGAAAACAGACAAATAGATAAAGCTTGTCATTCACACAGTAATATGATTTCAAACTATAAGTCGGTTGCTCATTTAGTCTTTTTTTTTACCTGGATCTGGTCATTGGCTGTGTCCAGGTACCCCTGCAGGACTCTGACCTCCTCCCTCAGCTCCCGAATCACAGCTGGAACACAAAACAGTGGATAGTTTAAGCAATAAAACCCCAAGACACAAGCAAGCTGTCCTCTTTAAGCTATTTGCAGCAGGAGACAGGATGAGAAATCTGGTAACTGAGCCATGGATGTTACAAATGTGTACATTATGGTTTAAAATAACAGTGTAAAGGAAAAATCTGAAATCACCATGTAATTTAGTATTGTCATTCTCCAGCTCTTCGTTCAGGGCTTTTGTCACTTGATGGAGGTCCTCTATATAAAAAAAAAAAACATGTTTATTTACGCTGCACTTTTTGAAAAACAGTGATGGAATTATTACATGTACAAAAATATGACCTAAATCCTTGTTCCTGTCCGTCAGAGCGGTGACGGTAGCCCTGGCACCTTGGAGGTCTGTTTCCAACACCTTTAGCTGACCATCAGTGTTAATTTGCAGGACACTCAACTCCTGGACACACAAACGCAACACAAACACTCAGAAAAATGTGCATTACAGTTGCTTAATATTGTAGTATGTTGTATAATAAATGATGGATGACAAAGCACTGAAAGGTGTACACGAGTCATACCTCGCTTTTAACATCCAAGGTGTTCCTGGCCTCCATCAGCTCCATTGTAAGTGAATTGATTCTCTTTTTCGTGGTGTCAGTGGAAACCTACAAACAACACACACACACACACACACAGACAGACAGACACACACACACGCGCACACACGCGCACGCGCGCACACACACACACACACACACTCAGTCACAGTCTCTGTAGGGTGTTATACAAAAAATATGCTTTAAGCAATATACAATCAAGACGCACCTTGTTTTTGAGGAACTCGTTGACTTTCTTGATCTCGGCTCTCTGTCGTTCCAGCGTGGTGACGGTGGCGGAGAGGCCCGTCTTCTCCCGGACGGTGGCCAGCAGCTTGGCCTCCACCTTCCTCAGTTCGTCCTCCAGGGCCAGGAGCCGGCGGTCCTGCTCCCCTCGCTGCTGCACCAGGGACCTTATCTGTCAGGGGTTATTCAAATAATTTCCACATGACAACACACACTGGAACATCACAGATATATATATATATATATATAATCTAAAACTTTAGGTTTTAACCAAGTGAACCTCTCTCTCCAAGAGCTTCTGCTGTTTCCTGTCCACAGTCATGCAGTTCCTCTCCTTCTTTGCACTTCCTTCAACCTGGATTATGATTATGACAAAAACAACCAAAACACGTGAGTTAGTTTTGAGACATGTGTTCAACTACACAGAGAAGAAGCAGAAACAAACGTACCAGGCCATCCACAGACATGGTCCTGCGGACGGGGGACATCAGGACACTTCTGGAGGGGGAGGGTGGAGGCAAGGGGGCTGCGGTGACAGATGGATCAAATGATTGTTTTTAAAAGAACAAAAAAATAATCTCTTAGTTCAATTGTCTCGTGTTGGGGGAGATGTACCCACCTGCTTTAAAAGCTCTGAACCGATCAGACTTGTCGAAGGAGGCTATTCCCTTGGGGTCCCCGGGTTTAATCTCGTAGGACCCCGGCGCAGGGGCGCAGCCTTCGGCCAGAGAGCACACAGTGTTAGCCCTTAGCTTCGGAGTTAGCGTCAATCAAAAACACTGACGCCACTACTTCACTAGTTTACACATGCATATAAGCAGCTTACACGTCCACCCCTAAGCTCCATTAACACAGACAACATCTTTAATGAATAATCCCAATCGGATCAAACGTTTGCTGCTAACATACGTCAGTTAACGCACAATGCTTATCGCCGGATTATTTAACCCAACAGGAGGTTATTAGCAAACGCGTTAATAGTTTGCAACGTCACTCACCAACGTGTTCGTTGAACCTTTTGACGGGCGCTCGTGAAAAAGACATTTCACAACGAGTTAATCGTAATAATCTTGGTAGTATTTAACCGCAGAGATGAGGCGAAGTGGCGTCAATGTCCTGGGTTGTTTCCGGGATTGGACTCAAAAACAATCCGTCGAAAGGTCCTTTATCCGATATGAAAAGACGAAGAATATTAATAATGCTTATAATAATGATTAAAATGATGATAAACAGGAGAAGGCTGCAGCGCAGCTTCCTCTAAGGCGACAAAAACCTCACCGCTTAAATTTCAAATGTACGTCATGCGTTCGTTGACGTGCCTGTGGCCAGTAGGCATCCTGGAGTTTGGTCACGTGCCTATGCCCCGCCTACATCCGTGTCATCGCAGTAGTTTGGTATAAATCTGGCTTCAAAATAACTAGTCTCCGATTTTTAATAATATATTTTCGTATAATAAAGAGATTATAATGAGCATATTACTTTATTATTATTATCACTTAAGAGTGAAATAAATGACATTTTAAATTAATTCCAACGTTTCTCTACAAGACCAATAGAAATGTAATCCCACTTTTTATAAGATTCAACTGTTATATATATATATATATACAGATAATAATTATCTATCAGAGGAAAGGCCCAGAAGAACCTGAAGAGACAAGTCTGTTGACAACTTTAATACTGCACTCAAAGGTAGAACCCACTAAAACCAATATCATAAATACAATTTTTTCAGTTAAACATTTTTTTTATTTCTTGGAAATACAACATAACTTCAAATCCTCTGCAGGACCATTGTTGTACACGTTATACTCTTTTCTCTGTGTTTGTACTTGAAAACATGGTCACTTGTACAACAATATCATTAACAAAGCCTCATGTCACAAATGGAGCCATTGATGACAATAAATTACACTTGCCATGCTAAGGTTTCAAGATGATACATTGGTACCTTCATTTTTACGAGATTAACCTTTAAATGAACAAGAAATTGGAATTGAATAAATATGTGAAAAAGACACTGAAGTTACAAAAAGAAACTTTCTCATTTAAAACTGAGCAGAGAAGGATCACAGGTGTGTTTGGGTTTAGGTTATTTCTTCATAATTCATTAGTTTTCCTTCATGTGAAAAATAAAATGGGGGGACCATTTTGCATATTTTAATTACTTTGCTATATCTAAAGCAAACAAAATCCATCAATGGTAAATACTGACTATATGCAGGAAACTGCCCTTTAATTATTTTGAATGATTTTTTTTTGTTCCTTTATGTGCAGAGCTTATGTTTCATAGGTCTGCTAAACCAGCATCCCCCAGTCACACTGAAAACAGGTTAATCAAGTACAGCACTGTCTTTATACATCCTAGAGGTATTTTCTAGTCTCGTTACTTTTTGTTTTGTCTTTTTTTAATCTTGAAAAAAAAGACATTTACCCGGATGAAGTTGTCTTCCCCAAATTGTAAATAATATCACTGTATTCATGTACAGAAAATAAAAATCTTTTCAACAGACAAAAAGCGAAAAAAATATATAAAATAAACTGAAGATGAGATTTCCCGTCAGTAGTAGAAAGGTAAGTTTAGCTAGGTGCGTAAATTAAAATATTCATATTAAAAACAAGAAACAATTACAACACTCAACACTTCACTTTGTTCAACAGTGAAATTTACATTGGAACTGGTACCAAAATGAAAATGTGTCAGTAAGGGCCTAGAGAACCAGATAATGGAGGGTAAGATGAATAAAAGCAAATTAAAACTGTGTCGTACCTTCATCCCATTCGAAAGCAAGCAGGTGAGGAAGTCATGAAGATGTATTTGTATGCATCATGATAGACACGGTGTATCATGAACCTGATTATTATACAAATGAATACGGGTCCTATAGAGGGCACACATATTGATAGCACTGTTAGTAGCACTAAAGAGCACCACGTTGCACTTAAAAAAACATTATATAACTTAACATATTAGTTATCTGTTGTATTATTTAATACTTTATTTAATTTTGTCTCAGCTCTTGATTGCAAATTCTGAGAGTTGTTTTGGACCCAGAATGACTGTTATTTAAGACACATGGAGCCAAAGAGGGCTTCAGATTGTAGGACAGACAAACTGTGTGTGTGTGTGTGTGTGTGTGTGTGTGTGTGTGTGTGTGTGTGTGTGTGTGTGTGTGTCAGTGGTCCAATCCATACGGGAATAAGAGAAGGCATGCATGAATCTGAGCGAGAGCCACACACTTAGTAAAATGAAATTAAAAATAAAAACGTGTGAGTATACACTTCCACCTCTGGTCTACAGCACTCCTACGAGTTAAAAGAATCTAAAGACAGTCATCTTTGGATTCTTACAGCCATAGTAGTCATCTATATACCTCTACAAAACCAGCAAGAGGCAGGAATTAGTATCACAGCTATGGGGAATGTGTGTGTGCACTATGTACCAAGGGTCTTTTTTTCAACAGGTGGTAGCCAGGGATTGGTGTATAGGAGGCTGGAAACAGCGGACATGCTCCACAGTGGAACTGTCCGTCTCCACCGCCTTCATGTACTTGTTGAGGATGGCAAAGATCTCATTGTTGAGGATCTGGTACTTCCTAATGCGGTCGGCCATCTTCTTCAGGGGCTGCGAAGGGGGGAAACACGCAATAATGGGTGTGTTTAAAAAAATATGAAAACATTCATGCAAAGAAAAATAGGTCAAATATGAATTCATGTGCGTTTGTGCATACGCAACAATGTACAAACCACATTTTTGATGATCTCGTCCTTGCCGTCCTGCCTTTGGACTTTGAGCAGGTGGTAGCAGAAGTCAAAGAGGTCGAAACGACGCTGCTGTCCCAACAGCGTGATGATGGCACAGCCGGCCCAGTTCAGGCCGTCACCAAAGCACTGCCTAGAGGGCGGAGCACAAACAACACAGCGGTTAGGGTTCCATTCGTGTGAGGCACATGTGTTGGACTGCAGAATAAAATCCAATTCAATGCATGTAGTAATAAGAATAATAATGATTGATAATGAATTATGAATAATAACAAAGAAATAATAACAAATAAAATAATACAAAAATAATTATAGTAATAAAATGCAGAAGATGTGCAAAAATAAAAGAAATTGTGCAGTCTTTATATATATTCAAATGAAAATATTAATATAAAGTCAGAAAACCAAAGCCACTTTATATTCTATATTATGGTACTACTACACTATCAAGTGTTACTCACTCTGCTGTGAACTCGTGCGTGCCCACAGGGATGCAGTAGACAAACTGCATGGCACTCCACAGGCGGTGGAACTCCATGCACTCATCCACGTGCATCACGCCATTGGTGGGCGGAGGCCCGCGCCACACGCCGTCCTGCAGGAAGCTGCGGATGCGCGTCAGGATGACCTCGAACATGGAAAGGCCACAGCACAGGCGTTCTTTGGTCAGCAGGTCTCCCTCGCGGGCAATGGCAATTTGCTGTTGGGGGAAAAACACACAACACCCACGATATTGAAGTATAAAAACCACAGAGGAAAGACAGGATGTATAATTAAATGGATTCCAATTTTTTCTTTCCCCCCCATCTGTCTGTCAGTGCTCTCGAAGACAACGCGGTGTTAAACTCACTTGTGGGGTTCCCAACCTCTCAATTAGAGGCACCAGATGGAGAGGGGCGTACTTTGCCTCCAGCCTCTTCATCCTGACCTCAAGACGCTCTCCCTCTGTGTCACACACACACACACACACACACAAACACAAGGAACGTGAACATGTTGGACACAAATTCAACATGAATCAGTGGGTAATCTGATTACATACCTTTAATGTAGACTCTAGGCAGAATGTTCTGGAACGGAGCGGCGTGAAGCAGGTCACACACCTCCTCCTGAGACTAAGATTTAAACAACACAACACAAACACACAAACAATTATATTTTTTCATGAAGAACATTGGTCTGTTTGTTTTATGGACAACCTCAGGGAGCATGCAGGTAGCCATGAGGTGATGTTGGTTTTACGTAATTAAAATCATCTAGAAATAGGTATTTATCAGATTTATGATAGAAATAAGACCTTAAAGTGTTTTTAAAAATCCCTAAAGCATAGAGATAACTGCCATGAGCTCCACACATTAAGAGTATGGTGTTAAGATTGGTCTCCAGCCGTCTGAATCTCACAGACTATGTTAATCAAGCCATGATGACAAGGCCAGGATTATATAGCAGGATTATAATTTGTCACATTCTTAGTAAAACATCCCGTCTAAGCTGGTTTAACAACAAGAGGTCCAGAGTGGGCGACCGTCCTAACGAACCCTCAACCCTCAGGATAAAATATAAAACGTTGAAGTGTTATTTTATCCGCGTGCTGAGGTTGTGGGAGAGAAAATTCTTACTTGTACAGCATAGTTAGCGTGACGGTTGTCATGGCGACGGTTAGTGAAGACAAACAAGCTACAAATCAAACTAAATGCCGGGACGCAGCATCTCGGAAGACATCGGCTTAAGGATGATGAATGAGAGAAGGAGAGCCATGCAGTGATACAAACCAAGACACACAAATCAGTGCAGTCAGACAGATGAGACAGTGCGATGGAGACAGGCATTACAACCACCCAGAGTTAGAAGAGACTATGGAGCCAGAACACCCACACACACACACACAACCAGAAATGTGTTATCATCTCCTCCATGGAACAAAAGGACATGAAGATTCTATCAATTAGCAATCAAATATGCAAATTTGCTGAAATGACTGATTGAATTGAATTGCCTTAATTAAACTGATTGTCTTCATTTATTTTTATTTGAGTAATTTTTTTTTTGTGTCAGAAAATTGAAAATCCCAATCCTTTTGCTTCCATGGCGGATGGGAGGTGAAATTGTGTGTGCACCAGACCAACATGGTGAACAAAAAAAGAAGAAAGAAACCGGAAACACAGCAGCCCAAACCAACAAGAGATGAAAAGAGGAGAAAGATAAACTCGGTCTCTGCGTTATTTTCGATACTAACGACCAGACCTAAATCCTTACCACCTGAGGTAGTTGCCAGCGTGAAATGGAAAAAAATAGTAGAGTTGTATTTCAGAGGAAAAAAAAAAACATATCACACATCAAACATAACTCGGGGTGGGGGGGGGGGCTCCCAGGTTATTGCTCACCCTCATACAACAAAAACATGACAGCTTCACATTAGAGGCTCCCCGACCGGCACACCAGGAATTTCAAGAAATGAGAACAGAAGTATAGTAGCGTAAAAGGAAATGAGCTCACCAGGGCTTGCTCGATGAGCAGGCAGAAGAGGATGGCGTTTCCCACCTCCCTCAAACTCTGGAAGACATCTGTTTTCAGCTCGGCGTACTCGATGATGTCCTTGAGCTGGTGGTGAAAGAACTCCAGGATACCTGGGGAGGCAGAGGCGGGAAGGCACAGACACAATACGCCGATCAATCTTCTAAATAAATACATACAGTACATATATATATGTATATATATAAATAAATCCATCCATTTTTCAATCATGAAACACATTTAAAAGCAGATATGATTTTTACTGAAAGACCTTTTTATTCCCACGCTCAAGCGTGGAGCCAATCAAAAAGGGCCCCACAATGCCTCATTATGTTATTGATTATCTATTGATTATCTATAGACACTGGGATGGGTCAGGACGCCGGGATCTAAAAGATTACTGAGGCAAAAACATGAAGGAAGCATGATGCATCACAGATTTTACAAATTTTGCGTTGCAGACACACGCACACGTTGATTTCAACCCCGTGCACTTAATGCACAGCGATAGTGTTATTGATCCACTCACCGGGGGAGCCGTACTCATGGCGCGGGAGGCGGCAGATCTTGGGCATGACTTCGATCAGCGTTTTTACATACTGCAGGATGGTGCCCTGTAACTGAAGTGGGGGGAATAGAAAGAAAGGATTGGAAATAATGAGCATGGCCATCCAGCACACTGAGAATGAGGAGGGAGTCAGGTGTTCAGGGGATAGAAAGAGAAATACCAGGCTCTTGACAATCTTAAGGAGCTCCTCCATCACCACAGCGATGCCTTGGTAACCAAGGAGGCGGCAGATGGTCTTGAAGTGAGGGGGGCCCACAAAGTTCCTGTAGGAGCTGTATATGTGGGAGTAGGCGATGTTCAGAGGCTGGGAAGAGAGGAAGCGTGTTTTAATCTGGAGCAGTAGCAGAACACACCTTTTACGATGTAATAAATATATGTGTAGTATAAATGATTGGCGACCTCATACCTTGGACCCATATAGGTAGTAAGGCTGCACATTGGCTGGTTTGTCTCTTTGTGGCTCCTGGGTGAAGGGAATGGCTGTGCGTACAAAGCTGGGAGAAATAATAGGTGTAAATATTCAAAACCAAAAAATACACAATTTAAATGTAAATACAGAGCAAAGGCAGCTGACCGGTTGGTGGATCCATTGTAGCAGTAGTTGGGCAGGAAGTCGAAGTTGAGCTCCCAGAAGACGTGGAGTGTGATCCGTCCGTAGGGAGCGGACACGTTGTGGTTGGCCTCGCGGAACATGGCGTCGAAGCTGTCCAGGGTCAGGTGCTTGCACAGGAGGCGGTGGGTCAGCCTGTTGATCTCCAGCAGCCACTCCAGCTCCTGTCAGGGGTCATCGCAGAGAGGTGGATATGAACCCAAAGCTGCCTCGGTGAAGGAGAAAAGCTCGAGTGTTACGGAGGTGCATCTCCACTCACCACTATAGACGTGAGGTCCTCGCTCTCAAAGCGGCTGATGGCGTGGTCCATGGACTTGTACATGGCGGCAGAAATCCTCTGGGTGATCAGACGGTTCAGGTCGATGGAGCGGCCGAGCAGCTGCAGGAGGAGGAATGGTTGGGGAATGTGAATTCATGTTCTTTAAATAATAATAATAATAATAAACAATAATAATAATAAACTATAAAAAA
>JAFBJU010001033.1:445185-546752 GCA_016785305.1 Colistium nudipinnis
TAATAATAATAATACCTGCACGTGTCTCTGTTTGAGCAGCGTCTCGTAGCGGTTTGACGGAGGATACGGGATGATCACGCCGTAGTTTTTACATTCTGCCCTGAAGCGCTTGTCGAGCAGAACGCTGTGGAACACAGATTATATCATTATTCAAACGATTGTCACTAGATCCTCCGAGGCAGATTAGGTCCCCAAAAGGGGAGCTGAGTTATGAAGTGGATGACTTTGCCTACCTCCCAGCCATTGCTTTGTAGTAGGCAAATATCTGATCTGCTAACTTGTAGACAAACTGATCAAAGCAGAGGTTTACCTAAAACAAGGAGCACATTGTATCACATTATTTATTAAGTTAGTGCAATGATTTTGCAAGGTGTGGATCCATGCATTGTATTTGTTTTAAAACTTTAAAAAATTAATAATAATAATAATAATAATAATCCAAGAGAGATGACCTCGGCTTCAATTTCATCGTAAAGGAACTGCTTCTTGAACTTGGTCAGAGCGTAGTATCCACTGTCGTTGTACAAGTCCAGAGGATACAGCACGTATCTGGTGGAGAGAGGGAGAGAGAGAGATTACGGTTAGGATACGGTACAGGTACACACTCACTCTGAAGTGTTTTTTTTGGTCTTACTCCATCATGGAGGGCTCCTTGGTCTCCAGGATGTGGTCTGTGAGGATCCAGGGCATGGACATCTCAATGGGGAACTGGATTCTGCGTCCCATGGTCAGCTCCAGGAAGAACTCTCTGAACCAGAGCTGGGACAGGTCGCAGCACTGCTGCAGGGCCTCTGCAGGAAAACGGAAGGATTCATTTTAAACCTTTCCGCTGATCTCTGAGGGATTGGTGTGGGAAAAAAAATTAAAGATTTCACTCACCGCTGAAGTTGAGCAGGTGCGTGAAGAAGAAGGAATGTTTGTGGAAGTCTTCGATGGCCACCACTATGGGTCCATCCAGACTGCTGCGGAGAGTCTTCTTGGAGCCGCTCTTGTCCGCTATCAACGACTCCAGCATGGTGCGCACCATGTACAGCTGCAGAGGAGAAAAAGATAGACGAAATATTTATATTATTCACATTTTCAAAAAAAAGACTAATATTATATTTAATACATATTTATATCAGACACTGTAACGCTACAACTATTATTTGGCAAAGTATTTGCAATTGTATTGATGTGTGTTCAGAATCGGAGTCATTCACATTCAAATGTGTGCCTGAGTCAACGAAACGAGATGTGAACAAAAACACATTTCTTTTTTGCAGCGGTGCAGTTTTAACCAGTTGAGAAAATCCCTGCGCGGACAGGAATGTTTTTCTTTGACGCACTTTGTTTAAACAGTGGCTGAATGGAGCCGTGGCACAAAAACATCATTTACTAACACAAATGATAAAGTTCACACAAAACTAACAGCAAAGTCAGCAAAGTCGTTTTTCACCAATTTTTATCTCAGTGCATGAGACAGAAAAATCCAAAAAAAAAAGGAAGATTTGCATAATTAGTATCTTTGGAGTTGGATACTTTAAATGCATTTTATGATCATTTTGGTGTTGGCCGGGCCCCTCTTACCTGAGTGCTGGAGGGTCCCACGGCTCTGCGGGGCACCTTGATGTCGAATCCCCCCTTTGGATCCTTCTCTCCCCTCAGACAGGGGTCGTTGGGAGGCTCCCTCGCTCCTTCCCAGTCACACACGGTCTTTCGGATGGCCTGAAGAACACTACGGAGGCAGCGGGATGACCACAGGGCTTTATAAGCATAGCAACCATAGCATTCATTTCGGATGTGCCTTCAAACAGATCCATCTTTGCCTGCTTTACGTACCTGATGAGGACGTTCTTCTTCTTGCGTACGGCCTGGCGCAGAGGCTCTCTGAGGGTCATCTGGGCAAAGTCCTGCAGCGCGGCGTAGATGGTGTTCCTGATGGCCTGGTTAAACACCGACTCCATCCGGCCCATCAGAACCTAGACGAGACATCATCATCATCATCATCATCATCATCATCATCATCGTCGTCATCGTCGTTAGGACTCCTGACCCTAAAAGGTATTAGAGTACTAATAGTGCTAAAAAGATCCATAATGCACTATATTCTTTATTCTGGGGTCCATTACCTTCAGACGCTACTGTGAAAAAAATTTAAAAAGAAAAAGAAATCAGGAAAATGTACATCTTCTAATATAAAACTGCTCATGAATCATTTACTCTCAACAAATAATGTATATATTAACACAATGTTGATGTATTTATCTCATTTAAGGTTAAAAAGATTTAACACCATGGGATTTAGGAGACTAGTTTCTCCAATCTAGTTTCAACACCTTTAAAGGGTCCCTGCTGCTTTACCTGCAGCCCTTTGATCATGGCGATGACCTCCACCAGGGCAAACTTCTCCTCGCTGGTGTAGTTGTAACGAGTGGCTCGCTCGTACTCCTCCGCCGTGCCCGGACAGTCCTTGTTACAGAACTTATCCGTGGGATGGACCAGCTTCCACGAGTACTGAGAGAGAGAGAGAAACACAGAGCCATGAACAGACCCAGCCACGCAGTCTACAAGCAATAAAAAAAAAGAAAAAAGAAAAAAATCCCCGCGTGGCTCTCCTCACCACTTCCATGACGTGCGTGCTCCACTTGGACAGCAGCTGCAGGCCCCTCAGGGCCAGGTCGAAGAGCTCCCGGTACTCCTCGTCGGACTTCTGGCTGTCCAGGCCCGAGCCCGTCACCACCTCGCTGTTGCTGTAGCGCGCCAGCTCGGAGATGAAGCGGATGTGGTCCTCCCGGATCTGCACCATCTGCTCGCACAGGTTGTACTGAGGCGAGATGCTGCTCTGGGTGCACGTCCACCTGGAGAAGGCGGAGGAGGAGGGGTTTAAAGTGGTCCAGAATGATATATTATACAGGGTAGTTTTTTTTTGTGGTTAATTTGAAATATGTAGTCATTTCGTACTTGGACTTGTTTTCTTCGTAATGGGCACTTGTCTCGATGTAGCGTGACAACTCGATCTGCATATCACCGAACAGCGGCACCACTTGAAGCTACAAAGGAGAAACACACAGAGGGAGAAGTGTCTCAGCCTCTGATCCCACTCACTCACATTTTATTCCTGGATAAAATAATAAAAAAAAAAAAAGATGCTGATCACGGAAAAAAAGTCTCACTTTGAAGAACTTGTCAATCTTGCTCAGGTTGATCCTCTTCTTGGCATCTAGTTTGTAGATATTACTCACGTTCCCATCCATCAGGTACAGACCAAAGCCCATCACCTGAGACACACACACACACACACACACAGAAGGATTCATTTATTTTCACGCTGAGCCGGAGAGAGATCGCACACACTGACATGATGATGACACATTTGGAACGTGTTGGTACCTTGAGCAGCATGTGTTTCTCACTGGGGGTCAGGTACATCTTGTTCTCATAATAGTCCACGCAGATGTTGACGATGTCGGCCAAAAGTTCCTCGTAGCCAGGGATCACCTCCAGCTGTTGGTGCAGGCACTACACACACACACACACAGACGGGGATGGGACAACACGTCACGGAATTAATGTACAGACAAAAGCCACAAAAAAACAAATTCTCTTGTACTTAATTATTATTATTATTAATTATTATCACATTTATTTCATGTATGTGACTCTTTTTGCTTTGGATTCCAATGGTACATTTTAAGACTCAGTTTGCATTAAACTGTGCAGAATTTTTTTTTTTTTGGTCCGGTGCCACTTTAACAAAGGGGGCAATGGGAAAAAAAAATAAAATAAAATAATCAACCTGAGTGATCCGGTTGTGGTTGGCTAAAAACATGGAGAGATTCTGGGACTCCTGGATGGACTGAGGGTCGGCCATCTTCCTCAGGAACTGAGCTGCCCTGCAGACGAGAGGAGGATAAAAATGTGAGTCTGGTCCCTCGAGAGGAAAGGAACACAGATCTGGAATTTTTTTTTTTGGGGGGCGGGGCGTGATTTATGGGACACCCTACCTTTTGTAGGCAGAGTGATCATTCTTGACGCTGCACTTCATGTTCTTCAGCTCGTCCAGCACGGCGAACATGTTGATGAATTTGCCCAGCGTGAGCAGGTAAGCCTCGGACACAAAGTCCTTCCTCCGTTCAGCGTGGCACAGGCGCTTCACCTCACTGCAAAACCTCTCTATGGCTTTGCGCTGTGGACACACGCAGGAACCGGGACACGCATGGATTTATCGCTCATCATTTCGTTCATAAAGAATATGTGTTTTTAATGAATCATATACAATGACAGCTGATTCTTACCTGGAAGTACATAAACTTCATGAGCTTGGTCACCTCAGGTTCTAACACCTCCACCGTCTTCTCATATATCTCAACTCTGTTGGGTTGTTCGTTGCATTTCACCTTTTTGAACACAAGAGGGCGCCATTACACAGCAGGACACTGAAGCAGCAGAAAAACGTTTATTTCGGTTTGTGTGCAAAGTGATTGTGTTTTTTATCTAAAAGAGCTATAAAAAAAACATATTACGTGTTATAATCAAATTCCCCAGGTAAAACATCCATCAAGAACCAACAGGGGTGCAAGTGTATTCCTATGAATAGATTTGAATATATTAACAAATAGGGAAATCCCTGATTTATTTTTAATGTAGATACTAAAATAGTCATCTCTGTGTGTGTGTGTGTGTGTGTGTGTGTGTGTGTGTGTGTGTGTGTGTGTGTGTGTGTGTGTGTGTGTGTGTGTGTGTGTGTGTGTGTGTGGTACCTGGGGAATGGCTCTGGAGCAGCTTCTCCAAGTATAAAGCATCACAGCGTACTCGTGTCCTTCCTCCAGCATCTCATTCTGGAAAAAATTACCAAGAAAAAAATATATAATTCATTCAAATTTATCATCCCAAAAATAAACTGAGAACGGCTTGGAGTTGATACCTTAATTACACTTGTTTGTTTAAGAAATAGCAGGATGAATGGTGCTTAATAAATATTTGAGTAGGGGAACATTCCTTGGTGAGTCAGAGTTCACCATCACTGCGTCTAAACAAGGAGCATCCTCAAATAGACCCTCTTCTACCTGAATGGGACTTCCTCATTGGACGCGGGGTTTAAATAAAACTCAACTTCCCCTCTTTGCCAGTCGGATCACACACACCATTCATTCCCCATCAGGGGAAAGAGGTTTAGTGATCCACTGCATGCCTGATTCACCAGGGTGTGAGGGGAATCGGCGAGTGTGTGCGTTTGTGTGTTTCCTGCTGCAAGCTGAGCCAAATTCTAACAAAAGGAGCCAAATGATGATCGATTCACAGAGAAAAAAAAAACAAGGCTCTCTCTAAGGGCGTGACGCTGCTTCCCACAGTCTCCCTTTGTGTTGACTGATAGAGGAGCAGCAGCTATTGAAGGCAGCAAACAAATACATTGATTTAACCAGTCAGATGTAAAATAAAACCAATATGATGACAGGCCATGACCTGTGGGGTTTGGAAAAAACTAGAGCACCGGGTCTCACCATGCTGGAGTGGACTGTGGCCTGCTCTATATAACGAGCGATGCCAGTCACGAACGCGTTCCTGTCTTCAAAGTTGGTGTCAAAATTGGCCTGCAGAGGGAGATAGAAGAAAAAATGGTACACTTTAAAAATGTCTGATGGTGGTGCACGGAGGTGGCAGCCATGGCGAGTGTGTACCTGGTACATGATGGAGGAGGGAGGGGGCTCGATGCATGGCTGCTGGTCCGGGAGCGGCAGCTCCTCCAGCAGGTCCACGTTGGACAGAGCATCCTCCAGGGTCACGTGGGTCGTCATGGTAACAAAGCGTCACTCACACAACACCCCAGTCTGAGTGAAAAACAGAAAGTCACAAGATGAGTGATGACACTGGAGAGGTTCAACACAAAGGTCTGTGAAATAAATCCAAATTAATTAGTAAATGTATTATTTATTTGTATTATTATTTTTTTTAATCAAAATACAGAATGAATAGTAAAAGCAAAAAAAGTTAAGTAAAGCATTCTTAATAAAGGGGTGAGTCATTATATGAAATGGTTAGTTAAATGAATGTATAAATTATGAAAATTATTGAAACCGCTCATAGTCGAGGGATTCGAACATAACACCCCAGCCAAGTGACAGTGCTACGCAAAACTAATCAAACAGATTTCATCACAGCACTTACTGGGCTGTTTAATAAATAAAGTGGAGATGATCCACTGTAATAAAGATACTCATGAATGAGTTGAATGAATGAATTACAGCTAATACTGTCTCACAACATCTAGACAAACTCATTTCCTGCGATGAAACCCTTCACTACACAGCACGTCACTCTCTGAAATGCTCAGGGCACCCATTTCACCGCTTCCGGTTCCACTTCTAAATTCGACTGGAGCAATATATGAAGCGTCTTATTCTTGAAGAGCTAAAAAAATTAAAAAAAAAAAAAAAAAAATGGCGCGTTTATCTGAGGTAGGCGCACAGCAATGTCTGACATCTTGGCAAATAAAGAATACAAATGTGATGGTATCTCAGAGGATCCACTGGAAATGACTAAATCTGTAAGAACACAGTGGAAATGAGTTTATATATACAGTGTGTATATATATATATATATATATATATATATGGAATTATATATAGAATGAAATCAATATGAATATCGTATAAAGACGTAGCTACATAATATGATATTATTTGACTGGTCTGAGAATGATAAGTTCTGCTTCTCTTTAAACTGTACAACCACAATAGTTCTCCGTCTTGCTCACAAAACACCAGGCCGGCCGAAGCAGTGTGTGCGTGTGCGCGCGTGTGTGTGTGTGTGCGCGACCTCCCTTTTATCATGTGCATTTTACGTCTGACCTGGCAGACAGCAGCGATAATCAGCTTAATATTCACAGCCAGAGAGCGCAAAGAGGGCCAGGGGCCAAACAGGGGCGGGTCCACCCAACATGGCTGCCACTCGTCTCCTTGTTAAAGCTGCACAAAGAATTTAAAGCCACAATAATGGGAAAGTGTTTCATCAAATTGTCTAAATGGAATGTGGCATGATACCGCGTATATTCACCTCAAGGACAACAGACTGGCCATACAAACACTTATTGACAGATGCAGACATCATGTGACCCATTTCACACACACATCACCGCCATGACGTGTGTGTGAAATAGGTGGGTTCAGTTTCCTGTCGCATCAAACAGTCAAAGTTAAAATACTGTTGTGTGTCAAAGGCTGAGCCATGGGAAATGTAACGTGCAAAATGACACTTCGGTGAAGCAACACAGATTGTTCTGCCTTTTAAAGATATCAACCATGATCTTCATTAATACCATCGACTCTCCTATTCCGTATAGGAGTTGTAGTCTTTTGCAGAAAGAGAATAACAAAAAACAAAATAATCTTTAACATTTGAATTCTTGCAAATGAAAATCCAATTTATTAAGGCCTGCACATTTTCAGTGATGCTGTCGCAAAAGCTTAAGGATGTGTGTTAAAATGTAGGCGCTAAATTGATGATGTTGAATTTAAACTATGGTGTGTTTGAGTGCAGAATATTAAATGGGAATGATGTGTTTCCTGTATCCTCTGCGACGGCTACCACCTGGATTCACACGTTTCTCCGATTCCTTTAAGACTCGGCGGGTTATTTTTAACCGTTGGGCTTGGAGAAAAATGAAACGCGCAGCCTGCTACAAGAGATTCTGTCCGGCACACAAACATTCACAGTACTACTAAACACCCATCTGTGCTCGGGAACACGGACGCACACTGGAGCCTGGTGTGGCTGAATAAACTTTCCCACCCTATACCAGGCTCTTTTCAACAGTTGGTGTATGTGTGTGTGTGTGTGCATCTTTACAAAGCAATGGGCCCCTTCATTCCCTTCTGGACACTTGGTGAAATAGCTGCAGGCCTGTGTTACACTGGAACGACTAATACAACAACTCTTCTCGGAAATTCCCACACAGTAGAGGGACTCGGGGACAAATTCCACACAGAACATCAATAATATGCTTCTTAAAAATCTGACAATAAAAAGCTTCCATACATCCAAAGCTGGGAGGTCGGGTCTCACCGAGGAAAATCTCCACGTAACACAACTAATGAGTACGAGAAACAGCTGAGGACACATGATTTGTCCAGTATGTGCTGTTGTATACTTTGTGTGTGTCTCTCAGGCCAGATGTATTACACAGACACACAATGAGAGAGAAAGTGTGCCAGCTCCAGGGTCACATCCCTCCATGGGATCCCCCTCTGTCCAAGCCTGGATTTTTAACACACACACACACACACACACACACACACACACACACACACACACACACACACACACACACACACACACACACACACACACACACACACACTATATATACTGTGTGTGTGTGTATGTGTGTGCGTTCCAGTATCATCTGTGCAGCAGGACTGATTGTCATTTCAGAGAGCGGGCAGTGTCAAAACTGCTGTGGTCCCATGAGCCCCATGATGTCACCGTCACCTTTCAGACCACCACCAACAACAAAAACAACAACAACGGCCTCACATGACCACACAGAATAAGCGACCCTCGGCTACATTGGTATTCACGCACAACCTCTTTTTAGGCTTTTGTGAAAGTACAAATGCTTTTTGATTATTATAGTGTGTGTCTATTTTGGTTTCATCCACTTCCCTTTTCCTCCAGCTGGTCGGTTAGTTATATAGCTATATTATAAAAAAAAAAAAACGTTCAGTAGCAGTGCTGTCAGCCGCTGATGGCTGCCCATGATCAATAACTACCAGGGTGCATACATCTGCTCTCAATGAGGCTATATAATACCTCATTAGGTGGATAATACAGGGAACGGGAACTATAGCTGTTCCATTGCAATGGTTAGTTATATATGCTATGACAGATTTGGCAAGTAGAACGAAAACAAAGGTGTGCTCATCATTTCTGAGCCCAAATGTGTCTTTATGTGTCTTTCTTTCCCCCAATATGTTTTTCAGTATTGAATTAAAAATGGTGTTCATAAAGAGATGACCATATTCTGTGGTGAGTGAATATATGATGTGACTTAAAACAATCATTGAATTATCCAGATACTCTGCTTCACTCCCTAATATGGTGTTTAACTTATGCATCTGTACATTTCTCAAACGGCACATCCACACCCCTTTCCCCCCATTAATCAGGTATTTAAGGGGTTATATTTTAAGGGGTTTTATTCTAAGGGTTTTTTTTTTTTTTCCCTCTAATAACAGAGGGTGCTGTGAGATGGGGATGGAGATAAACGGAGGATGATATTTTCCTCTCCTCGTCTGATGGAGATTCAGATGAATAACTCGGGTATGTGCGAGTGTGTGTCAGTGTATGTGTGTGAGATGAAGGCGGAAGTGGGTGAACCTGTTCTCCGTGCAGCATCCGCTGCAGGCCCCGTGCAGCGAAGCGTACTCTGCGCGTGCTGAAAATGATGAAAGAGGCAGAAAAGTGTCACGTCAGATAGAGAGAATAATAATACAAAAAAAAGAACCCACGCCCTCTCTGTGCGTTACCATAACCGATTCTCCTCCACCGTTCACCAGCTCTCTCCTCACCCCACCCATCTACACACACACACACACACACACACACACACACACACACACGTCCATCCCCTCCATCTCCGTGAGAGCTAACGGGAATCCCATTCATAACCCGCGGACACCGGGCTCTCCTGCAGCAGGCTCCCAAAGGACGGCCCGTCCCGCATCACACAGACAATCTCACCGATAAAAAAAAAACAAAAAAAAAGAAGGCAGAAAAGAGGTGGAGAGAAGAAAAAGATGTACATTAAAAGAAGCTATGTGCTCCACAGCCAGCCGGCCAGCCACCCTCCCTCCTCCTCCTCCTCCTCCTCCTCCCCACCGCCCCGATCATCTCCCCGGCTGCGGCTCCATCCATCGCTCCGCTCCGTCACATACCTGCAAATTACATGTCCGTCCGGGGACACACGGAGACGGACGAGCTGCGGCGGCCAGCCGAGATTATCCCGGTTCTTTTATCGTATAGATATGTAGGTGAATAATCCCGTGGCTCGGTGCAGATTGATGCTCTAGTTTCGCCCTGTGTTAATCCAGCACCACACAAAGAGCAGAAAATGGCTGCAAGTGCATTTTCTTAAAGGGACAGTCACAGCGGAGGGAGGAGGGGGAGGGGGGGGGGCGTGGGGGGGAGGCATTTCTCATTTTAAACGTATATTCACACAGAAATAAAATGACTAAAACAGTGGTGAGACTGTGTTTGTAAAATAATGTATACCTCTCCATCATCGAAATGTTCTTAAAATATAATGTCAATAATATACATTTATTTGGCTATTTGTGAAAAATGTGTGAAAAAAATAAAAATAATATATATATATCATATAGAGATATAATGTACAGCGCAAAATAAAAGGGATTTATCCAACCATTTAAAGAAATAAAAAAGAAATACTTACAATAAAAAAATGTATATTAAGAAATAAGTATTAATAGCAACCGTGTAATTGTAAAAAAAAATAATAATAATAATTAAAAAAGGCTGTTGCAAAAGGGAATGTCTTTATTTTTTATTTAAACCAAATTGAGGTTTCTGGGAGTTGGTTCCAGATCTGTGGTGTAAAAAAAAAAGTTCACCGTTTCTCCTTTTAACTGCGGAAATCCAAAACACCCCAATGAGGAATCTGGATGGTTCATAAAGTAGCAGCAGATCACAAATGTGTTTTGTCCTTTAACCATGAGAATCTTTATGAACCAACTGCAAAATGTCATTTTGGGGCCCTCAGCATCATCTGCAGGTAACAGTGAGCCACTGCAGCCACAGATCAGCGACCCCGACATCTAAACATAGACTGTGTGACACACATTATTTTAAATCAGAAGTTTTAAAATAATTTCATTCTATTTCTGCAGTCTAATGTAATAAAAGCAAATGTAAGGTACCATGTAAAACATGTTGAACATTTAATGGTTGTATTATTCCAGCAGTCAGTCAAACAACATAACAGTATCACCTATTTAATACGCAGAGCATTTTTTGGACGAGTTACATGAAGCTGCAGTAAGCCACCGAGGCTCTGTGAGTACATATCAGCATTCTCAGGTATTGGGTACAGAAATAAGAAAAAGAAGATAAAGTGCAGTGTCCAGTGATTAAAATGTGTTGTGGGCTTTGTAATCACACACATTTGAAAAATATTTGACGAGATATAGAATCTATATAATGTCCATAAATTAAATAAATATTTTGAAAAGATCCTCAGACTTAATCACAGGTTTGAGAGGGAGGCCAGCTCGTGCAGGATGTCAGCGAAGGATGGACGATCATCGGGTTTCTGCAAAGGACAATATCATTTTGAATGTTTTTAATGATGACACAAAGTCTATTTTTTGTCACTCAGCACATTCCTCTGCATGAACCACGTTGACTTCCTGTGCCCACCTCCTTCCAGCAGCCCTCCATGAGCCGGTAGACGTTGTCCGGGGCCAGACGGGGCTTCAGGAGCCTCAGGCCTGCGTTCAGGGACTCCACCACCTCAGCGTTGGAGCGGTTCTCGTAGGGTTGTCGGCCCTCGCTGAACACCTCCCACATGAGCACACCTGAGCAGGGACACTCTCAATGTATATACAATATACGAACATTTAACTATAAAGTGAATATAATAAGCCAAAACCACTTCCTGTGTCTCTGCTTCAAACCTCATGAGCCTGCCTGAGGTTTCATGTTCCAGCAACTTTTGCAGGATAAATCAGTTTTATTTGATTTCTTAGACCTATTTTGTTTTGTGGGGATTTATTCTGAACACAGAATCTTGTTCCAGGGACCTTCTCATATGATCAAAGGCGAGACAACCCTAATGGTATTTACTTCTTGGAGATTACTGTAAATCCCCTTATTGGCTTTAAAACATGATAACAGCTAAAGATGCTATTGGTGTTTGGCGCATATACACGTTCAACTAAATAAATAGCTAAAAATGCAGGCATTATTTTTCTTTCTTGTTAAAGACATGTGATTAAGTTCAAACTGGGCGTGTATCGAAAATAGGCAAAGAGGACACTTAATAAAAACATAAAATCAAAAATACAACACACCGAACGACCAGACGTCAGACTTGCTGCTGAACTTGCAGTATCTGATGACTTCCGGGGCCGACCACTTGACGGGGAATTTGGAGCACTGGGAACTGGTGTACTGGTCGTCAATAACAAATCTGAAGTCCGGAGAGTTATAAAAAAAAACACACACCATTACACCACAGGAACATTATGAGATGACACTAAACTTGAGTAAAAACAAAACAACTGACTACACCGAGCGTGATACACACAGCGCAATGACTCAGCGTACCTGGTCATGCCAAAATCCGACACCTTCACCTCATTGTCCTTTGAGACCAGGCAGTTTCTGGCAGCCTGCAGAGAGGAGAGAGGAAGAGAGGAGAGGATGAACTCATCTGACAGCAGAGACACAGGGGAGGATTTATACAAATCCTCTGTTGTTGTTCTACCAGATCTCTGTGGATGAAGTAGGAGCTCTCCAGGTAGGCCATGCCCTCGCTGACGTCCAGACACATCCCCCGCATCAGGTCCGGGGACAGACGGCTCTTCCTGTCTCTCAGGAAGTCCGACAGGGAGCCGTTCTCCATGAACTCAAACACCAGGCACATGGGAAAGCGCTGGGTGCACACGCCGTACAGCTGCACCAGCTTATCGTGCGACAACCTCCTGTTGGACCACACACACACACACACGTGAAAATCCATTTTCGTTTGACCTGAATATGAAAGGTGACGGTGTCGGGCGCTCACATCATGACTCCCGCCTCTTCTTTGAAATCCTCGTTCGACATGCACTCGTCTTTTACCATCTTCACCGCGACCCTCCTCCCCCTCCACCTCCCCTCCAGCACCAGCCCAAACTGACCGCTGCCCAACTCCTCACCCAGGCTCAGCTCCTCGGGCGCCACCTCCCACTGATCTGTGGAAGATGACATATTATAAAATTAAAACTAAAATGAAGACAGAGGCAGGATATAAGGGAACATATCACATGTAAAATAAAAAAAATAAAAGAGAATCCACTAGAGGTCAGTATTGAGTGATAGTTATTGTGGGCCTTTTATTTGACTGTATACGCCCTCTGACCTTCTGAAGGATCAGCAGAGTCCTGGTGGCAGCTTCTGTCCTGAGAGACAGGGTGTCTGAGGCGGGTTATCAGACCTGCCAAGAAAAATAAACAGCCATATCTTAAATCATATTTATCTATTACCTATCTTCTTTGTACTGTGTTGCATGTGGGAACCGAACCGGCAGCATTGTGTTGGTGGTAGTGGATGAGCTTAGGAATGGAGCTGAACAGGTACTTCTCTGCCAAGTAAAACGAGCTCTCTCCTGTTTCTGGCTGTCTGATCTGGTAATGTTTCACCCTGGGATTCTTCTCCCCATTAGACCTAAAAGGTCCAGTCACAACAGAGTTTATTCTAATTGCACCTTATTCGGGGAAACGATATTTTGGTCAATCAGAGATATTGTGCATGCGCCTACCACTATATGATCTACAAATATATCCTTCATTAATTACACTACAGTAAAAAAAAGAAAAGAAAAGAAGGACATTTACCCCGGTGCTTTGGTGAAGACTGACACTGTGAAGACTCCTGGCTGCCTTGAGTCCCGCATCATGAACGCACCTTCTTTTCCCTGAAAAGCGCGAAAACCACATTAAATCAACGGAATGGAACAATGCAGGCGCGTATTTTCAGACAACTTTGGCAGCAGCACAGCTGCGGCTGTCGTTTACAGCCACAGATGATGGATGATAGCTGCTGTACCTCCTGCTTGCCTAACGCGTCGCATGTGTTTCACACGGCAGGAAATTCAACGTTTGTGGTTTGTGAAACAAGGTTCAAGTCAAATGCTGTGTGACATTCTGGTTTTGCAGATGCTTTGGCATACATTGAAGGACATTTTGCAACAATGCCGTAGGTGGCATAAGTGCAACACGTCCTACAGAAGCAACATCACGCTAATTATCATAAGAATGATCATGATTTGAAGCAGTTTTTTTTTTCTGTCAAACCACAGCTGGAGGCACAAACAAGTGAAAATGTAATGGTCATTGGATCCTTAAACACCGATGTTGTTTTTACCTCTGTCATTAACAAATCCTCCGCCTGCCCTCGGGTTATGTTTTTGTTGTACCATCTGTGAGAAGACAGTATGCACATGCACTCAAATAACTCCATGGAGCACAGAATGGATTTGAAGATATGGTAACAATATGTCACATAGTGATCAGAAACCAAAAAATAAATAACTCACTCAAATCTCTCAAAGCTGCTGCCAGATGTTTCAGCTACGTACCTACTGGGAACAAAGCCCGTGTTCCTGGTGAGAGATCAGAAAGAATGTGTGTATATTAACTCATTGCTAATTTTTTAAATGTCGTGAACTTAGAATATTTTCTATGTGCCTTACCCCTGGTGATCCTGTACAGACCACCAGTCAGGGTGGGAGTTGTTGATCAGGAAACACTGCTGATCTTTCTGGAGAGGCAGGTCGTCATCTCCCAGTGGTGTGTAGTCTCTCAGAGCGGTGACCGTCCTCTTCCGGGCGTCCTGCTGCTCCGTCTGTCCCAAGACAAGAAAAACATCATCAAGATATATTACTGGTTTGTTTGAAGTCTATATTTTGAACAATAAAATGAACTTCTGTTCAAGATTGATAAAAGCACATATTTGAATATAGGCAAGAAGCGTCATTCTTGTTTTTAAATTATATTTTCAGAGAGGATTACAAATACATAATGTAAACGGCCCACAGAGAAGTATTTAAACTTATAACTATATGAATTATGAAATATATTGTGTTGGAGAGGCCTAGATATCATCTGACATAAGCAAAGCAAGTGGCACGATTATCCATTTTGACGTGAAATAAGATCAGATAGCAAGGAAAGACATCTTGAAAAAAATTCTAAATGTGTTAAAAACCATAAAGAATTATAAAGCCATAGAAGCCACAAAATAAATATCAAAAAGATGATTTTCTCCAAAATAATATGTTATTGTTATGATTTACCTCTGAACCCGGGATTTGAGGCAGTGGCCTTTTAGAACCTGTGGACATGTGTGAAAACAAGGATTGAAGAATGTTTCTCATTCAAGTGCATAAAAGTAATGATTTTCCATTTGATTGGTGATAATTGTAGGTCTTTTTCACTTGGCAATGTTTGTATACATTTAGATGAGACAATGTCATGCAATGTCAAACACACATATTAGGGTTTAAATTAAAAATATGTACACATGAAACAAGAGGAAGTGAAAAAATAATACAGACCGTAACCCTCTGGATCATAAACATTGCAGCCTGTCGCCAGTTTCTCAGTTTGTTGGCAGCATTTCCATTTTCCATCCATCCAGATGTTTGGGTGGTATTTTGTGACCAAATGGTTAAACTTTGTCTCTACATCAGTCAAAAGAATACAACAGAGAGTTTAGAATCTTAGGCTTGTGAATTAAAACTGCTATCTGCCACCAAACTGGGATGTTGTGGAGATTCCTCACCCTCTTTTAGAGCTCTGACCCATCGCTGGCGACAATCGTTGTCTGGGGCGAAAACGTAGAGGTAATAGTTGTCATGAAAAATCTGTGGAGACATTTTGATGTTTTTTTTTGTGTGTCACACATTTAATAATAAGTCATGTTTACTGCATAAAGAAGATCGATTTAGTGTGTTTGTTTGTTTTTTTGCATAATCTTTGTGTAGCTCACCTGAAAAGGATACTTGTACATGCATGGTATGGGGACATTGGTGCACACGATCTCTACACACTTAATTCTGGAAAGCTCTATGCATCCTTTCATCATGGGTTTTTTCTGAAACAAAATCATTTTACTTTGTGTTACCCCTGCACAATTCACACTTAGTCCTAAGACAGAATTATAACAAAATACAAGTGTATTTATTGAATAGGTCCATACGTACCCCTGGACGGCGTTCAGAGTACTTCAGCTCTTGTGTATCCAATACAAAGAATCTCTCTTTGTAGTTACAAGGTGATGTTCTCTTCTTTTGTTGCGATTTCTTAATCATAGTTCCCTTCAAAATAACCCTGGGGAACATGGTAACACAGCAACAAAATGCAATATTAAGAGAGACTGAGTGGCTCGCAGCAAGGGGGAAAAAATTGATCACTTGATCTCAGAGAAGCTGTCGGGCTTCCGGCCTAAAGTTGTTGCACTCAGTAAACCACATCCACCTTACGGCAAGAAATGGGCTGCACACATCTACATAAACCCATGCACACACAGATACACAAACACACACAGGCGTACTTTCCCTGACGTGTAGTGTGAGCAGTAGGAGTAGGGTTTTTTAGAATTATGGAAAAATAAATCAGAACATCGTGCACCGTGAAGGTACTGACTGTATTCTGGTAATGATGGCTGAACAATATGAATCAAAGAACTGTTCAGAATTAAAACATATCACTTTGTTAGCATTTGACAAAAATGTACTTCAAAGAACATTTCTGAGGACAGAGCTAAAACATTCTCTTGAGGAAGCCACTATTTAAATTGGTCTAACTTAAGTTTTGGATAAGACTGTGAGAGATAGTACTAGTAGTATTATAATGATGGCTATCATCAGTGTAGTGGTTGTAGTTCAATTATTATCATAGAAGTACCTCGTATTGTTGTGATTTTTGTTGTACAAAGTAAACATTTAACGGTTTGAACAATAAAGTGGCTTGAATAATACAATACATTTCATTTGGCATTTCATTTTGTCAAAATCGAATTACAAAAAGTGAATTAAAGTTTAGAAGATAACAACTCAGACCCAGCGAGAAATTATCATTTTCGTGTGGAATAGGTTTGGTAACATTTATGCTTTTGAGCTAATCACCAAGCAGGTCATTTCCGCTGCAGATTTCAAAACAAAACTTAAAATAATAACGACGTGAATTTAAACGCATTTGCTATTGATAATTCTCGTACATTTTACCAAACGTCCGCGTTATTTAAAACCATTCCTGCAGCTGCACCGCGAGCAGGAATTCCTCATTCCTCACATTGGGAGACAGTATAATTATAAAATAAATATCTTATACTTACATCATGATTTTACTGAGAAATTATCCTTTTCGTTCAGTAGATTTTAGGTAAAACTTCCACTTTCGAGCTGGGAAAAAAAAAATTCAAAACAAAACTTCAAATCGAAACTTGACATAACTTTGTTCTGAAAATTAAACGCACTTGTTATGGATGAATCACGTAAGTTTTACCAAACGACCGCGTGGTTTGAAGCCGTTCCTGCAGCTGTGCGGTGAGCACGAAGTCCTCATTCGTCACGGCAGGGTACATTATACGTTCGAAATAAATATCTTATGCTTACATCATGATTTCACTGAGAAATTACTCCTTTCGTGCTGGAGCTATTAGGTAAAAAAGTCAGTTTTCAAGTGATTCACAACACAGCCGATTTCCGCTACGGTTTCAAACTAAAACTTGACGTGACTTTGTTTTGAAACTATAAACGCAGTATTATGCGTCAGTATTAATATAATAGTTAAAGAAATTAACATTTTAAAATATAATAAATCACAACGTAAAGAACTGTGCAGCTAACAAAACCTCAAACTAAATACTACACAAAACACGGATTCTAAATGTCGACCAATCACCGAGGAGTGTGTGCATCACGAGATCATTCCAGCCAATGGGTAGCGGACAGGAAGAAACAATGACGTACAAAACGGAAGTAGCTGAGCTTGCTATGAGCGAACAATCCGATGTAATACATCCATCTTAATTTAACTCTAACTTCTGTATTTGACATCTGGAGAGTTGTTCAAAAGGTTTGTGCAAATGTCGCCACTGATTTCAAATGTGCATTTGTTGTTGGTTTGCGTCATATTGACTCCAACTGTAACGAAGACACCAGTTTGCGGAGGTTAGCATCAACAGTGCTAGTTGTAGTAGCAGCTAGAATGCTAGCTAGTAGTACACTGTGTGGTTACCTTTAAAACACAAACATGTATTTAGCCAGAAAAAAAACCTATACAGTTTGTTTTTATAGAAGTATTAACCTTAACAAACATAAGATATCTGGACAGGGAGCTGCAAAGCTGTCGTCGCTCTTATGTTAGCTTTTAAAGATACACAAATAGACGACTACGACTGATACTTATTGCAGTATAATTCTTATTTGACCAAAAGTGCACCACTTACCAGTTGTTTTGCTTTGAAAAACTGATTTTGGTTATGTCTCTGCTTCAGGTCCACATCATGGGTGAACCACAGCAGGTTAGCGCCCTGCCTCCTCCACCTATGCAGTACATCAAAGAGTATACAGATGAAAACATCCGTAAGGGTCTGGCTCCCAAGCCACCTCCACCCATCAGAGACAGCTACATGATGTTCGGCAACCAGTTCCAGTGTGACGACCTCATCATTCGACCACTGGAGAGCCAGGGCATCGAGAGGCTCCATCCCATGCAGTTCGACCACAAACGGGAGCTGAAGAAACTGAACATGTCTATTCTCGTGAACTTCCTGGACCTGCTGGACATCCTGATAAAGAGCCCCGGCAGTATAAAGCGTGAGGAGAAGATGGAGGACTTGAAGCTTCTGTTTGTGCACATGCACCACTTGATAAACGAATACAGGCCGCACCAAGCCAGGGAGACACTGCGGGTGATGATGGAGGTGCAGAAGAGGCAGAGGTTAGAGACGGCTGAGAGGTTCCAGAAACATCTGGAGAGGGTGGTGGAGATGATCCAGGGGTGCCTCACCTCCCTGCCCGATGACTTACCACAGATGGAGGGTGCAGATGACGCCGGCGATGCAACGAGGAGTTTATCTGCAGCTATCATTGGTTGTTCTTCAGGCCAGGCCCCCAGGCTGAAGAGTGAACCCATGGACGTAGAGGAAGCCGGGGCCAGCTGTATGGCTGCAGGTCAACAGGACAAGAGTGCCCCTACTTTAAAGAGAGACAAATCATGGGACAAGGACGCCGCCATGTGCAGTATAATTGATGAAATAGCTTAAGTTGTATCTTATGTAGTCATGTCTAACCTCTGTCCCTTGCAAGCTGTACTAAGTGCGAGTGTGTTTGTTGTGTTTCCAATGGGCCTGAAATCCCATCTAAACTTTGTGTTTTGTTTTGTTTTCAAAGAATTATAATATTTCACAGATCAATGAGTGTGCCAACTTTCATTTTTTGTAATAAAACCTATTTTGAAAAATCACCTTTGGGCTGCATTGCTGTCACACTCTCACTGTTATTCATTTACATCATTTAAAAGGTTTGTAGAAAAACTCTTCGAATGGTATGTGCTTCAAGCCCTGGAGTCCTTTCTCTCCAGGTTGCTATGACAAAAACATTCCTTCCCTGGTTATTTGTTTTCTTAATAGGAAATGCAAAATTGTACCTGGCTCAGGTACACCTTCTGCAAGTTCACATGGTTGATTGTGAAAACGTAAAGGAGCTCTGCAACATTAGTGTGCAGTCTGTCCTGATACCCGGTGCATTATAATGTAGAACCTCTCATAAACAATGTTTAAAGTTCTTGACAAATGACCATCAACACCAAAAAAAAAACTTGTACAATGGTCAAAAGTTATGAAACACCCTCACATTTCCTGATTTTCATTGTAAATTGAAGTCTAGTGGAAACACCTTTAAACATTATAAAATAGGATCAAGTGTTTACAACAAATGTGTCACTTCATGTTATTTAATATGTACCCAATACATTACACATTTGTTTTAACAATGGGGCTGTGGTTGCCTAACTGGGCTTCTGGAGGCAGCGGCCTGTCATCATGTGTCTCTAAGAAGCTCACCGGCCTCATTTCGATGACACTCCATGAGATGCAATGCTCCACCGGATTTGCACAGACTTGTGTAACTGATCTGGGTTAAACACAGATTTTTATCCTAACACTACTCAGCTGTCTTGGTATTCAACAGAAAAAGGGAAAAACCCTGAAAGACACATTCATGGACATTTAGTGGATTTTGTGTGGCAGCTTGCACACTAGTAGCATTATATTTCAGGCTTTTAAATCAAAAAGGAAAACCTGTATTTAGGCCAACACTGGGTCATATTCAGATCCCTGGAGACCTCTGCCCCCCCCCCCTGCTTGTTATTATGTATGCCGGGATTCCCTGCTCCGAGAGGGGGGTGATTTCCATGCTGGTCATTCTTCCCCCGAGACGTTAACCGGACGCAGGCGCATTCTCCCCGTGGGTTCTTTGATTATTAAGCGAATATAAGCGCAGGACTTTCTGTTATGAAACTCGGCATCTTCGGGTGTTTCACAACAGGGCGGAAAGCCTCGCGCTCAGCCAATGGCCTGGCGCGCTGCTGCGTCACGTGTTCTTTATTTATGCAACGCAATGGTGTTACACAGTAACAAGCTTTGTGGCTCGTGCGTCGCTACGGGACTTTAAATCGGACACGGGTTGGCTCCTGAAAAGAGAAATATATAATTGGAAGTGCACACTGTGGTTCATGGAGTTTGGAGGCTCCTGCTGACCTGGGGGCTGTGTGCGTTTTATTTAATTATTTCTTTTATTCAACCTGCTCGGAAAGAAAAGGGAGAGAGAGGGGAGGGGGTACGTTATGTATCCTAAAGCAAAGACCAAGTTTGGGATGAAAATGGATATTGTCAGCTCGAAACGAAAAGGACACTTGTGAGGTAGGTGAATTCAGAGCCAACCAGGGCCGGATCTAACCCGCTTGGGTCCCGCGGAGACGTTATAAAAGCCCGGACACATATATTTACTGTATCCCCTGGTTCATGTCAGTGTGTTATTTAAATGACCCCGTGTATTAATACAACTACAACTACAAGTGCTGCTACACAAAAGAAACCCTCCTTCCACATTGCTGGGATTTAAAAGCGGAGTCCCCTCCGCTGTGGTGACATAATCTGTGCAGCCATGGACCTGCTGGAGTGTCCGCTGTGTCTCTTCCTGATGTGCGACCCGGTCACTGTGTGCTGCGGACACACGTTTTGCCGGAGGTGTGTGTCCGGCTTCCTTCCGTCCAAGTGCCCCGAGTGCAGGTTCCGCTTCAAGCCGCGCGAGGTGAGGGGCTCGCGCAACAACGTGCTCCTCGTCAGCCTGGTGGAGAAGTGCTGCCCCGAGGAGACCGCGATGAAGACCCGCGTCCACGAGAAGCTCAAGGCCCGCGACTTCACCGAGGCTCTGCGCATCACCAACCAGGGGCTGGACTCAGGTATGGGACACGCGCGCACTGCCGCACACACACCCCCACTGCACGCATACTCTGTACAAACACTATGCACACACTATGCACACATGCATGTACACAGAAAAGTTTAACATCTCCCCCATTTGTCTAGCTGATACCTCATTTCAGTTTTTAAAGGGGGTTGCGTGTATTCTGAAGTTTTGACTCGTCCAGCAGCTGGAACAATCAAATTGTGTAAAATCAAATGTTGTTTAAATAAGTGTATGTTGTTGTGGGTCAGCCTCTTGCTCTGGGATAGAAACCAGTCCATGTTTACATAGCATTTCCTCTTTAAATAATACTACACAATACTGGGACTACAAGTCCTTCCAGTCCGAATGATGCATTTCAAGGTGTAGGGACACAGTTTGCTCCCACAGTGACGTACAATTCTAATAATAATAATACGCAGTTAACCATTGTACAACTTGCTTGAATCCCAATGAAAGGGAAAAATAGGGTATGATGTAAAATGTTTTGACAAGTTGTGTAGGTGCACAACTGAAAAATGCCTGCAGTGCCTGCACACGATAATTACATCAGATCACTCGGTGTATGATCGGTCCCACGTTTCATGTGGTGGTGCTCACAGCCTTTGCTGGTGCCCGGTGATGCCGACTGGTAGCGCGTCACATTTACACAACACAGGTGATATAACAGCAAAACCAATAGCAGAAAATACAAGGGAAATTGTGTGTTGTGTATTGCTGGTGATTGTTGATTTATTGTATCCACATTCGAAGGTTATCTGTGACCTGAATGTTTAACTGGGTCAGGAACCTGAGCTCAAATGCTCCTTCTTCCTCTTTCGGTTTATAGAAAGAGTCTCTCTGTGGATATTAAACCAAGAATGCAAAAACAACCAACCCCTACAATGATGTTTGCGAATAAAAAAGAGATTTAAGTTACACACACACAATACGTATTGTAAACAGCTGTTGTAGGGCATTGATTTTTGTATACTGTGTTTTTATATATTTCTGCATACGAGATCCAAGCAGAGAAATAAAAAGGAATTTAATGGACATGTTGTGCAACGTTTTCATGGCTTAGAGCCTTTGATTCTTAGAAAAAGTCTCACAATCAGATATTTTCAGCTTCTTTATCTGTGCAGTTATTTATCATCTGTACTTTCCTTTGTCGGGGCAATTGACCTTATTTAATTCATTGTGTGGCGACGGAGTAAGAGACACAAATTCTGCTCCACTTAATTGGACCTGTGGGCGTCACAGAAAATCAACCTACATGTTGACCATCTCTGTTTTCCAATTTTTTTCTTTATTCGACTTTGGGAGTTTGTGTTTTTGGGCCTCGCCATTTTATTTTTATGGTTTCATAATTTGGATATTGGCAAGCCCAGAGGGCGTGCCTGTTTTTAAAAGCCTTTATTAACAGTAAATAAATATTACTAACTGGTTGAACAGCTTTGTACATGTAACATTGTTTTACACTTGTTGCGCATGCTGTTTTTTTTTATTATTTGTGTGTATGTGTGTGTCAAAGCATTGACACGACTTTGCACGTCTCTTGACTCTTGTTCTCTCTCCTTATTTTTGCATCCTCAGTCCCAGATGATCAGAGTTTGAAGGTGTACAGAGCAGAAGCAAACTGGGGCCTAATGCGTTTTTCTGATGCTCTGACAGACCTCGACTACCTCTGCTGCCTTCGTCCTAACTGGACCGAGGTGAGGACACAGGATGTCTCGCTGTTACTCCGCTTTTTTTGTCTTCTTTTTTTTAATGCTTCTCCACAGGCAACAATCCCAACCATTTTTAATTGCCTATAAACTCAATATCTAAGAAACACCTGCAGGGAATAACTTCGTATACATTGTATTGGTCTCATGGTTGGACTGATAGGAATTGTGTTATGCGAAGGTCAAAGGTCACTGTGACCTGACCTAACAGGTTTTTGACTCAGACTAAGGAATTTGTGTAGTGAAGTAACACACTTTTTTCCCCTTAACTGACGTTGTATGAGACATGACGAGTAAACTGTGACAATCTTGGGTCAGTTATTCATACTTGTTCTATACCAACTCATCTGCTGTATAAATAATTCCATAAATAATACACAGAGCATTATTTTATATATCGCTATGCAGGTCTGCTGACTGACCGCAAATGCACTTTATCAGTTGGTTTCGTAACACGCATTGTAATAGCACATGCAACCACAGGGAGGGAAAAAAAAGTCCAGTCTTATGTATTCACCTTTAAAAAAAAAATATATGTCAACTGTGTGCTGAGCTGACCCATTTAGAGTGATTTTATCTGCCACAATTGATGTTATGTCATTCACAAAGTTACGCAAACAGCCACTTATGTCATAATGTCGTTTAATCACTTAAGGCCTGTGGGTGGCTCGCTGCTCATGCAATCGTTTCATCTTTTTTCCCCGAGATGTGCTACAAAAAAAGTACTTTTCATTTGAATATTTGATCATACTGTCATGAAACTTGCTTCAGCGTTGTGTAACATGATTTTTTACATTCTCTGCATTGTGATGCTTTAGGAGTGTCGATCGCTCTAACAGGCAGCGATGTGCTGGTTGCGCTTTTCCTGTCTGTGCAGGGCCTCTTTCGTAAAGGGAATGTTCTGCTGGAAATGGGTCAGCAGACAGAAGCCCTCATCCAGTTCCACCATTGCCTGAGACTTCAAGCTGACTTTGTTCCAGCAAAGAGCCAAATCAAGAAGGTTTGTATATGTACGACCCAAACCGGAAATGAATCATATGATACATTCGTATTCATTGATTCTGAGCAGTGATGCACACTGAATTGTAAATGTTTTCTTTTTTCACTACAATTCTTTCCCCATTGTGATTCATACGTTTCATCACTGGCCAATTTTACTCTGCGTGATCATTTGAATAAATACAATATCCACCATGTATGGATGATATTTATTATAGGTAGAATATTTTCTCTTTTTTGATTTCTTTGTATTCAGAATAATCATTTCTATCATTTTTTTGTTCCTATTTTATAAACGTTTAATGCACCGGTGCAATCCCATTTATCTTAGTAGCTCAACATGACTCATTTGTGTTGTGGTATGGCAGATCCTGGAGGCCGAGGGCTTGGCCGTGCCGGAGGAGGTGTCCTGCATCCTGCAGGTTGTGTCGGAGTACCTGAAAGAGCCCTGTCCCATCACCAGCCTCAGTGGATCGCAGGGGCCGGTGCACCCCGAGGGCCTCAAACATCCACAGGGGGACGAGGGGGAGGGGAAGGGGAGGAGAGAGGCACACCAGGTGAGTGGGTCAGGATAGTTCAACTCGGGTTCGGAGGCGTATTAAGGCCTATTAATCCGACCCAAACCTATAAATCGAATTTGTGCTTTGGGCTCCAAGGTGAAACACGACACGGGTACCGAGTGCTGCCTCAGCCTCTGCCAGGCTGTGTCCTTCCTCCCTAAGGCCGAGGAGGACGAGGAGATGATGATGAGGAGAGAAGATGGACATGCCAGACGTACGCTGACTCACACACACACTTATCATGTTCGTCACCACACCACAAACACCCAACAAAGGCTTTTTAGACCATGGATTAATTTCATTTTTTTTCTTGTTTCAGGTGAATGTAGAGACAAAATTCTGGGCGTCCTCACGGTGTCTGACTTCGAGTGTCCTCTCTGCATTAGGTCAGTGTCCTGCAATACTTGATTCAAATAATCCATGTCATAGATCAGGCTGGAGGCTCTTCTCTCTCTGGTTAATGGTTAGGCATGAATAGAGTTGGTTCACACACACCACCACCACTTAAAACTACTGCACAAATAGCTGCGCAATTAATCCGTCCTCTGTGGGGCTGTTTAAATAAAGCTCGTGTCTCTCTGTGCTCTAGGTTGTTTTTCGAGCCGGTCACCACCCCCTGTGGTCACACATTTTGTAAAAACTGCATCGAGCGGAGTCTGGACCACAACCTGCGCTGCCCACTCTGCAAACAGCCCCTGCAAGAGGTAACCACCACCAACACACACACACACACACACACATACATCTGTTAATAAATGAATATTATATGCAGAAATGGAAGCTCCCCACCCACCATTGTCAATCAATTATTAAAGCTTCGTCACTTCCACCGCGTTGTGGTCATCCGATTCTGAATGTAGGATTTCCTGCCCTTTATAACAGATTTCCAATAAATATCTCATCTATTTCATTGGTAATTTCACTTGACTTTTTTTTATCCTTATTGTAACTCAATGGCTAATTATATGTGTATGATTTCTCTCTCTCTCCCTAGTACTTAAGAAACAGGAAGTACAACCCCACCACCCTGCTTCAGGACATCATGAGCCACCTTTTCCCCTCACAGTTGGCTGAGAGGAAACAAATCCACGATGCAGAGATGGCGGAACTGTCCAAGTAGGCAAATCTCAGTTGGACATATTCAAATCTAAACTCAGGATATATTGTAGCAGTCGGTAGCAGGTTTGTCTCTTTTCCCCACAGTCTCACTACGGACATCCCTATATTTGTTTGCACGGTGGCCTACCCGGGAGTGCCCTGCCCCCTGCACATCTTTGAGCCTCGGTATCGGCTGATGATGCGTCGCTGCATGGAGACCGGCACCAAGAAATTTGGCATGTGCAGCTATGAGCACGGCAAAGGGTAATCAATGCACATCAATATATCCCATATACAGTATATCATACTTTAGATCTATCTCCAACATACGGTTTGTGCATGTTTTTTTTTCAGTTATCCAGAGCAATTCATTTATTTTCAAAAAGTTAGATTTGGGTAAATTATAAAGTGAGAACTTGAGTCACGTGACAGAGTGGAGTTGGATCATGTCTTGCAGGTTATTATGACCAGACTCTCTGGGCATGGGGAGATGTTTGACATTTGCCTAACTGCGGAGCAGACAGCAGGCTCGTTGGAGCCGGGGGGAGATTTTGCTGCACAGTTGGTGACGCTTAAATCAGTCATACACTGCGTGACCCCCGGAGGATGGAAAATAACAGCATGGTCCCAAATCTGCTGTGTAGCCTCATCCTCGAACAGATATTTGTCACTTGTCCCAAAATATGTTCTCCTGGGGAAAAAAAATAATCTAAAACAACCCAAATAATAGGAAATGACTTACTTTTAACATTTAATTTCTGCAGATGGTTCCATTTAATTATTATTTTTGAATTTAAAGACTAATTACACCGAAAATGTATTTCTTTGTGCAGGTTCGCAGACTACGGCTGTATTCTAGAGATCCTCAGTCTGGAGCTGCTGCCCGATGGACGCTCCTACGTGGACACGATGGGGGGCAGCAGGTTCCGGGTGCAGAAGCGAAACCAGAGAGACGGCTACCACACCGCTGATATAGAATATCTGGAGGACCTCAAGGTCTGAATCACGAACTCCCCCAAAATACACACAAACACACACACAGATGTCACACAGGGAAAATGTTGACCCGTGTCTGTGTCCTCTCGCTGCCAGGTGGATGGCGATGAGTTGGAGCTTCTGCAGCGTCTCCATGACAGCGTGTACGAGCAGGCACAGGAATGGTACCAGCGCCTGGGCAGCCGCATCCGAGAGCAGATCGACAGGCAGTACGGCACCATGCCGGACAAGGACGAAAACATCCAGGTTGGGGCCCACACACAAAAGGGAACATTTAACCTCAATTTCAAGCATTTCATTTCCCTTAAAAGTCCATACAAAATGTGACACATTGGGACCATGCACTTCCACCAGTAGGATATGATAACGCCATCATTTAATTAGCCAACTATAGCAACTCATTTAAAGAAAAAACAAATATGATGAAAATTTTAATTTATTGTACCAATTTCTTGCTTGTTTAAAACTGTTTAACCAATTTGAAAACGTTGTTTTTCTTTCTGTCCTAACCCTGCAGGCCTCGTCCAATGGTCCAGCCTGGTGCTGGTGGCTTCTGTCGGTCCTGCAGCTGGACCCGGCCTATCAGACCACTGTCCTGTCCCTGACCTCACTCAAAGACCGCCTGGGACACCTCCGCCTTGTCCTTGAGTACTTCTCTCAGAGCTAGATCCCACAGCACAGCCAGCTAGGGGTCAACTATTACATGCGCACAAACAAATGGATTGAAACCAATGAATGCACACGCAGCCTAGAGTTTGGGGTTGTTTTTTTTGTTTTTTTTCTGACTTCTTTGAATCATAGACGAACTGTTTTGAAATCACAGCTCGATGCCAAATCAATGTGTTGGAAAAAAAACTAAAAAACACAGAGCAGCTGTCTATTGTGGGATTTTAGCTTTTTAAAAATGTGCATGTTATCTTGTTTTAGCCAATTTCTTCCCTGGGAATTCCAGGTTTCCTGATTACGTTTCTCAACATACTCTGTACCTGCGGTAACAAAACAACCTGCAGGCTTGACCAAAGATTCTTCTTAGTTATGGTCATCTAAATTTGTTAATTAACATGATTTTGTGGAAAAACTTAAGTCTGGAAATTTTATAAGAAAAATACTGAAAATCAACACTAGGTGTCACTGTTTTCGCACCAGCTATTACAAACACGAATAACATGCAACAGCATCCCCTGGGCGACTCCAGTAAAATCAACGAGCGCTGCCATGCATTTCCTATTCAAATCAGAATCTTACACTACATAGCACAACGCAATTTGTATGGTTTTTTTTCAGGACTATGCGTATAGTTCATGCGTTGCCAATTCTTGGCTTTCAGTTGCATCCATTGGCTTTTTTTCCCCCAGCAACTGGTTTTGACTCTTTTTATGCCATTAAGTCCTCCTTAAAGTTCCCCGTTTTGTATTAGTAAATATTGCAATAACAATCTATAGTGTCACTTGGCATGACAGAAACTGAAGGGTGTGATTTTTTTTTCGGCTACTTTTCTTTTCTTTTTCTTCCTCTGTGAGATTCTAGGAAAAAAGTGAGTGGGTGAATCCGAGTGCACCAGCTTTGTTTTATAGCGTTAACCCATGTGATTGTGTATGTTGATGGTCAGGCGTGAATGCGGCACTACGTGTGTTTGTGTGTGTGTGTGTGTGTGTGTGTGTGTGTCGTCCGTAAAAGAATGAGTCATCTTCCTTATTAGATATTGTGGAATTCTGTCAGCTAAAGGGGTTGTGTGAAATGAAAGACAGATCTCTTGTTCAGGGACGGATGTAGAAGAATCAGCCCTGGGTCTGACGGGGGCCTCTGTGTGGCCCCCCCACACCTACCTCAGGTCCCCCACCTGGACTCCCTGTGTGTTTGGCACTTTAACACCAGTCATGGTGCCTCTGAGTGCCTGGGCTCATTCGGCTGGGGACCTGCAAGTCTTAGAGTTTCTCCACTACATAGGGACTGTGTGATTTTATTTTATTTTTTGGTCATATTTTTATTGCTATAGCGCGACATTCCTTAGAATGTTAAAAGCCGTAATGTGACGTGATGTTGATTTACCGGCGAATATGGGCTTAATAGTTTTTTGTTTTTTTTACTCTGATAAATGTGCCATTGCTATTTCTCTGTGTTGTGTTTAAAGCACCTTTGTTATACTTTCTGCATCTGTGAGTATGTGGGGTCGAGGCGATCTAGGATCTGCATGACATACATTTGACCATCTAAAAGGTGTAAGTCAGGCTCCGTGACGCCCCCTCTTTGCACAACACGACAAGGGGCACCCACTGTGCATGCGCTCAGTGGACATTAAAGAATTCTAATAAGAACAACTACGCATCCGTAGTGTCCACAGTTGTCCCTGTGCATGTCTCAGAGGGAGTTTATCAATGAGGGCTTTAAAAGGAAAGTGAGCGGCTGTGTTTGTTTGCATTCCAGACTCCAGAGTTTAGGATTTGACCCTCTTGCCTTGTGTATGGTGGATGCCAAACGAACATCGTCACATGGCCAACATATCACCTTTTTTTTTTTTAACACAACAATAAGAATCCAAATTCATCCACAGATCACACTTACAGGACGATTTAGTATTTAAAAACCAGCGTAATGTAAAAGCTATGATTTGTGAACTAACATCTGCTTGAAGAGAATACACAGATTTATAGGGGGAATACGTGGGTCATAGGGCATCTGGTATTAAGGTCAGAATCAGAGATTTACAATGTGCCAGTTATCACAACATTTCTTCAAAGCTGCTGGTTTCTCTGAAAAACAAAATGTCCTGCTACCAGGTAGGATTAAAGCTTCCTCAGATCAAAAAGGGATTGAAATTCATGTTGAATTTCTTTTTGAATGTCCAGCCTAATAAGCCTGTGTGGTAGACACGTGACCGCACGTCCTCGGCCGCCGGGGTGAATTTTACTCCCTCCTCCCACCTTTATTTTGCACAGCGAAATTATTTTGTTGGGTTTGGTGTTTTAACGCTCAATAGCAGTTTCTCACACGTTTTGTGTCTGTCATTCAAATCATGCATATTTCTGTGTTTTACTTTTATTACTTGAATATGACACTTTTCATTGAATAAAAATGGTGATGTATATTATATTGATCACAGCGATTATTCTAATAGTGATTTACTCAGAACTTAATCTTTGCACCAGTATGCTGAAATGCCAAATATGGTATATAAGGTCAATCCATGAATTCACCCCCTTATTAATCTGATAGGTATTTATTGACTTTGACTTAAATTGCCTATAATCACGAAGTGGGTTCATATTTGGAGTTGCGGTACAGCACAGTCGTGATTCTTTAATCTGGTATAGACCCAAGCCTTTTGCACCCTGGGAGGCGTCCATTATCCACAGTGGCGGTATAATGGGACATCAGAAAATGTCCTCTCAGGCAGTTAAAATCATTTAGCACTGAATCCACATGGTCTTTAATGGAGCACGGGGAGCCTCATCAGTGCTCCCTGCGAGAAGCAGTCTTGCACTTGTTCTGCAGAGAGGCTGTGAAAAGCACCACGTGTTCCTGCTATGTGCTGCGGCTCTGCAGGAAACGTCGGCTGCTGTGATCTGATGGTCTGTGGGCTGGCTTTAAAACTACACACGCATGCATCTCTGCACAAACACCTCTCCATATTGGTGCATGTAAAACAACTGAAACTGAACATTCGGGGTCGGGTTTATTTTTTGTTTATTTCTCTGCCTTGAAGCCAAAAGCGAAACATGGTCTCCATTTGATTCTTGTTTGCATACCTCCTCTCCCCCACTTTTGACACGTCACATTCAATAAAGCAGATTTCAATGATCTTTATTTAATGTATCTGCTTTTTGTGGAAGTGATGTGGATGCTTTGCCACCCATTTTTTGGTCATTACAGTGACATTAGCAGCCAAATGGAAGAGCCGGGATCTCTTGCAATTCACAGCATGACAGAAATCGGTGCAGAGGAGGAGCCCCCACTTTTGACACGTCACATTCAATAAAGCAGAATTCAATGATCTTTATTTAATGTATCTGCTTTTTGTGGAAGTGATGTGGATGCTTTGCCACCCATTTTTTGGTCATTACAGTGACATTAGCAGCCAAATGGAAGAGCCGGGATCTCTTGCAATTCACAGCATGACAGAAATCGGTGCAGAGGAGGAGTGATGGGAGTGAAACATGCTTCACATACACTGTGGCATGGAAACAGTTATAATTAGCGAGAGAACAGTGAACGAGGCCTCGCCTTTGCACCTTGTGGTGCGAAATAATTAAAATTAGAACTGAGATAATGGGTTTTCCCAGTGGATTTCCAATTGGATGTTTTTTTGTTGCCTACACTTGGATTGTCGTAGCTGTTAATATTTTTCATCAAACCCAACCCATTTCTAATATGAGAGGAAACCCCCATACAGTGTAATCATCAAAACAACACACAAAAACCAAGTCTGAAAAGAAATGCTATAAACAAAGTGTCCACCAGGGGTCAGTATGTAGCTGTGGAACAATGATAAAGTATGACATCCGAAGAATCGCACTTTACAAACTGGAGGAAGAATCTTTCCCTTTTTTTTTTTTCCAGTGTCTGATCATTTGAGTGTCAAAGATTGGCTGAAAAGTGAGAATCTGCCTGGGAGGAAGGATCCTATGAATACAACCACACATCAGACAATTATACCAAACAAGGCCGGATGAGGTAGTTCTTTCCCATGTAGCTAAAAAACAGAAAATGAATGAGTGAGTGAGTGAGTGAGTGAGTGAAAGAGGAAGAGAGAGCGTTGGCATCCAAAACAATAAAATAAAATAAAATGAAGAAATAAAATCAGCGTAGCGGAGTGAGACGCGTTTTCATGCCACCGTCCTCTGCATAGGAAGCAGGGAGATGGTGCTCGCGTGAGCTGGTGTATGCCTGCTGTTAAAAAGAAGAAAATATCCTCACAGGCTCAGGAATGCGAAGAGAATCCTCCACCCAGAGGGTGTTTGGATTATTTTTAGAGTTAGAATTTAGGTTTGGGGATTGAAGTTGGAATTGATGTTGGGTAAGAGGTCAAGGTGAGACATGCAAGAGAGAGGAGAGTCCTGAAAGGCATATAACATTAATGAGTGTGTGTGTGTGTGTGTGTGTGTGTGTATGTGTGTGCACATGTGTGGAGGTTTAATATCGTTCCTCCATAATTATGAACCAACTCGCTGGGGGTCTCTCCTAAAATAGAGCCCTCCCGCTCTCTGTGCAATATAGAACATCAGCCAGAGAGTCATCAGAGGAGGAAAGCAGCACTGTTGTCATGGGAACAAAACCCGGACCCACGAAACCTCGAGATTTCAAAATTAGGAAAATTGGAAAAACTTTGAAGTGAAAAGCATTGTGTTTACGCTACAAAGCCTGGAAGACAAAGCACAGGGAGCTAATTCCTACACGTGTGTGTGTGTGTGGTGAAATGAGGACGAGTGAAGGGGTGACAAAGATAGTGTCATAGAGCTCAAGGCGTGCGTGTGTGTGTGTGTGTGTGTCATAAAGAGCTCAATGCCCTTCTTTTGAGGATTAGTGTGTGTGTGTGTGTGTGTGTTTTCCCTCTAGGTCTGACGCTCACAAACCGTGTTGGTTTCTGTGTCTTTGTATAATCCTCTTGAGTGTCAATGCGATAATAAGCCCCTCATAGTGTCTCTGGGAGCCCAGGTAAACACGTCGGCCACCTGCCTTTCTTAACTCCACGGGACACATCATAAACACTTTGATATTTAGACACACAAGAGGAAAAAACACACAAAAGACAAAGACACTACACAATAACTCTGGAAAGACTGAAAAGATTTCAAGAAATTATAAATTGGCTCATTTGCTCCCTCCATCCCTTTTTGTAAAAAAAAAATGAATAAATAAAAAAGTAAAAAAACTAATGAAGCAGATCAGAGTGACCTGCTGAGAGATGAAGGACAGAAAAAAACAACAGGAAGCGGTGGGAAACATGATATCCCACCACTAGCTGAATGATTCACTGAGTCACCGCCTACTGACACACACACACACACACACACACACACACACACACCTACACACACCTACACAAATGCCGCGCGCTCACACACACACAAACACACACACACGGCTGTGGGTCTCCTCTCATAAGGTCCTCATGATGTGCAGAAAGTGAGCTCTGTGTGTGTGTGTGTGTGTGTGTGTGCACCTGAAGGACAAATATAAGATTATGAGATGGAGGCAAAAACAAATCCAAAAAAAGAAAAAAAAGGTTTTCTGAGATAATAACACAAATCCAAGGTCTGTCAGGAAGGGAAAAAGTGAAAACAGAAAACTACATCAGAGTTAATAACAAAAGTCACTAAAAAGTTCTGGAAGGTCGCAGATACACCAACAGATCATTGTAGAGTATTATCATATTAATATGTTGTGTTCAAACGCACTTTCATATTTAAGATGACCTTTTGACCCCCTGTGGGACAAGAAAAAAAAACAGAGGCAGAGATAACTTCTGAATTATGCAAAACAGTGTGACAGGTCATCACCCATCCACGACGACCAGTCTCAAGAGAGTGGAGAGGATAATGATTACCGCAAAAAAAAGAAAAAAAAAAAAAAAAGAAAAGAAAATGATGATGAAAGTATAAAACAAGTGGTGGAGGGAAAAAATACGGTGAAGATGAGGCAGAGGGGGGAGGGGCTGAGATAAGAGAAGGACGCCAGGGTCACATCCGTGTAAACATCAGTAAATAAAGTCATATCTGTATATTTCATCTCCTCAACCCGCGGCCATACCCTTTTTTTTTTCTTCCCTGAGGCAAATTCATCACGGCGTCCTCGCAGGAGAGAACGCGTCTCACCTCAGCTGAGTTTGGGATTTAAGTTTGTCGTGAAGCAAAAGGTGCGACGGGAAGATAAGGAGAGAGACGGCGGAGGAGGAGGAAACTATATTTACTGTGAAGACTTGCCATTACTGTAAGTTTGGCAGTATCACCATCAACACAGGTTCGATGTGCGGGGTTGTCATGGAGACGAGGCCGTGACGGCCTTGGTCACTTTTTCCACGGCTCCATCGCCTCAGTGAGCGTCGCTGAATGAAATGTACAATCAATATTTAAATGTAGTTTCTATAGAAACAGTCAGTGAGTTTAATCTGTGTTTCTCAATATATAATATATGTCCGATGTATATGATTAGCGTTGAGTTGATAGAGTTTTTAGAAATGTTCAGCCACTGAGAGAGACTTTTTTCTCTCTCTCTCTCTTTTCGTGTGCCTGTCTTTGTGGGTCGCGTGCATGCGGTGTGTTTTGCGTCTGAATATTCATGTGCCGCATTGTGCTTTGTATCCGTTTCGCACGAGGGGGAACACTTAAGGAGACATACGACAACATTCCCAAAGACTGCGAGCCGCACGACCGGGAATGCAAAATGATTCCAAAAGCCGGCAGGAGAAGAAGAAGAAGAAGAAGAAGAAAAAAACTCAAGATGAGACATTAAAGCACATAAGTAGCCTGTGTAGTGCGTGTCATCACTTTGCACGAGTGGGAGCCGACGCCAACACACACACATAAAAGCATGTGTTTTGTGTGTGTGCGTGCGTCTCTTGTGAGGGATTTGCAGAGCAGAGCGGGGAACGTAGCGCAGGATTTCTGTCATCATGGAACACATGGGGAGAGGAGTCTGCCTCCACGGCAGCATTGACAGATTGCATGAATAATTTAGGAACAAAGTGAGAGGCCTCATAGACCTCTGAATCACTACCAATGACAGCTGCCTTCTCCGACTTTGGGATCCGCTCTCATCTTTTTTAATGCATATTATTTCCATAAATTCCTCTTTCCTCGCACTTTCTCCAAGCTGTGTCCAAACGCGAAAAAAAAAAAAAGAAGGGCCAAATAATGTCGAATCTGACGCGACTCCGCAGCTAGAGCCTCTTTCATCAGGGCCAGCTAAAACCTGCAAGGGGTCCAACTAAAATTCACCTCCACCGCCTCTCGGGAAAACGGAGGAGGTGGCCTCCCTACTTTCCAGGTTTTATTTTTTATTTTTTTTCCCCGCTTTACCCTCTTGACTCAATTTATAGCGAGGAGCCGGTCTGGACATAAATATCGCGCAGACGATAAACGTTTCATTACAGAATGATTTCCGAGAGATTCTCACTTACATCATCAGCATTCTGTAAAGAGCCCCGGAGACACGGGCCGTATTGATTTGCAATTTACAATCCGATAGGATGGCGAGGTTTGCCATGGAGAGGACTGGTTTATTTCAGGAAGGAACGAGGACGCAAAGGGGTTGGAGGAGGAGGAGGAGGAGAGAGAGAGAAGAAAAAGAAAATAAAATGCGCTTGCTGCAATGCAGAGGTCCAGTGTCAGTCAAACACAAAGTGCACAACATCACACCGTGATGTGTGTGTGTGTGCGTGTGTAAACCTTTTAAAGAAGCAGACATCCAAAAATACAGATCATGCAGCAATTTAGCATATCGCTCCCATCGCTGAAGACAGAAAAAAAGCTTCTCACTGCAGTTATGCCAAAATTAGTATTATTTACATTTGCATAAACATCACTGCGGGGGGAACAGCGGCTTTGTTCAACACGTGGTTTATTTGCAGGGAGATGCAGATATTTGTGGAAAAATTCCGACAAAACTTTGATCAAGGCGAGATTTTTGGATAAAATGCTGCGTGAATATGCTAGAGCCAGAATGAACGCATGGCAAACAATCAACTTTCACTAACTTTGGACAACTTGCCCAAAAAAGAGCTGTGAATCTTAAAGTCACTTCTCCCAGGCAACCGAAAAAAGAAAAACAATCAGGGTGCGCGTACGGCCTATAATCCCAGCAGGCGCTCTGTAATCCCTGCAGCCTTTATTAAAGAGTGACCTTTCCCGTTGTGGATTTAAATTTTTACTTTTTTTTTTGACCGAATCCACAGATTTTTTTTTCCAAAAGGCCTTTGGCTCTAGACGTGATGAGAAGCAGCCCTCTAAAAGCAGTTTATTAGAGTTGGTGGCCTGTGATTGTGTTTTAATGAGAGAATGACTGCGGAGGGGAGATAAGGCACGCCCCCCCCCCCCAGTCCGGGCTGCAGAGGTCCTTGGTGGGATTAGAATATTCATCAAAAAAAAGTAAAAAAAAATGTCTTAAAAAAAAAAACACACAATGGAACAGGGACGCTCCTGTCATCGTCCACTCCTCCGCCTTTTCATCCCTCCATCCCTCTCTCCGCCCCATGGGCCAATTGACATGCCGGGGGTGATGGTCGGCTGCTCACAGTAGAATGTGACATTTCCTCTCATCGCTCGCCGCACCGAGCCAAATGTGCGGTTTTACAGATTAGAGAGTGGCGAGGGTGGCGGAGAGAAAGAGAGAGAGAGGGAGGGAGAGAGAGACAGAACGTGAAGGCGGGGCGAACGTGATGGAACGTGACGGCGGTGAGAGAGTGAGGGGAGCACAGAAGGAGGCATTCAAGGGCCGAATCCAAGCAAATCAGTGATTATGAGGCATTCAGGTACATTTAACTTCTTCGGTCTTTGTTATTTCAGAACAAATCTCCCCCTGAATAAACTTTATGTTCAATTAGGAATCAATTGACCTTCCTCCTGACTCACAAAATAGGAGGACTGAACAAGAGCCATAAATGAATTACTGTTGAATCCGAATAAGATATTGTTTGATGAATGTATGGATGAAAAAAAATGGGCCTGAAACTGAGCCTCAGAAATCCCACCTCACCAAGAGAGCTTGAAGGGGATGAAGTGTGTGAATATTATTATGTGCTTACATTGTGCGTGTGTGTGTGTGGGAGAGAAAGTTCAAGAGGTGTCTGAGAGCCTCGGCTGTTACATTGTATTTAGTATTAACGCTTCCGTGCATGTTTTTTTGCCCTTTTTGTTTCCCAATCAGGATCAGTTTTTTTAATATCCTCGAAAAAAAAAACGAGTAACGTTTCAAGGTGTCTGGAATCAACAAGTTGATGGTGGTGGTGGGCGGGGGGTAAAAAAAGAAAGAAGGTGTTAATCATTGATAGAATTCACAGTCACACAGCCCCGGAACACAAAGATGAACACGAAGGCCACCGTCTAACTTTCCTTCCAATTATCAAACGGAGACGAGCCGGCTGCGAAAAGGTGACAGAACCCTGCAGGGGGCCCCCACGTCGACTTATTTACTGCTCTTTAAATGCAATTGAAATCAGGCCAGCTCATCTGAATGGCTGACGTGTGTGTGTGTGTGTGTGTGTGTGTGTGCGTCTACAGGGAGCGAGGATTATGTCTCTGTGCTGTCATGTGTTCTGACATTCAGAACGTTATTAAACCTCAATGGGCTGAGCTCAGGGTTCACTGATTACTCTAACCGGGGCTAAATCCATTATTCAGGCTTTGCTCCACAAAATCACAACACCGGTGCATGTTGAAAAAAAATGGAAAAAAATGCGGCACATGTGCACTCAATGCGTGCAAACACGCATGCATCCCATCAGCTGACTAAATGCACCTTTGCTGCAGACATGCATTTTTCTGGTTAATGGAAGCGGGGCCAAGCGAGGGGAGTTTCTGCAGGCGTGTGTGTGCGGGTCATGCAAGTGAACTCGGACATTGATGATGAGATAAGAAAAAAAACAAAAAGAAAAAAAAACTGTATCGCAGGACGGGAAACGTCCAAAAAAAAAAAGAAAGTCCCTTGGGGGGGGGGCAGCCCAAGCATTTCCCTGCAGTGAGGAGATTTAAATAGGGAATTGTGGCCTTTCGAGAAGCGTATTGCACAGGAGCGGAGGATATTTTCCTCCTGCGTGCATTTTTGACCCCATCCACCTGAAAGATTGGCTCCGAGTCCACCCGAGTTGGCTCCCTAACTTTGATCACTGTGGAAAGTAGCCGTGCTCCATAATCCCTTCATCTGTCATTCTGTCCGAGCCGATGTGCGCCGCCATACATCTCCCCCCCCCCGCCCCCCCCCCTCCTCCAGCGCTCCGTTTACTACCTCCATCCATCTTCCCCCTCAAAGCTGCTGTCCACCGAGATGGACAGATGGGAAAGAGAGGGAGGAGAGAGACGGGCGCGTTCAGGGTGCCGGCGCTCCCTGGAGTTTCAGGAGCCAACGACGACAAAGAGGAGGAGGAGGAAGAGGAGGCACATGTATCTCCAATTAGGACGGTTAATCCTGAGAGCATGGGAATATAGCAGATTGACTGTCCCCCTCTCTGGCTCGGTCCCCGGGTGACCCTCAATGCTCCAGATGGGAGGAGCAGTAAAAGCTCCAACTGGATAATAACCCACTGTCACCTCATAGGTTTTCATTTACAGAGCCATATAAGGCCGTTAGCCGTTATAAATCTACAGCTAAGGGGGACAGCCAGTGCAGCTTTGAACTGACCACTGAGGTGCTGGAGACCCTGCGGCCTCAGGCCAGCGTGTGCGCGTGTGGATCTTTAGTTTGTTTACTCGGACTGACGGCTGACTGACTTTTAGCTTTGACTTGAACTATTTGCATCCACTTTGCCGAGTGGTCTGACAGAAGAAATAAATGACGCACATATATCAAATCCCATCCCATTTGCCAAGCTTGTTCACTGAGTTTGCTTGATGGGGTTTAACTGTGTAAGATTCAGCCTCAGGAATCTTTCTCAATGCTCGACAAAAACAAATGAGTGAAAATAAAATAAAACGCTGCAAATCACACAAAACGGCAGCCACACCAATCACAGCAGTCCCCACACCCCAGAGCTTCTCTCTGCTGGTGCTGGCTCAGGAGCTTTTAAGCTCTTCCTCCAGGTGAGTCTCGTTACTGGTCTGATTGGACATCAGTGGGCGGAGCTACACACACAGCTGTCGAGAATGCTGCAATGACTCCAGAGGCGCGAATGGGATTCCAGCATAACTTGAACCAATCCGCAGATAATCATTCAGGCAAAATCTCAGCGCATATGTTTCAAATCCATTTGCTGTAGTACATTGTGTTTGTGTGTGTGTGTGTAAGTTACGAGGACTCACAAATCAAACATGACTGGAGAGGGTCCTGGGGAGACGTGAGAGTATCATTAGAGCTCCTCCTGCTGTGACTCAGGCTGAGAGAGGGCTGGAGGGGCGGGTACTGTGTGTGAGGACAGAAAGTGGGACAGGTTAAATCAAATTGATTTAGACCAAAATGAGGAAGAGCCACCATTCATGCAGCTGTGTGTGTGTGCGTGTATGCGTGTGTGCGCGCACTATAGACTGAGGCAGTTCACTCAGAGAGGAGCCAGCGTTTCCTCCCTGAAAGCTGCAGGACTTTACTCCGTCCTCCCAACAGGAGCTGGCAGCGGTGTCTTCACCTCCATCGATTTCCTCTCCTCCTCTGTTTGGAAAAACATGGCTCAGGTGTCAGGAGGAGACCCACCACCTCTTCTTCATGACAGCGGCGTGGAAATGCGAAATAAAAGAGAGGTTAAAAAAAAAGAAAAAAAAAAACAGAAACCAATAATCAAAACACAACAGTTACACACACACACAATAACAACCAACCAAATTCCTGAACATATTAAAGGGACAGTGCCAAATCAAATTCATGAATCACAGTTTTTCATTCCCACTCTGAAGCGATGACACGTTTTGCAGTGCACCTGCTCTCATGTTACTCACCAACATTGTCTAACTGGCTTACACAGCAGCTTAGACTGTAGGACCTACAACAGTGAGACAGTGAGTGCGGCCGAGGAGGATTTCAAACCAGATCATCTAGTGGGTTTAACAGCTTATGGAAAAATAAAGCCTCTCCTGATAACACACTCACACACACATCCAGTGTGGAGTGCATTATTCTTTATTACTGGCTTGTGTCTCAGAGAATCAGGGGAAAATCTGAGGATTTTTAATGTTCCTCTAAAGATCCAGGACAGGTGATGCATCCAGATTTAATTTTAGATAAGGACTAATTACGCGCCTGGGGACATGATTTCATCCTCTGCAGATTCCATTTCACCCAGGGTCCAGGACCACAGTGAGTCCAGTTCGGTCTGGAGCCCGGCATCCATTGGACGTCACGTACCAGAACCCGAAAGCGAGGACGGGAAGACCCGGGTGTGCGATGTCACATAAATAAGTGAAAACCCATTCAAACACAAACACACACACAAAAAAAAGATGAAAATCCTGTGACACCTAGATTGGAAACAAGGAAGAAAGAGAGAGACGTTAATTATACAGCAGGCCTGTAGCTGTAGGGGCGAGCGAGAGAGAGAGAGTGGGGTCTAATCACAGGGTGTGACACAGCATGACACCCTGCTATCTCTGTGCAACACACAAACGCACAATAGCACATTTTATATCTGCATCTACATCATAAGGATAATTTCTTCCTCTGGGCCTGATTGAAGTGTTTCTTCCAGGCAATGGCAAAAAGTTACCTTTCTTTTTTTTTTTTTCTCATTTTCACCGAAGCAATCTGCAAAATAAGAATTTCCATGAAGAAAGTGAAGTAAATAAATCCCAGTGACGCGTCACAGGCCGAGCTGAGTAATATCCTCCTGCCGAATCAATATAAAATAAAGCCATGGGAGTTTCTTATTAAAAGAGGGACCAGGATAGAAGAGGTGGAGTTTTAATAAAAAAAACTCAAATCACTGCCGGGGACACCGACGTGAGAAGAATACAACATTGCCTCCATATGTTCTCCAGAAATTTCCGAGCCTGAGCCAGGATTGCTAGAGACAGGAAATGAGCCACGACTCATTTCCCGTTTCCGCGTCACAGACTTGCAACATGTTAGCGCTTCAGGCTAATATCACTCATGTGACACTTTCTTCTTCTACATGAGGGCGGAGATCAGTTTTTGTCAAGCCCAGGCAGCATGTTATCCTCCTCGGATTCCAATATCCGAGGCACCTGGAGAAATATAAGACACCCGAAAAAATGTAAACGGAACAAATAGATGTCGTTTTTTTTTTCTCCCCCTTTATTCAGTTACAAAAACATGATGACTTCCTTCCAGGACACTTTGGTTAGAAAAAAAAGTTGATTTCTCAAAAGTTAAATTCCTATAAGCTTCATCTTTTATAATTATTTTTCTTTTTTAAAACTGTGAAACCATTTATTATTGACCATAGTTGTATTTTAAAAGTCAGCAACACCCTTGTCAAAGTTAAAAAAAACTAAAACAAAAAAAACCCAACTGCAATTATGGTGTTTCTGCCAAACAAACCGTTATTAGATTCCAGTAGTAAAGTACGTTGAGAAAAAAAAAAAAAAAAATCAAATGTTAAATTTCAAGCACTTAAAAAAAACACCAACAAATCAAACCAACTCAAAACTGGCTTTAAACAACATCAGCGTCTACAGATTGTATTTTAAAAGTCAGCAACACCCTTGTCAAAGTTAAAAAAACAAAAAAAAAACAACTGCAATTATGGTGTTTCTGCCAAACAAACCGTTATTAGATTCCAGTAGTAAAGTACGTTGAGAAAAAAAAAAAAAAAAATCAAATGTTAAATTTCAAGCACTTAAAAAAAACACCAACAAATCAAACCAACTCAAAACTGGCTTTAAACAACATCAGCGTCTACAGATTATTCAACATTGTGTGTGTGTGTGTGTTTTCACAAGCCCCGAACCCCTCCCGTATAATACAAACATTAAATGTCTTTTCTTTTTTTCTTTTTTTTTTTAACTTAACAAATCTTGTTATGGCATATAAAAAGTGTTTCTGAAGGTAAAGCCTGGGCTGAGTAGTGCTGCACCGCGTTCCTATTTAATACAACATCAGCAAAAGAAGAGGCAGAGATGGAGGAGGGAAGGAAAGTACTCAGGCAGTAGGTAAAATATTCCGGTACACAATGAGGCGTGATCTGAAAGAGGGACACACAACTGGGGAAAAGTAAAAGAAGCCTGTTATATACATAATGGAGTGGAGATATGTTTGATATCAGTAAATGGTGAAAGCGAAGCCATGGGTGAAGATTTTTTATTTTTTATTTTTTTTTTATAAAGCAGAAACACATTAGATGGTGAGAACTGGAAACGGAGGATGAGTGCTGCCTTTGTTCAGACCTCTGCTGTGAAGCCAGGGGTCACAGGAAAAAAAAATCAAATAAAAAATTCAACCTACAACCTTCAAATCCGTTTCAATCTCACACACACACACACTGTACATGTGTGATGACTTTGATTTTTGTAGCACTTGGGGACATAACTGTACTATTTACTGTAATGTCATACCCCCTTCTGTTCACCCTGCATCATTATATCACATATCGTATTTTCCTAAATATATATATTTAATAAAATCTTTGTGGGATCGTTGTGTGTTTTTTGCGTTCAATATTTGTGTGGTTGAAGGGGGAAAAATGTAGTTAAGGGCTCAGGACTGAGATGTCCATGTTACTTAGAAGGCACCTTCAGCTTCCAGCTGTGATATGTTGTCATAAACGGTTAACTGTTGTTGTTTTATTTATTGTCGACAAAATCTATCAGCAAAATAAATCGTGTAGGACCTCATCGCTCATTGTAAGAAGCCGAGGTGAAGAAACTCATTGTTGTCCTGCGCTATAATGGGATTTATTAGTAAAAATAAGTCATGGCCAGCCTTATTTTTTTCCCTGTCCTTTGATTGTGCAGCATCACACGTTGTGTGAACGTTTTGTTTTCTGCTGTGGGTTTGTCACTCAGGGGATTAGCAACCTGAATATGCAAATCACATCATCAAAAGTCATTAGTCAGTACAGTATCCAAAAATGTGATACGTTTTCCTTCCAGGCCTTTTTTTCTTTTTTTTTTTTTCCGCAGTCATCACCACCGGGTCCACCGCTCTAAATAGAATCTGATAATAACCCTCATTCCAGTGTTGGCTAACAGCAGCGTCTTTTGTTTTTCCCGGCCACGGACACAAACTGAAGATAAAAGCCGCTTTCAAGAAAGTGAGAGCTGCGTTGTCCGTTTCATGAAAAAAGTGAATACAGCTCAAAAATAAATCATAATCCCTCCATAAAAGAGTATATGATGCAACCACTGCTCCAACAATAGTTTGATTCTCCAGATTATACGCGGATTCGTCAATCTTTGTCCGACGTGCTGCGTCATAGACTCTGAAGGTTCCCAATGCATGTGCTATGAATGTCACCAGGGTGGAATACAGTGTTTGGTCACTCGGTACCGAAAAGTCCGAATCTGCAGGACCAACAAACGAGCCAGCAGCAACACGCGTGTGTTCATTTGTGAGAAATGATGATGTGGCACCAATGCAAAGACAAGGCATGACGTGTTGGATGAGGTGTAGCAGCAGTGCGCCTGTAGACAACAGCATTAACCTCCAGGTGGGGATTTGAAAGCGAAATCCAAATACTGACCAAGATTTTTTTTTCTTTTTTTGACAGTGTAAACCAGATAAAACCATAAAAAAAAACAAAAAAAACGGTCTATGCTACGCGTAGAATTGTCCTTCCAAAGAAAGAAAACATTTAAATGGGCGGGGTTAAGGTGAGAGGGAAAGAGGGAGAGCGCACGCAAATGTTCCCCAAACAATACGTCCTCCCGCCACATCTGTGCGAAGACACGCGAAGCATCTAGGTAGTACGGGCTGAGGCGGTGGAGGTGGAGGAGACACACACAGTCTACAGCTCCATCCAAATGGCACAGTGTCACACTGAAAAAAAGAGAGTTTGGATTTTTTTTTTTTCTTTTTCCGACACTGTAAAAAATTTCTAAAACACCCCCCCCCGTTGTCAGCTTCTTATTGCAGCACATTCCTCCCCCCTTTCTTTTTCTTTTTGCCTCTACTCCTGTGGCTCTTTTTTTTCAAACATCCGCTTGTTTAATACAAAAAAAAAAAAAAAATGGTCGCAAGTCTCTGTTTGTAGTTTTGTGTGGAAACGGTTTGAGTGTGCATTTTGGCAGTAAGTCGAGTCTTTTTCGAGTTGGACAGCCCGGGGGGGGGGGGGGGGGGGGGGGGGGGGGGTGGGGTGGGGGGGGGGGGGGGGGTTAGAATAGATGGGTCAAAGTGGACAGCCATGATTTTTTTTTTTTTTTAAGGTCTCTTTAGAGTCTGGTGCTCCTCTTTTAGCCCCACCCTGCCTATTCCTCGCCGCCAGCACAGTCATGTGATGATCACATGCCGGAGGCGCCCAGTCCCATGCTGGCGGTGTGGCTCATACAGGGCAGCGTCTGAACCGTTTTGGGGAAGTCGTGGGTGAGGATGCGTCCGTTCTCTCCGCCGCTCCCGTTGCCGCTCATCCGGGTCAGGGTGGAGCAGCGCATGGCGTCGTTGATGGATTGCTAAGAAAAAAAAAAACAGGATTACAGTCTGCACGGAGGATTTCTCTCATATATCATTGACATGCATCACGTTATATACTCATCACAACAGATAAAAAAAAAAAAAAAGCTTATGCAACAGTTATAAACCATAGCGGTGCAGAGATTTCTTCAGGATTCTTTGTATTTGTAAGGATCAGGGTCGGGCCTGTGTGCATCAACGCACACATCCGTATTTGCAACAGGAGGAGCAGAAAGAAGGGAGCTGAGGTTGAATGGGCCCATTCTCCAGTCTGGCACAATAAAAGCCACTGAGCTCAAAAGCCAACCCATTGATTTGTGTGCGTGAGTGTGAGTGTGTGTGTGTGTGCGCGCGTGTGTGGGCCCATTCTATTCTATTCTGTAGCTGATTAAATTGGGCTAAGCGAGCGCAACCTGGTGCTGCCGGTGCGTGCTGCCTGGGGTGACTCCGCCCTCTAATGGGAACCGTGTTGTTGTTTCTTTCAAGTCAACCAGCGTAAAGGCGCGCGGACTAATGAACGGCTCATTAGCATACCGATCAGGTGGCGCTCCGCCGGCTGATTAAAACAGACTCGTGTAGAAGATCACTTCACGTCTTGGCCCTGCCTTGATTTTTTTTGTTTGCTGATTACACACGAAGAGTATGACAAGAGCGTTTGATGTTGGAAGAACCAATCAAAGGTTACTCGTCGAAAATTGATGGGCGAGGCAGCGACGGTATGAGCAGCTGCCGGAAGAGAAACCTCCGCATCTCCAATTAAAGGCCAACACAACACCAACAACAACAACAACAACAACAAGGTGGTGGAGTTTTTTTTTTTTTTTCCTTTTCTGAACACACAACATTTGGAATTAAGACGGTTTGGGAGTTAAAGCGGTGATGGAACGACATGTGAGCCGCACCTGGCCCCCGCCTCAGGATGCACAGAGAAAAGGATGTTCACCACAATGGGCCCTGCTTCGGCGAAAAAGAGAGGAAGGAGCAGCGGAGAGTTCCGCTCAGAGCGACAGACAGATGAACCACTGTGATTCAAATTGCCTTCATACCCAAATTCTTTTTTTTTTTACGTCCAAAAAAGAACAAAAATTGAGACAGAAATGGAACTCAACCAGAGGGTAAGCGTAATGTGTAGCGGGTTAGACAGAAGTTTGAATTCTATTTCAATTTCTTGTTTCAATATAGACATAAGACAATGCTGAGCAAAAAAAGGGCAGAAGGACAATTTTTTTTAAATCAAGTGATTGGACGACAGTGCAGCAGGTCAGGGACAGAAAGAGGAGAACAGGAGAGCGTTGGCACTGCGGTGGAAGCCTCGAGAGGCCCTACTGTGATCACGGGTTAGATGGGCGACAGTGTGAAGAGGCGGATGTCATCATCATCATCATCATCATCATCATCATCATCATAGTCATCATCGTTTCCTACCCCGTGGCTGTGCGCTCTTGCTCTTATATCTTAACAGTGTTGTTGGCGTACAGGCCGTAGCTCTGCAGCTCAGTGTAGGGGGCGCTAGCACCACTGTCTAAGGCTGAGCAGTGAAAGGCCTGAGCGGCTGAGGCGGCGGCAGCTCGCGCGGTGGACACCTTCATTCGGCGCGACTCGGTCCGCGACTTGTAGCAGAACTCCACCAGCGCCACCAGCATGGCCAGGCCCAGGCCGCCGATCAGGATGTAGAAGACGCCCGCCACGTTGCTGAGGCTCAGGGCGCTCGTCTTGTCCTGGTGGCGGGCGGGCGGGCGGGCGGGCGGGGGAGAGAGAGAGGTGAGGTGAGAGGAGGTAGTGAGGTGGAACGACACCAAAAGACTCAACTCATACATACCACACACACACACACACACACACACACACACACTCTCAAACTTTTGTCTCACATAAACACAAACGTACGACACACAATAGACAAAAAACACAACATATTTGAGGCCTGTCTCGCCAAAAATACTGCATTCATCTTAAAATGATAATTGTAATATAATAATAGCATATAGCATGACATAAGCTAAAAATGCACATAAATAAAAATGAGTGCTAATGTGGCCAAACCATCAAATCAGACATTTAAATAAACGTTAAAAAAAACGTCTAGCCTGTATATTCACTCAGATTTATACAAGTTATATATATATATATGTTATTATTCTCTGTTTTATTCATTGTGTATTTTTTTTTTTCTCCCAGGGAGACTTTGAAACTGATAGCTGTGTGGTGACCAGCTTTCTTTTTCCAATTGTATTATTCAAACCTCAAACTTTGTTCATGTTGTTTTGTGAGACAGGCCTCAGGTATAGATCTTTTTACTTTGTTTTTGTATACATTTCACACTATGTCTGTATCCCGTCAAAATTCTCATACCCAACTATTCCATCAAAAATAAATAGAAGGTTGTGAGGGAGCAGGGACAAGAAAAGTGCATCAACACCCTAGCACACATGCATTCATGCCGCAAACAAGTCTTTAGTCTGACATTGCCTCATATTATCGCTCATTATGCCCCATCACTATTTGCACAGTTTATGCTTATTTATCGTCTGCGATGAAATGGAATCATTGAGATTGAAATCAGTGGACCTTAACCGGCGCCGGTGGAGCCATGAGGACTAATGGGGACACGTTAGTTCCTGTAAAATCTATTTAGGGGAACACCTTGGTGCGGCATAAAGGGATCAATGCCGCGCGGAGAGCTACTCTGTGAGGACGGTTACACTTTATCACGCGCTGACACGGGATATCAGCTCCAGTGATCTCTTGCTCCCATTCCTGGCTTCATTTGTCCACTTAGATAAATGGATTTTAATTGCCAGATTAGAGATTAGGATTTGAAATGTTTTGTTCCGTATCTGGGTGGAGCATTACGAAATAAAGTTTGGAAAAACTAGGGCACGGATATCAAATGATGTGCTGCAAACGGCTCTCCCTCTCAGGTTGAGTTGTTTTAAATCACCAGAGCTACACAAAAGTTTTCCTGAAGTACAGGAATGTACATTTCTACTTGGAGATAGCATAATATAACCAACTAAAGACCAAAAGGCGCTGGGGTCTTATCCCCTCAGCTAAATCTGTTGTCTCTCTCTGAGTCGGAGGAGATAAAATCCGCTCTTGTTAAGATTTGTGTTCTCTACTTAAAATTCACATCCTCTGTATTCCATACTCTACCCTCTAAATATATAAAGGACGCTCTCTGGATTCTGAGCCCAACTCTATTGCAGATGATAAATAGCTCTCTCGGTACTGGGTTTGCACCTGCATCATTTAAAAGGGGGGTAGTCAAACCACCACTAATAAACCGCACTAACTCAGGCTCACGCAAGATTTGGAGAAAAATGTTTACTTTTAACAAATAAAATCCTCCGTGGACTAGCACCTGGCTATTTAACAGCTGGGCGTATCCCACAATGCCTCCTGTCTCCTTTGCGTGGCTAAAATTCTCAAAAGGCGCAAATTCCTGACACTCCTCTTTGCATCCGCCTTCCATGTCACCTACTCTCCGTCCACATTTGAAATTGATCAGAACCATTCGAGCAGATAATTGCTGTTGAATGAGATGGAACAGATGGAAAGAGTCCATCATAGCACATAGTACGATCCCCGACGCTGAAGCCACGGCTCCGTGTCCACCATGTGACCTTTTAAACACACACAGCCGGAACTGAGCTAAAGATTAAGACGTTTTTCTTTGTTTTCAGAGAAGCAGAACCAGAGGTCAAAGGTCGTGGCTCAACATATTTGGAGTGTTCAGTAATATCTAGCGGCCTAATGTCATCATCCGTCTTCCTCATGTCCTGCTATGTGCTTTTTTTTCCCCCTCCATTTTTTTTCTCCTGGGGAAGGAAATGTATTCTAATAAATTGCTTTTTTTTTTTTAAAGTGATTTAGATTTAATCTAAAGTACAAACCCCAAGGTCATCTCAACACCTGATCCGTGTGTGTGTGTGTGTGTGTGTAGGTGTGTGTGTGTTTGGGGGACAATCTATTTTGTAGATTTATCCTACCTTGATGGTACATACACAACAGTTTGAATCACAGTCTCATCCAATCCACCACACAATATTTGCTTACAGGCTGGTCATGAACATTAAATCTCTGACAACACAAGACACCAGAGTACCACCAGTGTACTGGCCCAAATATAAGACAACGTTTCTCTTTAAAAGATTTACACTTACGAATGAAGGTGTGGTTTCAAGATATTTTAGTTATAACTCTAGTTATAACAAAAGTTTCCAACGAAAAATATATTATATATTTTGAATTGGCTGCTGCTCAGCAAAAGTAACATAGGCGCACTTTAAACTTTTGCAGGATCATGTTAACAAAATGTGCACAACTGATTGTCTTTTTTTTTTTTAACAAGGTTAGCCCAAAAGAAAAAATACAAATTTAATTTCCATTTCAGCAGCAGTAGATATTTCGGTAGTGACAGCAGCTGTAATATTAATATCACTGACAGAGGCAGCGGTAATAATAGCAAAAATGGAATGGAATAGGAGGATGGAGATATTTCAATTTGATAATTAGAATTGAAAATGTTCCTGGGTGATAACAAATTGGAGCCATCACATTATTAGTGTGATGCACTGATTTTTTGTCATTTTCATATTTTATTGAATTAAATTAAAAGAAAAAAAATATATATACTGTATATATTTTAAATGTATTATTACAACCATACATCACCTAGCTCCGCTGTTGCATTGAGTGCTTCACATGTTAAAAAGTTGTCATCTAACATTGTGTGGGGCAAATGTGGGGTTGTCTTATGTTGGGGCCAATACGGTGCTACAGTCAGAGCCACATGTGCCAGAGAGGCTACACTGGGACCGGGGCAGGGTTGTGCTGGGAGGTGCTGTGAGGTGACTGGTTTGGGTGGGAGACTAACCTTTCTTCCGGAGTCCTTGCTGCCACACTCCCCTTTATCGTACCACCATTTGTTTTTCAGTTTGTCTAAGACGGCTTGCTCATTGAGTTTCAACACCGCTAGGTTTACTGGGATTCTTCCAACCATAAGGAAATAACATAAATAACATATCATACCATGTTATTTTATGTTATTGATTCAGAAACACAGTGCAGCAAATACATACACAAGTCAATGCTTGAGCTTGTAGGTTAAAGAGAAGCACACACCGCTCACCAAACACACACACACACACACAGGCACACACACACACACATACATATAAAGCATAAATATCATTAGAAAACATCAGATATCAAAGTGATATGCATTAATACTCCATCTAGCTCGGTTGGCTTGCTCCCTAAGGTAGTAGATGTGTATTACTATATCACTTTGGGTAACCGGCACGCTGCTCAGCCTCGACTGTGCAACTCATCTTTTGTTGTGCAAAAAGAAATTGTGCAAATTGTCACATTTGATGAATTTTGTGTTGTTTTTTTTTTCCAAATCCTCCCCCTCAGGGAGGTGAGCGTTGCCCGAGTGGAAAACGCAGCGTGGGCCTGCCGGTTACCCGTCTCCCCATAGACCCCATAACCCCCCCCCCACCACACCCGGTGGCGGTGGGGTTATCAAACTGGCTCTGACCTTGGAGTCCCCGCCCCCGCTGCCGCATTCTCCCTTGTCGTACCACCACTTGTTTTTCAATTTGTCCAAGAGGCCCTGCTCGTTCAGTTTTAACACTGCCAGGTTTACTGGGTTTCTTGGAAAATAGTATAAAAACAAAAAAAACGATAGCCATTAGCAGACACTCTATGGGACAGATAGAAGAAGAAAAAAAAAAAGAAAAAGGAATTGGTCGCATGGTGGTGGTGATTATGACATATAACAGTGAGTTAGGATTTGAGACTCTCCTGCATTGAACTACTGATATGAAGCAGGAGCTCTGGCCTCAGATGTTGGAGATGTGTTAGTTGGGGTATCTGAGTCAGGCTTTACCAAGCAGCGGCCTCGCAGGGAGGGAGGCAGACGCCATTCAAGGAGGTGATTGGGGAAAAAAAAAAAGACGGAAGTCTGTCTTCCGATGGTCATTTCCTTTCAGTGGCACAGATATACAGGTCGCTATGGTAACTAAGCTATCCACCCCATGGCATGGTGGCACGTCATGGAGGTCATTTAGTTTCATTCATAAAAATCAGACAAACAAAAAAAGAGCCGGTGAATGGCTGAAAGGAAACTTTGCGACCGGCTATAGATTGGATTGGATTCCCGAATCCAAATAAACCACCTCATCCAAAACATCTCCTTTAAAAAGGGCGACTCTCTCCCTCTCTCTCTCTCTCTCTCTTTCTCCGGTGAGTGTCCTACTGTACAGCTGACTGCCTGGGGACAAAGACTCTCTCCAACCGGCAAATCACAGACAAGCACAATCTGCATTAAATGACTGAAGATTACAGTCTTTTGTCAGACTGTGGTTAGCATCAGATTGGTGACATTCTGCTGGTTTTTTTTCAGCGAAGAGGAAGAATCTTTATCCCCAGCTCAGGTGTGGGCAAAACACCGCTTTTTTTTTTTCCCCTCAGAGCCGGTAAAAGCTCTGAATTCTTTCTGGGCCACAGAGGACTCGGATTGGAAAGAAAGAAGTCAAAGAGTCTGTGTGTGTGTGTATGTGGGCATGAGAGGGTCTGGAGACCCGGTTGGTTAGTGTGGTCGCTTGGTTGGAGGCAGGCAGATGTCAGGGAGGCTACTGAGTGTTGGGTGGTAAACAGTCAGGCAGACATGGGGTGGATAGAAAGGTCAGACGTGGGAAAAAAAGGCACAGGAAGTAGAGGGCAGGTTAAACACACCGATCAGGAAGTGCTCTCTGCAGACAGTCCTGTGAATTGAAGAGTTATGCCACGCGAGTAGAGGCTGCCCACACACATACAGGATATCCAGCGGGATGCTCAAATCTGTGGCGTCGTCTATAATCTGCAATTTTTCGGTTCCACTCCAATCACTTGCTTTGCACATTTTACGGTGAAGGCAGTGCAACTTAAAAGTGCACTGCCAGGCCAAATGGTGGCTTTAAGTTTTTCTTAAATGATAGCGAAATGAGAATGAGTTGAACATTTTTCACCTTTCTCCCTGCTGTGAGAGGATACTTGGAGTTTAGGGGCCGGTCAGATCAGTGCATCCCAGGTAATCCTGACTATTCAGATGTAATAACAATGAATGGCAGGTAAACCTGCAGAGTCAACTCTGCGAATTCACTCATGTCTGATCCAGGGTGAGCTGCACAATTACGGAACGTCTGCCCAAGCCATAAAAAAAACGGGTGAATCGCTCACATTTGCACCCTTTCATTTCAACGATGAAATACAATATTGGTTCTCTGTGGATGACACCCAGTATTAGACATCTGCGAATGGACCCAGAGCATCACTCGGCTAATCATGAAACGCAAAGAGAGAGAATGGAGGCCGTCGTCGGCCTATGCAAGCTTCACTGTAGGTGTAGACGGATCTGACGACACCAGCCGGCCCCAGATCCATTCCTCCACGTTTTATTGCCGACACAGCACTTAGTCGCTGTGTGAAATCCAATATGTCTGAATTTTATCAGGAGCCCTCCGAGCAAACATTTCTTGCCAGCGTGTTATGACCTTTGGCTGTCCACCAAGGTCTCGCTCGGAGTGAATGCTCAGCGAGTTTGATTTGAATGCAATCTGCCCATATGGCTCCGTTCATTAAAACGAACGAGGCCTATTAGAGGTCGATTAAAAGCTTCAGATGCCACCAGCTTCTGGTCCTCTCTCTCTCTCTCTCTCTGTGCGCTTAAAGCTCGGTTAACATGTTAATGTGATGTGAAATGACAGCTGCTGCTCTTTGGACATCCGCGGCAGAGAACGGAATTATCATCATTCATGACATCGATTATCATATGGAACGCCCGAAAATATATATATATATAAAAAAAAACAAAACTCTGCCGACTTCACATTCAAGGTGCGAGCCTCGGCGTAGGTGGGAAAGTAGACATATGGGATGTGCTCCTTCTCTCGCTGACATCATGCTTCTGGGGGTTCTTGGTTTATGAGAGCTACATTTGCATTTTGCATGTGTGTGTGTGTGTGTAAGGCGAGGCTACAATTTTTAAAGAAGCCGCCACGTTATGCTCATGAAGACGTCACTGTAGGGGCGGTAGGACAACGAGTGTGCCGCATCTCATAGCTCTACTTCCCACTTCGGCGAGTCAGGAATGAACAGGCTTTCTAGAAAACATACAAACTAAGATGGTCGTCAGAGGTGGACATGAACGAGATGAAATTATGAATGTATGTGTGATGTGAGCAAACAAAAGAAAGAAAAAGTTTGATGACGTTTTTTTTTTTTTTTTTTTTTTTTTTTTTAAAAAAAAAGGCAAGAAGTAAAGGCATGCCTTTTTTAACATGTTAATGTGATGTGAAATGACAGCTGCTGCTCTTTGGACATCCGCGGCAGAGAACGGAATTATCATCATTCATGACATCGATTATCATATGGAACGCCCGAAAATATATATATATATAAAAAAAAACAAAACTCTGCCGACTTCACATTCAAGGTGCGAGCCTCGGCGTAGGTGGGAAAGTAGACATATGGGATGTGCTCCTTCTCTCGCTGACATCATGCTTCTGGGGGTTCTTGGTTTATGAGAGCTACATTTGCATTTTGCATGTGTGTGTGTGTGTGAGTGTGTGTGTTTAAGGCGAGGCTACAATTTTTAAAGAAGCCGCCACGTTATGCTCATGAAGAAGAACGTCACTGGAGGGGCGGTAGGACAACGAGTGTGCCGCATCTCATAGCTCTACTTCCCACTTCGGCGAGTCAGGTATGAACAGGCTTTCTAGCAAACATACAAACTAAGATGGTCGTCAGAGGTGGACATGAGCGAGATGAAATTATGAACGTATGTGTGATGTGAGCAAACAAAAGAAAGAAAAAGTTTGATGACGTTTTTTTTTTTTTTTTTTTTTTTTTTTTTAGAAGTAAAGGCATGCCTTTTAAAGTGCATTAAACTGAATAAGGGAAAAAAAAAAGAAAACTAACATTTTAATAAAGCCTAAATAAATCGAAATCAAAAAACGGTGCAAATGTGCGTGCGTGTGTGTGTTGAAATGAGCTCTATGTCCAGCGGATGGATATGAGATGTGATGGGTCATGCGCTCCAGGACGGAGGCCCTCACCTGAGCGGGGAGCCCTTGGGCGTGGCGATGCCGTAGCCTTTGGAGTCCAGGTTCCCGCCCACCTTCATGGTGTCGCAGGGCTTCCGCTGCTCGATGTACTCGTTCATGGTGGACTCCAGCAGGTAGGCGTACTTGCCCTTGGACTTCCTGACCCGCATCACGCCCTCGTCCGTGGTCTTGACAAAGACGGAGGGGTCGGCCGCCTTCATGTAGGACCACATCTTCTCAAACACGGCGATCTTTGACCTCTGAGAGAGCGGAAGACAGAGAAACACATTTTTCACTTATTTATACTGAAACTATATTTCTTTAAATGATATGTCTGCTCAAAAGTATATGTTCAAAGTGTCATTGAATAAAGCCTTATTTTGATTATTATTTGAATTATTTACTGCAAATTTTGTTCACTGATCACTTTAACTGTAGATAATGCACATTTACGCACGTTTTATATCTATATGCCTTTTTTTCCTGTTTAAAATTATTTATATACTTTGTGACTGCTGCTTGGTTTGAGGAGTCTGAGATTTATATAACTTCTGCATTTATTTTGTATACGATCAATACATTCTTGAATCTTGAATTGACTTTTTCCCCAATTTAACTGGCATTACTGACTATATCTTCTCCTCACCCTGAAGAACTCTTTGGTGGAGCCGGCGTCCAGCGTTCCATAGGCGATCTCCGTCTGCTTGGCCAAGTCCTCGGCGCTCTCTATAGGAGACACCATCCTCTCCACGGTGAGGAAGGCCGCCAGGTTGGCCGTGTAGGACGAGATGATGATGAGGGTGAAGAACCACCACACGCCTCCCACGATGCGGCCCGACAGAGAGCTGACAACAGAGGGGACAGGATTGGGATGGGCTTGGACCAAAATAGACACACACAAAAGACCTTGCAATGTTTACATTAAACAGGTTCTTGACATGCGCTTCATTCATAAAATCTTTTTCATTCCACGAAAACCAATAAAATCCATTGTGCGTCAGTGTGTCGACTTGGAAAATAAACAACGTCAGTGATTTATCCCGCTTTTTTTTTTGCACAGAATCAAGAGAATCGATCTGAAAGCCTTGTGATGTTCACACCATGCACATGACCTACATTGCATCACACTTCCTCTGCACACGCACGCACACACACACACACACACAGGCGCACTCCTCGTTCCACCGGGCTCCGAGAGCTTAGTCCAATGTGCTCAGGGAAGATAACCACTTCCACAAAAGGCCCACTCAGCTCCTCGCCTGCCAAATTAATCTCACTTTGAGAAATTTGCCAATATGTTGCACGCAACCGTGAGCATTAATTGTTGCGGATTAATAGGCAGAGTAGAACACTAATAAGCACTTACTAATAATAATAAAACAAAACAAAAAAAAAATCAAATCCCTGTCTTTCCCTCTCCACCTCAAGAGCTGGAACAGGAAAAGCAGAAATCATGTTGCGTTACATATCGGCTCCTTGACACACGCACACAGGCGCACAGCGGTGGGTCTTACGCAATGGAAATGACACAAATCTGGAAAAAAAAGGGGCTTTTATGATTCACCTTTGCGCCGTCAAGCCTAACGGAGCGCGAACATGACGGCGAGGGGGGGACGTTTAAAAACATAATCATTTAAGATGCTTTTCAGATGACGGCTGGATGATGAAAGCGCCGCCGCGCCGCAAGTGGAAAGCAAACACAGAATGGATGCCGAGCCTTTGAAAATCAGTCGGCAGAAAGCAGAGCTGTCTGCAGGGTGTGTGTGTGTGTGTGCGCGTGCGTGCGTGCGTTTTGACTTGTTCACCGATCACTGCTCAAATGGTGGTGGGTAAGGTTAAGCTCTGACTGTGAAGTGAGAAAAACAACATGTATTTCCAAATACCTCGTTGAATATTTAATACTGCAGCAAACCTTTTCGCAAGCTCGTGAATCTCCAGGCCAACAGCTCAGCTACCAGAGATTTATATAAACGGAGATGCACTCCCCCCCCAAAAAAACCCCAAAATCACACACCACACAAGAGCAGCACCTTCCAGCGTCTATGCGCGAGGTCTGCCGTAAACAAAAGCCCTTTCTGCACCTCTGTAGATTATAAATGAAATGAAAAATGAATATATCACCTTAAGCAAAATGCAAAACAACATACATCACCTCCAACATCATCTTTTTTTTTTTTGCATCTATCTGATCATACAGGAATCTGCCAATTGAAAAACTGGTCACGTTCACTCACTTGCTCGAACTCTGAATGTTATTTATGACGGGTGAGTGAGATGGAGAGACAGAGAGAGACAGAGACAGAGAGACAGAGACAGAGACAGAGACAGAGACAGAGACAGAGACAGAGAGAGAGAGAGAGAGAGAGAGAGAGAGAGATGAAAGTAGGAAAGTGGAGAGTTTCCCTCAGAGGCAGATGAACTTTTTTTTTTTTAGCTCTGACTGTTGCTGGCCTGCAGAGATGGCAGCAAACAGCTGTCCAGCAGTTTTTGGATGGACAACAATGGCTCACCAACACACACAGGGGCACGCCCGCACATTTCCTGAGGATAAAGTGCGTGCGGGAACAATGGTGTTATTCCTCAGACCTGCTGGCTTCCTCTCAGGCCTCCTTTCTGCTCCTCGTGCATTATTTTGCAGCCGCCATATTACAGCCAGGGGAGTCGCCCAAGTAGCACCGTCATTTCATAGTCTTGTTAAAGCAATGCTAAATCAATTATTCACTTTGCCCCTTTCATTTCATTACAGCGAGGAAAGGCAGGGCGGCTGCCGCAGCTCAACAGAGCAGATGTGCACAGGGCTGCGGACGCGTGTGCATATCATCAGAGCTGAAATGTTTTCATTTTCATAATTGGATTGTTCAAAGCGTTTAAGAGGAGCCCATAGCAAAGGACTACTGGCCTCGAAATCAAAATCAGCTGCAATTATAATTTTTTTTGACACACATTTTGACACCATGGGCGCTACATATGTAATCGAGGAAATTAGGAAAATAAACAATTATTGAATGGAAAATTTGTATATAGAATGGTTTGTAAGTTCTTCAGTATTTTTCCCAAATTTCGATCCAGTTCCAAATTGGTTTCCTTCATAGATTTTAGGTCACACAAAGCAGACAACCACTAAATATTTCAGGAATCACAGAGACAATCTATAATATATATATATAAATACACAGTGTATATTTAAAAGAGTGAGGTGGTGAAACTATTTCATTTTTTTGGTTGACGGACACCACACAATACATTTTCAAGGTGGTCACTTGGTCTTATGATGTTTTAATTATACTGTAACTATTTATACGAGGTGATGATAACATGAGTGTATCCCCACACAGAGCTGATCGGGCTGACCAGGTCTCCACCCACTGGCTCTGGGCTCATCTACGTTTTCCAACCTGCGTCCAGCGTCTGGAAACAGCTTTGATGACGGCGGAGAGACTGAACCCACACAACCAGCTGATGGAGGGAAAAGTTTGAAAAGTTGATCAAATCCGCTTTAATAATTATTAGTAGAAGTATCTTCCGGAATGCAAATCAAACCCTACTGTAGATGGGTCTGTATTGTATATGTACATATATAGTTGTGTATTTTTCCAGATGTTTTTTTTTGTTTGTTTGTTTTTATGGAGAGAAAAAAAATGAATGGGACCCTCTGATCCAGATTTGTATCCGTTGTTATATGATCTCCGCCCACAGTTCCCAGATTCTGATGGAGCACTAAACTCTCTTAATTAGAATTCCCCCCCGGCTGGCCTTCTCCTATTCAATATGGTAATTAGCAATGACTAATGACTTTACCGAGTGTAAAAAATGAGCCAGTAATGGCCACATTACAATGGATTAGGATTTACAGAGGTTTTAATGAGGGGGAAAATGTTCTCTAATTGTGGGGCGATTTTAACACAAATCTGGGATGGGGAAGGAGTTTTCTGCAACACTGCCTTTTTTTTTTAATTAGTGTGACACAACCACACTGGTTGGTCATTGAGAGGACAGATTGGGGGGGGGAAAAAAAAAAAAAAACGCCTGTACAGAAGCAGGAAGGACAACTGACACAAACAGATGGTGTATAAATACACACATCCAGGACACATACATATACAATAGTGTGGGAACACGAGTGTTGGTGAGTTTGTGCTGACCAATCTGCCCACTGCTGTGGTGAAATGCAGGAAACGTCCTCGGCAACAGAAGCGTCACAAAATGTGAAAACTATGACAGAGTTGCAGAGGGGAGGAAAAACAACAACCATAACAACAGGGCATCGCAATTTATCAGCACAACATCAGAGAGCTTTCTCTTTGTGCGACACACACAGCCAGACAAACAACTCGTCCAAGTAAATACATCCATAACATCTAATTTGTGCGTTATTGACACAAAATAAAATACATATTTAGTCATCTATACAAGTTGCGTGTACGCCGTCTGTATTGTGTGTTTTTTAGTGCGCACTTGACTTTTCGCATCTGCGAGTAAATGTTATGAATAGATAAAAGTTTTATTAAGCCTCCTGAATCCCTACAGCTTCCTCAGAAAAAAAAACCTCCAGCATGTTAAATACATGCATCATAATGTGCTCATTTCAGGGTAATTACAAAGAAGAATAAAGTATTTATAAAGGTGATTATCTTTTTATGTGATTCCATGTAGGTCACTCTGCACATGCAAGAGGCTCAAGCGTGCTCCGCGGCTGAATCTTCAAAGGTGAATTAAGAAAAAATAAATAAAATAAAAATAAAAAATCCGTTTGGAACGTGACACATGGTGCTTTCCATGCACATCATGCCATTGGAAACAAGTTGTGAAAAACGGCTACACGAGGCTGAGTTCAAACTGTGGCCAGTGGATTCTCCTGGACTGTGTTTTTATTTTTGTGGGTTTCGTTCTATTAGATTTTTATTTTTATTTTTTTACTGCACTTTCATCCTCGAGGATAAACTGGCAGGGAGCGGAGAATGATGATTTCTCAAATGCTCCTCCCACCCCCTCGCCATCTCAAAGTCAACACTGCCATGCCATAGAGTTAAAAAAAAAGTGAATATATTTCCACAATGTCATTTCCAACCTACTGTCAAAACATATAAAATAGGAAATGACACTTAATGGAGCTGGCAAAAGAGCATTTGACAAAAAAAAACGACATAGCTGAAAATGCTCAGTTGGTTCCTGGGCAACATACAGTGGAAAACACCGAATCTCCCACTTGAGTGAACCGATAAGTTTAAGATACGACTCTAACCTTGGAGTGTGTGTGTGTGTGTGTGTGTGTGTGTGTGTGTGTGTGTGTGTGTGTGTGTGTGTGTGTGTGTGTGTGTGTGTGTGTGTGTGATATCATGGATTGCTCTTAGCTCGGAGCAACCTGAGATAAGCTGGAGCTGGCAAGGCTGTGATGGAGCTCGTCACGCGCCCACACACATACGCACGGAGTGTTAGTCACTCAAAAAAAAAAACCCAGGCATTTAAAAAACAAAAGATGCATCACAACTGCTCGAGGAGAATCGATGCCATCGGCACAGACGCACAAACGGACTTATGGTGCATTCAATCTGGCTGTACACTAACGCAAAGGCGTGCGGTGTCACAGAGAAGCTGGATGTGAGGGAGAGATGTGTGTCTCTTCACGGTTGCCATGGCAGCACGACACTCTGCACTCCAAACAGTAGCGCGGCGCTGAGAGAGACTTTAGTCATCTCACGCCTCCTCACCTCCCTCTCTCTCTGTGTCTATAAGGGGCGAGCCACCCTATAGTAGGACAGCATTAGCATTACTGAAAGAGGAAGCGCTCATTATGTCTCCTCTCAACGCACACGCCCGCTTACCACTCCAGTCAAACTAAAGTCAATGTGCGTAGATTTCCCATGAGGCCTTTAGCCTGGTGTTTAATGCATGTTGCAGGAAAGTTGTAAAAAATTAAATAAAACACAACCTCTGGAAACATACGGGTGCGTTTTCGTGACCGTGTTTTAAATGCAGATTTGACAGAGTTTGTGTCTCTGAGGGGCGGGACTCACTGTCTGTGTACAAAGTGTGATACCCCAGTGAAATCCAGAGGGGGATGTGTGTGTGTGTGTGTGTGTGTGTGTGTGCACGTGCATGTATGATCAAAAGTGGCCTTCATGAGTTTTCCAGATAAATAAAACATAAGTGACGCTGTGAACTAAAATGAACCGTCTCTTCATGAATAAATCATTCTCTCCCACCAAGTCTTCCCCAACTGCTCCCACAACGGCAACTTGCAAAACTCCACCATTATGTAACTGGATGGGGTGTGACACCATCTAATCTTCTCGCCATTGATAAGATAAATAACAGCGATGTTATACCTAATTGATTCCTTTTTCGCCAGATCAATGACGATTAGGAGGATCCGCTTGGACCCCCCGCTGGGCTCGATTAACAACGGCCGCTCGACAATCTGATCATAACACAAAACCAAACAACATCACAGTCTCACAGCGGTGACAAGTTAAATCTTACAACCGGCAGAATTTTCTAGTTCTCTAACATCATGTGACGTTGAGGATTGTGAATTTAAAATTTGACAGGGTGAAGCCAGGGGTTTCTACTTCCCCCTGAGAACCCCGTGAACATTGCATTGCAAATAACAAAAAAAAATCTGATCAACTTTTCCCCCCACACAGTGAATAATGTGTTTTTTTAATTGGTCTAAAATTGTATCACCACCCAGCGCTCATAAAAGGTGCAAGCAGGGACCATTGTGGGGTGTTCAAGGACACTATATAGGATATAAAAATAAAAAATAAAATAACGTTTTTCCCAATTAGCATTTGCTCAAAAATCCACTGACACCAGCCAGTACAATAACGAGAGTGACCCAGATCTTTAAAATCCTGGTTTGCTTTGAAATAAGATAAATACAACTGTATGATTGTTAAATTATAACATCTCGATTCAAAGAATGACTAACGTAGAGGTTTATGTCAGTAATAATATTTGTAATATGGCTGCACTCTCGTTTGATACTTCAAAAAGGAAAACAAGCATTACTGTATGACAAAACAAAAAAAACTCACTATAACACACACCACATACACACAATCCATTATTGAATGATCCTGAGCGCCAGACTGAGAAATTGCTGTTGTGGCAGGCAGGGTGTGAGTGACAGATCTGATTTATTTCACTCTACAATCATGTAACAGGAGCAACACAGGCCCTGAGCAGAGGAGACAACTCCACGGGGCCAAACAGTCCAGACCCACACACACACACACACACACACACACACACACAGAGACACACACAGATATCAGACGCAGACGTAAACATCTCCAACACACTCACTGGAGGAACATCACAAACCCACGCCCTTTTTCTTTTAACTCAATCTCCCTCCCAGCCCAGAGCTCCCAACCGGCGAGCTTCACGCGGAAATTGAAAAGCAAGTCAAAACCCACATGGTCGCGTTTGGCACAGTGTGGTGCTAAAATAAAAAAAAAATCACGTCAGTTACTTTGTTGTGATGTTTAGAGATCCCAACTCACTCTCCCACCTTCTCTTTTTTTTCTTCATGGCTAAAGTGTTCCAGTATGTTCCCACCAGCAATGACCCAGTTACATTATGAAATATACAAAAAAAAAAAAGGACTGAAAAGATGGAAAAAAAACAAAATGAAATAAAGTCACACTTTTCGGGGTTTCTGTGTGTGGGTTTTGTGTGAGTGCAGCTGTTTGGCACACGGAGGTGCGGGAAACAGGAAGGTCATGACATGAGTCAAATTCATGATGACAAATTGTCAACCAAACACACACCATTGGAGGGAGAGAGAGAGAGAGATGTGTAAAGGATGGAGAGGAGCAGGTGGATGGAGCGAGGGTGGTGTTGGTCTCTGAGTGCACCTGTGCGCAGAGATAAACACCAGGACGGTCCGACTGTGAGTGACAGTGGTGACATTTAGAAAGAGCGCAGTAAACAAGCTCTCAGAGAAGACAAAATGACCACACATGTTTGCGTTCCACACACACACACACACACGCACGCACGCACGCAAACTCACAAAGAGCAGCTCGTAATCCTCCACCCAGACTCGTCCAATCAGCCGCAGAGGAAAAGAGCGGCGATAAGTGTTTTCTTTAAATAGAACCAGCCCATCACCACACACGCGCACGCACGCACGCACACACATAAAAGCAGACAGGGAAATTAAAACACCCCGACTGATTAATCCAGGACAGGAGTGGATCCTCATTGTTCTTCCTTGGCCTTTTGTCGCTCGTTAAGTGGAGGAGCACCAAAAAACAGAGTACCTGAAACGGACTGAAACTACACAACGTCCCGTTTTCACCGTCACTGAGGGACATGTTGACATGTCACAGAAGGACAAGCACCGAAATACAAATATAATACAGTAATAAGCTGTCAGTGGCTGAATGTATGGAGCCATCAACACTGAATAAACAATGTTTTCGGGTCAAACGGGCCTAATATTTCATGTCAAATTTAGTTTTAAAAAGGTAATTCATTTATTAGACTGCCGCAAGCCACTAGCCAATCAACATGCCCCTTTGTTAACAAGCTGAGCACCGAATACAACACCAATATTCTAAAAAAAAAATAAAAAAAATAAGTCGACTGAGACTAGATTGTTATGAGAATAAACACACAGCGTACACTGGCTAATAATTCAAGGTCCTGTAGGCGTCTAACGACAGGTTGTTGGTGAGATTAGGTCAATTATAAAGGAATGTGTGAGAAAACTTAAACACAACAATAACAAAGAAGCCGCTCTCGGGAAAAAAAAAAAAAAAAAAAAAAGGGGGCACAAAAACAACTAGTCCCAGTAGTCCAATAAAACCGTCGTGAAACCCCGTCAACAAAATGTGGAGCTTTTATCTGATTAAAAAAAAACAACAATAACCTTACATTAGGTCCTTTTAAATCCAGCAGAGGAACAAAGTTACACACGCATCACTGTGTGTGTGTGTGTGTGTGCGTGCATGCGTGCTAACTGGAGCAACTAGGTCACCCAAACTTTGACGGGGAAGATGTTTTTCTTCAGGGCAGAATCTGACAGGGTGAAACATTCAAGACACCGAGCAGACGCCAACCTGCCGACGGCTGCAAAGCCACCAACCAACATGTGTTGTGTTTTTTTTTTTTTTTTTTTTTACAACGCACAAACACTGACTTGAAAAGTCAAAACAATGTAAATATAAAGGAATATATGGGACTCAAGTCCCTGAAGGATACGAGCTACTAAAGCCGTCACCATCACTGAAGATATTAATAACTGATATATATATATAGAAAAAATATAAATATAAATATAGATATATATATTCTGTAATACTTTCAATTATAAAATATTCAGGGAGCAGTAAATGTCTGAACTCGGTGTAGTCATAGATCCTAAAAATACTTCAGGCAAAAAGTGTCACCGTTGCCGGGCAGACAAAACATCCGTCTGAAATAGTAGGTAAATGGGTCAACAGTCTTGTCTCGGTGTTTTTTCTGCTGCGGATGGAATTTGCCTTAAAACGGTTTCATTTCTGCACTCAGAGCTCAAATCTACAGGATTTTGGCTCCAAGGAACGATCTGCTCTGTCAGTGAAAGGTCCGGCCTCAGGAGGGTATACCAACGCAGTTGCCGTCCAAATATGTGGTCAGTGACACACACAAGCACTTCCAAACAACAATGTGTGTGTGTGTGTGTGTGTGTGTGTGTGTGTGTGTGTGAAGCCACAGGGAATACGCAATTTGCAGAAGCACGGTGACATTCTCCCTCTCCCTGCAATGTTTACCAGGAAATCAATAGTTATCGAAGCCGTAGGACAAAGGCACTGAGGCAACAGGCCACTTCCTGTATGAAGCTTAGCTCAGGGTCGCCGGGCAGAAAATGTAAATATCAAGTGAAGGATTGTGGGAGTAAGGACTCAGAACGTACATCATGTACCGCTGATGTGCAGCATGCAGGGCCTGCAGGGTGCACAGATTTACTCCCATCTGATATTTGTGCAAGGTAAAAACTAAAGTGGGAAAATGGATTCTGTAAATGTCACGAGCTGGAAGCCTGGATAAATAAAAAAAAAAGAAAAAAAAAAAAAAAAAAAGAAAAAGTGTCAATACATAATCTCTCACTTAATTAAGATTTATTTTTCAATACAATGCAGGTTAAGAAAGCCATATTCTCTCTTTACTTTATAGCTGTCTGGATTACTATATAAAAACAAACCCATAACTAAAATATTTTTGTAATACTCCTGACTCAGGCTTCACCACACACAGAGTCATACGAGATAATCCAAATGAGATGATGAGAGTCGAACCTTTTTCAGGTTCTAATCCAAACCAAAGCAATGGCATCACCATCCTCACTCTACAGAGACACTATGAATACTTTCAACACCGCACCTATACCTAATATATATGCAACTTAAAGTGAGCGAGAAGAGACTGGCCCTGACCCAACCCGCTGCCTCTGTGGGTTCAGAGCTCATCGTTCTGACATCATCTCCTCCTGCCGTTCCCTCTGGAAAGCTCACAACGTGGACTAATTTCAGACACTTGATGAGATTTTTAATTGGTGACCTTTGGAGAGCGGTTTCATTGCACGGCTCAGGAGAGCACTGGGGGGAGACCAACCGTGACACACAATCCTCCACCACCAAGATCCTTCATCAAAGCCTCTCAATCTAATATTCATCTTCACCCCGCAGATTGAAAGATATGTGGATGCATGGTTGAGAACACAACACTACAACATCATAAACACGCTCTTTGTGCAATTTGTATTGTTGTTCTGTCCGACAAGTGACTGGCAAAAACAAAACAAAAAGAAACGCACAAAGCCCAACCGAGTCGAAAAACACAAAAGCGTTGCGTTACGTGGAAGCGTTGGTGTGGCAGACAGGAGTGAGTTGTGCGTAGGTGGTGCAGCGTGTTTGTCTCTTTGTGTGGCAACAACCAAAGGAATGGATTCAAAGGATGTGTGAGTGTATGACAATGTGCGCGGCGTTTTTCGTTTTTTTTGTTGGCTGTGGGGTCTCTTACCGGGGGGAGATGTCGCAGCCCTGCTGCATGAAGGCGCCCAGAGAGAACCAGAGGGAGTTGAAGATGCCAAACTCGTTAGTCTGCTCGGGGCTCTGCTGGTTGGGGTTCGGCGGCGGCTGCGTCTGGCCCTGCTGGACCCCGTTGGAGGCCGAGGCCTGGGTGGGGGTCTGCGGCTCCCCTCCTTCCTCGTAGTCCTCGGCGTGCCACTCGTACGGGCTGAAGCGGCTGACCAGGAAGAGCACCACGCTGACGCCGATGTAGGCGAACACGATGCACATCCAGATCTCGTAGGCCAGCGGGTCCAGGAAGGAGAAGACGCCCGGTTTGGATTTGGTGGGCTTCTTGATCATGATGGAGATGCCCAAGGACATGAAGGGCTTGGAGAAGTCGATGACTTCCTCGCGGACCAGCGTGATGGTCAGAGGAGCCACGGCCACGTCCGCTTTCTGATGGAGGAAACACAAATCTAAGCACGCGGCGGGACACCATTCAGCTCTCTTTTTTTTTTTTTTTGAAGATGGTGTGTCGACAAAATGCCGAGACGTGTCCCGACAGGACACGGGACTCGAAACGCAAAGAGAAACACTGAGGCTAAATAAACTCACGAGCCACAGGTGTGACCAAAAAACGCAGGTGAAACCAATAAAGGGCAATCGCACGGGACAGAAACAGGAAGCGAAGCTGAACAGCGACACACAAAGGAGATACACTACAAACTAAAACAGGAAGACAAAATGCAGAAGGAAAAACACAACAAATGAGCATGCAAAAGTTCATAAACCTTATAAACGTAAAAAGTTTTGGCATATCTCTGTTAAGGCTTTTGTGTATTTTTTTTATCAATTTTCCAAATTTAATTGGGGCCATAATAATAGGATATTATCTCAGCCCACTCACCCCGTACACCAGCTCGCCCACCATGCCGTTCCACATCTTGGTTTCAGGATCTCTGGCTCCGTACTTGCCGTCAGAGACCACCTTCAGTTTGTACTGGTAGCCCACGTGTTTGGCGATCTCCGCAGCCAGCTCCACGATGTAGCCCTCGTACTTGTCGTTTCCCATCAGCTGCTCGTGGTTCTTCTTCAGCATCACGTACGGGGACTCCTGTCAGATGTGAGGTGATGGTAAGTTAAAAAAAAAAAAAAAAAACAGTCAGTCAGTGAATTTTTAATCGGGTACCAGAAATCACATTCAGGAAATAAATAAAAAAACTAAAAATTGAGAATAATTTTCTTGAAAAAATCTTCAAAATCTACACTGGTTCTTGACAAAAGCTGGTGTGACTGTAGTAACGTAACATTTGCAGCAAGACAATATGTTGCAGCCAATTAAGCTAGAAGAAGTCAAGAGACTTAATTAAAATTATAGCTGATAATAAACTTTTACTACGTAGTTTAGTTTGATAATATGTGAACATTTTGGAAGACATGCATACATTCTGAGCTGGGGCTTAGAAACTTCAAAAAATTATAATAATGAATAATTGCTGCTGTGATAGGTTCAGAAGAAAAGATAATTCTATAAAATTACCATTATTTTGCCTTTGTCCTTTGAAGGTACGGTGTATAATTCTAACACAAAAGGTGTGCGACTATGATCGTTAACACTGCGTCGCCACCTTGAAAGGAGCGTTGGTATCATGGAGCAGGCTGTGAGGAAGCGCAGGAATGGGACAAAAGCAGCTAAGTGTGTGCGCGTGTGCGTGCGTGCGCGCGCGTGTGTGCGCACGTGTGGGTTTAAGCCGTGTACACGGCTGACCTCTGAAGCAGAGCGACTGTCAGTGACTGTGCTGAGCTGAACAAATCCTGCAACCACATTTTATCAGGATAGTGCGAGGGTGCGCCTGTGTGTGTGTGTGTGTGTGTGTGTGTGTGTGTGTGTGTGTGTGTGTGTGTTGGGCTTTCCTCTGTGTATTCTCCTTCTCCTTATGTTAAAGGTGAAGGTAATCATTGTTACACATGGAGATAGAGACGCGCTCCAGGGAGACGGTAAAGAGAAAGGTCTGGTTATGCAGTGCTTCGACAGGCTACACACTCACACACACACACACACACACACAGACAATTACACACACACACACACACACACACACACACAGATATGTCATGTCTTACAGAAGGTCCTCCAGGACTCGGTCTCATCGACCTGAAACTGCTCCACTGAGATCCACTGTTACTCAACCATGGAAAATATAATACACACTTTTCAGACACGCACCCACAAATGAAATGACAAGAATAAAAAAAAAACACACAATGCCTGAAATTGGTTGGTTTCTATTAGTCTGACCTGGGTTTAAACGGTTTTAAACATTTTTATTTTCTTAGTGAGTGAAGTTATAAAAAAACTTTCTTTACCAGTTGCATGGTGAAAAAAACACGATAAATACAATTCCACCAACTACAACTAAACCTTGGAGATTTAGAGTTATATCCGGGTTTTACCCTGAGGACCGGAGTGTGACCACACCAAGCTCAAGCGCTCCGCGAACCGTGTCTCTGTTAACTCAGGCACAGTGTGTGTGTGTGTGTGTGTGTGTGTGCACAGGCCCGGCACAACAAGGATTGCGTTACTGCGATACTGAGATGTTGAAAAAAAAAATCCAAAAATCCAAAACATGTTCCCTGGAGCCACGGATCCGTGGGCACCTTAGTTATAAAGTGCAAAAAGTGTCCCACACCTTATCTCTGCTCGTAGGTTCCGAGACACAAAACCAATTTATCTTCCCGGAGAAAGGGGGACACTGATGGGAGATTATTTCAGAGAAAGTTATTCGAGGTCCGTACTCTTGGGACACGGCAACCTTCGGGGGTTGAAATGAGGATTTTCTTGTATTTTAATTAGATGCCAACAGACGTGTTCAAGTTTTTTTTTTTTTTCAAACTATACTTAAGAAAATAATTTGTCCAATTTGAGTACCACAGTTTTCTCAGTTCGCTCGCATGGATTGAATTGAAGTGATGATTTGATTTGTTCTAATGAACTCAGTTTCTTCCCTGTGGTGTATTATTATTATTTTTTTTAACAGACTAATGTCAGGACGGCTGAATACTGGGAAAACCAGGCCTAACCCCTGATGTCCAATGTCTCTATCCATTTGTTATCGACTTAAATCATGCAGTACGATTTTCAGGGGTTATGTCACGTGATCTTTTTTCCTGCTGATGTCACAGGGTCCCCGACTGACTCGTTATTCTGTGTTGTGTCGCGGGCCTTTATCTTGTGGGGGTGGGGGGGGGGGCGTTGAATTTCCCTGAAGGGGAAACAAACATATGGTTGAAACCCCCTTGACACAATGAACCTCTCACAATGGAGATCGGCTGCACACGCCACACTCTGGCAGAATATCCAGCCAAGGTGGAGGCAGTCATGCCCGCAGAGGTAAAAAAAAAAAAAAAAGACGTTCTCACTCAAAAAGTACACAGGGAGAGAACGCCATGCTGGCCTCCAGGTGTCTGCAGAAATGGGAGGATTCTCCTCCGCCATTAAGACTTTCCAACACGGTGCAGACACCCAGAACATTGTGTACCTGCGGAGACGTGCACGCTGCCATCTGCACCGTCTCCTGCCGTACATCTGCCAGCTATTGGTAGCGGCTGCACGTCCGTTTATTTTGAGAGAGAGAGACTGAGGGTGTCAGGGAGAGATCTTTTCATTCTTTACCCCCCCCCCCCTCCCCTCCCTCACGTCTGTGTTATATAGGCCAGGACACCTCACACAGCCGGGCCGGGTCGTGTTGAACAGCCCGTTGGTGACATCTGAGCCAAATACAGAACATGGCAGCGGAGAGGAGTGAAGGGCACGCCGACACAGCTTCGGAAATATATCTTCTCATTATATGTCTAAAAACTCCGGAGCTATTGAAGTTTCTGTTGTGTTTTTTTTTTTTTTTTTTGTTATGAACAGTTAACACGTTTTTTTTTTTTTATGAACAGTTAACACGCATTGCCAGTCATGAGCCAGCGTTTCTTGTCTTTTTACCAAAATAAAGCCCTTCTGATTCAGATTCAGAGCAGGCAGCGGACAGACAGTGAGAAGTTGGAGGGAGCGGTGTTAAGAACAGGACGGAGGGGATTGAGATACAATCACAGATGTCAGATGACTTTTTTTCCCCCCCCGGGGGCTCTGACTTTAAGAACTCTATTGTGAAGGAAAAAAAATAAAATAAAAAAATTCCTCTGTCTGCGTCACTTACCAGGATAGTGGTGACGATGTACGTCCTGTTCTGGAGTCCGTACGTCTCGTTGCTGCCTCTCATGAAGCTGGCGGTGGTCACATACTTCTCATCTTCATTCCAGTAGCCCACCTGGCCAAGTCATTATAATAATCATAATAATAATAATAACATTAGTTATAACGAGCACGCGGGCAGATCATTGAAATGAAATCCTCAGGCCAGAGCTTTACCTTCTTGGGTCCGGACGGGGCCAGTTCCATTACGCTCACGGTGTAGTTAGTCCTGCGGCCTTTCTCGTTGAACTGAATGTGACCAGTCAGTCCATCTATACGCACCTGGAAACGTAATGGCACACGTTGAATAAGGGACTCGCCGTGGCAGATGGGTAAATAATGGCTGCCGTGAAGCATACACTCGCCATTTTCCCCCCCTTACATGGGATGCATGTTAGGTATGTTCTTTGTGCAGGCTGCGTTTGTGTAAGTCCACAGTGCCGTGGGGTCCCCTGCGGAGGTGAGTGACAGACGGTGTGTGCGTGCGTGAGCACAGTGCAGCATGTGTGTGTGTGTGTGTTTGTCTTGGCCGTGCCACGGAGTTAATTGAGCGAACGCGGCTTCAATCTCCAGTCTGTCCGCGGGCAGATGGCTGGAATGACTCTGAGCCGGCCTCTGCACAGCCACTTTGCAGACAGAGCCTCAGGCTGCACGTGCATGCATGTGCACAGACACACACCCAAATGTACACACACACACACACACAAACACTGAAAGGCCCTTGCACTTATTTTACACCATTTACAGTCTACTTGGATAAGATTGGGCAGTAAATAAATGACTTTATATTATATGAGATTTGTCTTTTTGATTGGATCTGCATTTTTTTTCTAAGTAAAATAATCCCCAATGTAAATAATGTGAACATGCATGCTAGTGTGTGTGTGTGTTTGTGTGTGTGTGTCTGCATCTCGCAGCCGCGGTCCGGCATTCCTATCTCCATTGCCAAATATTACATCTCCAAACTCAATTGCTGGTGTCATATTCCATGATGATCACGGCTGAGTGTTGTTGCCCCGCAGGTTTTGTTTACTAGCCATGATGTCACAATTGATACTGCAGAGATCTCCCCAAGACTTAGCGTGAACTTTACACGACAGAAGGAGACCTAATTTGTTCAGCCAGCCCCGACTCAGGAGCCGTTAGCTGAAGTGTCACTCAAAAATGTTGCGGGTGCAAATGTCTGCGCCCGCCCCTGCAGGTGCACGCGTGCGTGCGTGCGTGTGCGCGCGCACAGACCTGCTGCAGGGCTCTCTGGATGTCTATGCCCTGTCCCCAGGGCGCTGGTGGGTTGGCAAGACACTCTCCGGCGTTGCCCCTGCGTGAAATGTCTATCCTCTGTCTCCTCAGATTCTGGAAGGCCGTGGACATGACTTTCACGCCGTCGTACGTCAGGGCGCCCGTGTACTGCAAAGAGAGAGAGAGAGAGAGAGAGAGAGAGAGAGAGAGAGAGCCCAGACAATCCATCAGAGGCTGAAATAAAACAATAGAGGTTTAAGCCGAAGAGAGACGAAGCGTTTGGAGTAAATGTTTTGACCCAGTGTAAACAAAAAAAACGGTTTCGATCTGGAATTAATCCTCTATCTCAGCGTGTTGGACAGTTGTTAGGGATAAAAATCAATAATCATTTAACAGCAGAAATCCCCCCGATCTGAACCAACAAAACCCAGATAAGATCAGGGGGTTATCTGCCAACCCATTTCAGCGAAAACACTTTTCAATATGTGGCTGACAAACACAGCGGGAATAAAAAATAAATAAACCCTTCTGGGCCGAGTTGAGATTAACCTGGCGCAGGAGAGCAGTGATCCAAAGTTACTTTGACAACAGAAACTTTTTGCAGATCCCACGCTTTTTAACACGCTATTTTTCTTTTTGAGAAGACTAACAACGGCGAAATACCTTGAGTCCACTCCGGTGCATTTTGGAGTCTTTGATGTCGAACTCCATCCACTGATGGACCACGCGGCTCACGCTGGGCTCGGAGTTGTTGACCAGCTGGAAGCCGGTGATGTTGGCGCCTCCTTTCCTCAGGTCCGTCAGGTCGATGTCCAGGAAACCCTGAGACAGGAAGGTTAGGAGTCGGGGTTAAAAGTAGATACATATATTTTTTAAATTTATTTGCAAAACGCGAGAAAAGCAGCTTCTTGAAACCCGCTCACGGAGATGTCTGGCGGTGGATAATTAGCCATGGCTTGGCCATCCACCTGATCAGATTCAGGACCACCAGGCCCCTGAACCCCAAAACGTCACAGTTGTGCTTATTGGCTCATGCTGAGCCCCTCAAAAAAAATCAATATCAAAAGTCCACAGAGAGACTTTTACTTTCCAGATTGTTTCTTTTGTAGGATTTTCAGAAGCTTTCAGAAAGGTTTTCTACATCCTCTGATTTTTCATCTTTCAGGGGGGGGTCCCGACCCCACAGGCTGACCATTAAAAAGATGAGAGAACACGACATATTTGAATGAGTTCAATATTTGTTGTTTTTATATAAAACCATGAATCCACTGGGAAGGAGCGAGCATTGCTTTGTTTCAGGGTTCACAAGCCACTTAAGTTGGAAACCAGTGAGAACAATGCATTGTGTTTTTTTTTTTCGCTTTCCATCAAAAGCGCAAAAAAGGGTTAATTGTATAACGAAAATGAAAAATCCTTCTCTTTATCCAATCGAGCAGCCTCTCTCTCCTCAGGGACAGGAGGAGTGAGAGAGGAAAGGAGGAAACCTCATTTCATGGCGGCAGCAGTTAATCTGTGATAGACTCCGGCTCTCCACAGGATTCTCCTATCAACGGCAGGATCAGACGGGCCACTGTGAACGGTATAAAGCCAACCTCCGGCACAGCCCGATGGAGAAAAGGAGACATTTACCGTAATGGTATCTCCTACTTGTATTTTTTTTTCAACTTCTCCCTCTCCTGACTATTATGTGGAAAGGCCTGTGCCTTTTTTTTCTCACAGATGGAGAAAGGCAGCGGAGTGGGGGAGAGAGAGACACTTTTCAGTCTTGGAGCGAGATTCCTGTTCACACGGGGAGAGAGAGAGAGAGGGAGAGAGGGAGAGTGGCAATGGGCGAGATTCAGGCATTAACTCGAGTAAAGTTCAGATTGTTCCATGCTCCTGATGGAAGCCCCTCCTCCCCCTCCTCCTCCTCCTCCATCTCCCTGATGTACCTGTGTGTCGTTGCCAGGTGTTCACGTTTCTCAGCCGAGCGCACACGCTCGTCTTTTTTCTTCTGCTCCATGTGTGAGCTAATGCAGTGCGCTGAGACGCAGAGGTTACTATAGAAACGAGCCTGTCCCACACAGGACACGGCGGGTGGGATATTTCAAACACATTCAAAGGTTACGCAGTCTATGGAAGGGTTTCTCCATTAGCATAATTTCCTCTTTCTCAGACATACATGAGATCCTTCAGAAAGATGGCTCCAGCTGTGATCGTTGCAACACATACAAACGTGCGTTTCACATCATTTGTTTCACATCAAAAAACGGATCTACTGCGTAACCTTTGAGTCCTCACTTCCTTTGTCCCCGTTTCTCAGATGGCCCTACACACAGCTGCGGACGTACAACAAAGTAACTACATGAACAGGACAGGGACATACAACTTTTTTTTTTTTGCACAAAGGTCTTCGTGGACCCATTATAAATGAGGGTAGCCACTTTCCCTATCAACTGTTATTACCCTGCAAGTCTTATCATTTGAAATTAAATCTGGCAAACTGGCCAGACGAGAGAGAGAGAGAGAGAGAGAGAGAGAGAGAGAGATTGAGCTAATCTAAAAGCCCAGCAGAGAGAAAGTGTCGGGGCCAGCAGCTGCATATTAATGCTGCCATTACGACGGCTTCTGTTGATTCAATTTTCTCTTCATTTGGCTGCATTTAGTGAGTCTGAACACGGCCGCAGGGCTCCGCGCAGAGAGTCTGAACAGAGAAAATGGCAGCAGACAAACAGAGATAATGTTTTCCCAAGCTTGCATACATTGGCTCCCTAACCTTCCCCTCTCACAGTGAGTCTGCGTAGATGTCTGTCTGCGGCTGTTACAGCTTTCCCCACCTGCGCTCCACTGTGAATGTGTTGGTGTTATTAGGTTGGCAGGTTTGACAGCGCAGAAGAAGAACAAATTGTGGAGGTGAAGAGCAAGAACAACGGGTTGGACTGTTTCACCTCTGCCTGTCACATTTAATCACGTTGAACCGTGCCGTCGTTTAACTATGTGACTATTGAAACATCATATCTGCATTTTGGAGTCACAAGCTACTCGAATCAAATTGACATGGTCGAGCCTTTCGTGGAAACAATTAGGCACATGTCAGTCTTTCAAAAGTACTTAAAAATCTGCAAGTTGAGGGATGTCGTTAAGTCGAGAAATATGTCGAAAATCTCCAAACGAAATGTAGAAGAAATGCAGTGTTCAAATGATCCCTTACCAGATTCGCCAGGATGTAGTGGTAGCTCTTGGCGTTCTTCCCTTGTTCCACAATCTGGAAGAAAAAGGGGAGAGGAGAAATAGGGAATTAAATATATAAGGACAGAAGGTCCGGGCGTGTGTGTGTGTGTGTGTGTGGCTTCTCAGCAGTGTGCCTGTTACAGCGTACAGTACTTGACCTTGTGCGAAACAGAAAACCAGAGCAGGAGAAGTGAACATTGAACAATCTACCGTGTAAATGGAGACTAACTGCACCAATGTCAGCTTTAGTGTGTGCGTGTGTGTGTGTGTGTGTGTGGTCTCATATTAACAGTGTAGCAGCTCCGTCAAAGGAGCTTAAAGAAAACGACAGTTCCTGCTCTCCTCTCCTCTTTTTTTCCCTCCCTTCCTTCATCTACCCTCTTCTAGCCACTCTACAGTGGAAACAGGCAAAAGCAAAAAAAAAAAAAATGCAACCAGATTAAATCTTAGTTTACACACAAACCCACCATTAATGTTATGAATATATTAACAAGCAACTTATTCACCGAATGTCCTTTAATACTAGAAATACAATGCATAACCACACACAAAAAAAGCATTTTTTAGTTTATTAGTAAAGAAACAAAAATATCAATCATAGGCAATTAATAATCATTTAACTAAATAGAAATAGTTGAACGTTTAGAAACAAATTTGTCAAAATAATACTCCACATTGTATTTCCCTCCCACTCTCCCACTCTCTCCTCTGTTGGTTCCCCTGGGAGCTCTGATTTGATCTTTTGATCTAATATATGAATAAATCAAAACACTCCATTCCATGAGAACTCCAACAATATCACATCCCGCTGCCCGCGCCTCCTGTGAGCTCCCTCTCTGCCCTGCACCGCGGGGTCAAGCCAGTTTAAACAACACCCCGAGAGGTGTGTAACGTCCTGTCAGCTCCGCTTCATCCACTCTGACTGACGTTCCGAGGCTGATGTACAAAAAAAAAAAAAAAAAAAAAAAACGGCTGCTGTGCTGCATATGTGTCATCACATATTGGGTTGTCACAAAAAATAAGGCCAAGTGGGCAAGGCTAAAAAAAAAAAAAAAAAAAAAAAAACGGCTGCTGTGCTGCATATGTGTCATCACATATTGGGTTGTCACAAAAAATAAGGCCAAGTGGGCAAGGCTAATATGAAGCTCCACACCATCCAATTAATAGTCTTATCACAGAGGAGGAGGAGGAATTGTACTTGTCTTCATTGAACCACTATACGCACAACCTCACTCCTCTGAGAGTGTACTCGTTTGTTTGAGTGTGTGTGTGTGTGTGTCTGTGTCTAGTGATGCTGTAGGTCATGACAGAAGGTGGCACTTGTTATTAATGGTGACCTCAGCCCTTCGGCTGAGCCCCGGGCAAGGAAAATCTAGAGGGAAAGAAGAGAGAGTGACACACACACACACACACACACACACACACACACACACAGACACACAGACGATGACACCAATACACCCGACACCCAGGGGGCGGTGGATGAAAAATCACACACACTTTACTGCCACAATGGACTGTCAAATGGAAATGTTTTGGAAGGGGAGCAGCATTTAAATTATACATGCAGATTTAGAGAGTCACTCAGAGTTCAGCACGGGTCCTGTTTTTTTTTTTTTTTCTTATTGTCTATGTAATCAAAACACACAGTGAGGTTCCACTCCTGTCATAATAAAAGCTCTCAGGAGGAGACAACATCAAAATTCAAAATTCCCCCCCCCGACCCTGTCAGTGACTCTATCCTGAGACAATCTGTGTCCCGTACGAGAGGGGACACGGCGCCGAGTTTAAAGGGCAACACGCGCAGAAGTGAGGAGGGAAGCAGGTGTGGGTGATTGATGGCGGCCGTCCGAGTGTAGGTTAGAACTTCTCAGGCTCGGCTCCCGTAAATGGGCGAGAACTCATGAAATAACCTTAACTGTAGACACGGGGCCATCAATAACATTCAGACAGAGCCTACACACACAGAGAGAGGGACTGCCTGTGTGTGTGTGTGTCTGTGGGAGCACTCAATTCATGGGGACCATCGTTGTGTTTACACACTCAATCTTCGCAGAGACTAAAAACCAAAAAAGGCTCAGCTATGTGTGTCTGTGTGTGTGTCTGCTTTGAATATCAATAAAAGTGCACACGTGTTCTCTTTTTTTTGTACACACAACACAATAAAACCTGGGAAATCACGACACAATAGGAAGCAAAAATAATACAGATATAATTGCTGTTGCTACGATAGCGAACGCAACTATTATGAACTCAGCGCATATGCATTTTAAGATTTACCACATTGAAAGAAAAGCGTAGGTTAAACAATGGCTGACCAATTGCACATGTCCTTTTTTTTCAATGAATTTCAAAGCTCCTGACCCTTATTTAGTTTAGGTCAAACTAATGTATTTTTGCAAATGCTATAAAAAAAAACCAAAAAAACAAAACATCTGTGCTGAGTTTATCTCACAGACTACAGCCCCCGTCTCCACAACAAGCAGTGAAATCCAAAGCCAGAGCCCGCCATGCCTAGTTACGGTTGCTAGGCTGCCATTGGACAATCCCGACCGCCTTTTCCTTTCAATAGTACAGTGGTGAGTGAGCGATGATGCTATCAGAGAGGAACTGCCGACTCCAAATGTCAATGGTGTGTTATTTATTGCTCCTATCCTTAATGCTCCGGCACACCAGACACCACAGCAGAGGCACACTTTTCATTTACACCCTCCTCTTTTCTCTTTTGTGCCTCTGAGTAAGTCATGCACAGTCCTTGAGGTCTTGAGTGTGCATTATTTTTATTTTTTTTATGCCTTGTAAATGTGCCACCACAATTCCGTCATTTTCCTAACAAAGGCCAGGAGCATTATATTATGTTGAAAACGCTCTCTACCTTTCTGAGGATGCCGGTGAGCCTCTCGGTCTCACAGTCGATAATAATCTGGCCCTCCTTCCTCTTGTCCAGGTCCTGGAACACTTTCAGGAAAGAGGCCTCCGTCATGGTCTCCACGTTCACCGAGGTCACCAGCCAGTTCCTCTCCGCCGCCGTGTCCAGAACCTTCTGCAGCACGGACAAGCCTGGGCAGGAGAACGAAAAGAGTGGCCGTTCATATATGAAAAATATCTTATACTGGGAGCTTAAAGAACATTAAAAAAAAGAGACGCTGGGAAGAAAACCAAACTGTCTGTGATACATTTATCCATCAAACTCCGCCCTGTGGCTCCAGTGATACAATCTCACAGGTGGGACAGTCCATTAAACACACTGACAGTTACAGGTTCAATAATCACCACTTTCACACTGACAAATAACCGTGGCAGGCTCCACACTGCCAGCCAGCATTACGCCTACCCAGCACCAATTAGAGGAGCCGCTGCTCAATTACCACCGCCACCGATACGCTGAGCCTCGTGGAGCGAGAGGTGGAGCAGCCAATGAGCTGCGGGCTTTTGCTGAGACAGGAAATAAAAGGGCGATTAGAGAACACATTGATCTTGAGTTGTGATTTACAATCTGACTCACTGCTGTGAGATGGCTCAGGAGCTGGCAGCCGCAGTTGTTCCAGAGAGTAAATAAAGTAATTTCACCCGCAGCAGACTGGCAGCCATTACCCAAATGAATTATAGCTAATTACAAAAATGTAGATATGTAAACGAAGGCATGATGGAGCTGTATTTGCTTTTCTAACAGGAAGCTGGCAAACCGGTGGACCTCTACGCGGCGTGTTTTGCATATCCTCCACGCCTGTTTGCTCACATTCATATGGGCCTTCTGTGCATATTGAGCAAATGTAAAAATGGCTTATCCTCGACAAGCAACTCGACGCAGAGTTCCTGTCAGAGGAAGAACGAGACACGCAGTCCCAACCTGTGAACAATGATTGTGGGGTTTTATTAGAATGCACGCCAGCTGCTCTCCAGGCAATTCATGCTGCCTGTTTGACACCAGGTCATTAGGAAATAGAAAGATGGATAGTGTTGCACCTCCGCGTATATGACCACAATACAGTGTAGCAAAAATAAATAAGACAACCAGACACATGCAGGGGCCTTAGGAAAGCCTTACTGGAGAGGTACATACAGACATATGGCACTTTTCATGGCATTTCTCTCTATTCGCTGTTCACTGACGAGTGACTAATGTGTAATAATTGGTACTAACAGATTTAATAGTAGCTGTGAAACTGATGATAGACATGAGAACATAGGAGGCATTCATTTCTAGTCGGTGGGTTTGTGAAAAGACAAATGTTAAACGTCTCTTTCTTGGTGTAAAAGGGAAGAGAGATTTCAGCACCAAGGACAGCTCCGGTTAGGAAACGAGGACGTTTCATTTGTTGCTTTTAATCATCTCTTGTCTCTCCTACAATCCTTGTTTGTTCATTTCTTTGTAAAACTGCTTCCGGCTGGGCCCCAAGTTTAGTTTTTCATGCCCCTCCTCCGTCCTTGCCTAGTTTTTTTTTGGTCCGCTGTGTTTGCATTGAATAGCCTCCACCTTTTTTTAAATGTAGCTATGTGGCCTGATGCTCCACTATAAATCACAGGCTGGCTGACAGCGAGGCTCGTAGGACTGGCCGAGGTAGAAATGGTCCTCCAAAGGCATCCTGGAAGAGAATAATATCATAATAGAATCTGGCTGTCATAAGTTCCCTTTTGGCCGGAGGCACTACACAGAGACCTGGGAACCAGGCAATGGGGGGAGGACAAAATAACACTTTGGAAAACCATTTCCTGAATATTGTTTATGATAGGTTTAATGGGCTATCAAATTTGTTTTCCTGTTCTTGGCTTTTGAAAATAAAAACAAGAGGCTCTTTTATGAGCAGATGCTGCACGGTAAGATAACATGACAGATGTTAAAAATAAAATAAATAGCGAGACGAAGCTCTGGAAGCAGCAGTAAAGTGATAATGTATATTGTGTTTGTTTTTATCCACTAAAGATAATTGATGAGAATGCTGTAAACTGTAGGAAAAACACACACACACACACACACACACACAGAGAGGAAGAGAAAGTCACAAATTCCTCACAACTAAATATAATTATTTTACAACCCCTGTAGCAAAGGTGAATACATTGCAGTATCCAGGCAACAGAGGACTACTGATATGGTTTCCACTTCCCACCACTCCATCACACAGCGGTGACCCCGCACACACACACACAGACACACACAGACACACACCACCCCTAGGTTTGTGGGTGGATCATGCAGAAATAGCACAAGATAAAAAAAAACAAACACAACTGTCATAAATCAAAAGGATGAGGACCGTCGCAATAAGCCCTCACGATGGAGCATGCAAATATGCAGCTGGAAAAAAAAAAAAAAAAAGCACGCACAACACTCGTCGTGGTCACTCTCTAAAACCCACAGCACCTGGTGCAGATGGCGTGGCATTATGGGAAGGACACAGCCGATTGGCTCGAGAGGAAGAGGGCGAGCAGGAAGCAGGCGGGTGACAGGTGCGCTGCTTTATTTCCGTCTGCCTCCACAGGAGTGTTATTAAGATGTTTAAATTGCACGCTTCGGTTTGACATTCTACAGTGAAAGGCGGGAGCTGTTGGCGTCACGAGTTACTAGAAAAGGGCCGCCTAATGAAAAGCTCCATCTTTTGTTCCATTATCTGCTCGTCACTGCGGGTCAATACGTCTCTTTTTTCTTTGTCCCAGGCATGGCGGTCTAAAAAGTCATGTTCTGATTGCAGCTCATTTCTGCACAATGGCGACAACTGACCCCGTTGCTGTCGCCATGGCAATACGAGGACGACCAATGGGGGCCGGTTCGGCGGCCGGTGCAGGCTCTGACTGGTCAGCGCATATTGCACTTGCATTGAAAAAAAACGAAAGGTTTTCACGCACGAATACAAACGTTTGTCCTACCTGAGTCGGAGCTGTACATGTAGACGAACTTGGTCCAGCCGTAGTGGTCGATGACGCCCACCAGAGCGTCCTGCAGCTCGGGCCTCAGCTGGATGACAAACTGGTTGGCCGTCTCGATGGGGAAGGACGGCGTGACGAAGCAGACGTGCAGCGCGCCACAGAAGGACATGAGCATGTTGACCGTCTTCCTGTCGTACAGGCCGATGATGGCGTACACGCCTTTGGAGAACTGGGAGCAAACTGGGAGAGCAGAGGGGACAAAAGGGACGTTAGGACTGATGTCCAATCAGAGGCGCCACGAGGAGCCCCTGGTCTGGAGAAAGAGTTTATTTTTGTATGTGTGTCTGGGGTTCCTATAAAATAAGTAATAAAAAAGTAATTTAAAACAACCCTTTTGGTTTGGAAATAAATGATGATGATACTCCCCAAAATATTTCCCTGTTTTCATTATCATTTTAACTATTTCCTGATGTTTTATCGTCAAAACAATGAATCACTTTAAAGAAAGAAAAAATGAACATAATAATGGCAAAAAAAATAAAGTTTTACTTGTAACCCTGTATTGAATTCCAATGAACTATAAAAATGCAGTTTTCGGAAGTTTTTAATAGTATTCAGCTAAAAAAATCGCTCAAATGGCTTGGTCCATTCTACGACTCAGTAACGTGTCACATGCAGAGTGGGTCGCTCTGTGTCCCAGCCCTGTGTTTGCTTGTCTGGGCTGTGGGGAGGAGGAGGAGGAGGAGGAGAAGCCAGATTAGGAGGAGAGAGGTTAATCAATGCATCCCCAGGGCTCCATTGACATTTCACTGGCAGCGGGAGGTGGCTCCCATCTCTCATTTGCTTTTTTCTGCCTCGGTCTGTCCATTTCTCGTCCTCTCATTGTCTGCCTGTCACTCCTCACATCCTTCACACCTTCTAATATCTTAAAATAGCTCATTCAAGTTCGACAGAGGTACGTCCTCTGGGGGTGCTTTTCGGCACAGCCTGCTATCTGCCCTCATGCAGATTCTGGCCTGGGCCTTGTTTTTTTTTCTGCCTCGGTTTGTGGGTGGGCCTCACTGGTCTCAGTATTTTGCAAACAGATTGAAGTGGCTGCCTGTCCCCAGAGCGAGGGCCCGGAAAGAGAGAGAGAGAGAGAGGATGGCCTGCACCCAAAACGCCTAACCTGACACAGACCTGCGCCCTCCAGGCAGGCACGTGTATGTGTATGTGTGTGTGTGTGTGTGTGTGTGTGTGACGCAGGCAGAGGGAGTGTGAAAGCAGTAACACATAAAAAATACATGTGCGCACGCGCACACACACACACACACACAACACACATATGCAGCCTGGAGTGCTCCAAAGGCCCGGTGACTCACCCTACTTATAAAAAAAGCCCTGAAATAGACATTTTGCGCTTGGCCACACTGACTCAGTAACACAACTATCTCTTCCCTTCTCTGGTTGCTAAATGGACCCTCAGCTATTGCTCTCCACCAGAACACATTCCAACCCCCCCCCCCCCCCCCCCCCCCCATTGTTCCTTGATGCCCCCCCCCCCCACTCCCCCCCTCACCATTTTCGAGGGGCCAGCTTCGTGGTCTTCATGTTCTGCTTGGATAAAAGGTAAATGAGCGCTTGTTTGACTTTTTGTGCGGTGTCCCATTACACTGCCCTGCAGCAGGTTACCACATTTCTTGGAATACGAGTCATTTCTCATACCTGACACACACCCACACATACACACACACACACACACACAAAAGAAAGAAAAAAAAATCACGCAGCCATGTGGCAGGGACCTCCTGCTCGGAGCTGGCGAGAGGAGCGCGTGCTTGTCTGGTTGGACATGAGCGTGACACACAACCTCAGTGTGGCTCTCGGCTCGGATTGTGTAACAGAGGGCCGGCGTGTTGCGCGTGTTTGTGTGCGAGCGGCTTTTTAGCGACATCGGAGGCAGGGGCAGAGACACCTAAAGTGATCTCCGAGACCCCGGCAACACCTGTCCGCCCTGGCACACCGCGTCCCCCTCGCCACAGTTACGGCTGCCATAGCGGCAGGACTGAGGTTGCCCGGGCAACAGCGGGGACTACGGTCGCTCAGAGCTCCCGAAGATGGAGTGGGAATTGTGAGTGTTTGGACGTTTTTGTCGTAATTAGGTTTTCCCCTTGAGGAAAAGGCAAATTTGCAAAACTGACTTGGCGTCCGTAAGAAATAAGATCATATCTGCCATATTGGAGGATTGTCAGCACACATTCACCCGACCACACTCCAAATCCTTTGGCATGTGCACACAGAGATACAGAGGCTCACACAACTGTCCCCTTGAGGTCCCAATTCTAAACTTTTCCGATGAATGAACAAGGAGTTGATTTGCATTCTGTGTTTTTGCTGCTTATTTCTTATTTTTTTGGTCAGCAGCAGGAAAAGGGAACAGATACTAATAATAAATAAAAAACACGCGCAAACCCTAAAGAGACTGACACCAACGCAACAGGAGGAGCTGTCAGAAACAACTCTCCCTGCTCCTGTCTTCTGTTCTCGGGTTTCCTGTGCCCTGCAGCTGCTCCACTGCTTAGCATGAGACAAATATCCAATGACAGACGCCAGGGCATGTTTGTGACAGACGCTGCGGAATCTGAAGTTGCGCGCGATGGGATGGCCACGGAGCGGGCCCGGTCGGAAATCACGCGCTGCTTCTGAAATATTACTGGTTTGCTTAAAAAAAAAATAAAAAATGCACAAGTCGGCCCGGATCCGTACATAAATAATGAAGCTGTTCAACTCAGTTTGATGTTCGGATCGAAATCAAATAAGACAGCTACTCAATAGAGATGGATGATGAAAAAAATCCAGCCACCAGAGTGAGATTAGCCAATAAATATCAACATGAAAATAGAAAGAGTGAATGGATGTTTGAGGGAGGATTGTCAAGGTGCCCTTGCCGCTGCCGCTCACAAACCTGTGTGCAGGACTGAGCTGTTACCGGGCAGCTTCCTGTGTGTGTGTGTGTGTGTGCGTGGCTTGATATGTCAAAACTAAAATAAAATCAATGCACTTAAACTGAATTGTACCGAGAGCTGTCGCGAAAAACTATTTTCCAAAGCTACTAGGTTTGCAGCAATCGATGTGTGTGAAGCACGTCTGCTCAGTCAACCCACCTACGTCGGACTCACGCGTTCACAGTGAACGCGTGAACAACACCAATTCAGACAAGGAAATGACGATATGAGTCGAGCTTCAGTAAACGCGCGCGCACACACACACACAAGGAGCAGAGATTTTTCTACTATTTTCCTCCGCTGGGACTTGCATGATATTATCCTGCAACATTAAGGTCAGCGGTACGCAGGGAATGTTTTCAGCAGCAGGAAGCTGGGATCAGCTGGAGGGGAGGGCACTGATTGGAGGGTTCTTATTTATCCATCCATAAAGCGATTCTTTTTCTTACAGAACCCCACTACTGTGGACGGACATGTCCGGTGACTCAACAAAGACAGATATTATTTAGGCTGTCGTTTTGACCCACACCATCCTTCTTTCCCCATCAAATTCCCCCCAAAAAACAAAAACCACGACAATATGAAATTGTGTTTTTTTTTCTTCTCTCCTGGGCATGGAGGAAGTCATATTTTATAAGAAGGAAGAGTGAGCAGATAAATCCAACCCAGCTGTCCTCCACCTCCGCGTGACGCTGACAAATAGGTTCCCAGGGTAACACAACACTTTCACACGCTGAGCAGCAATCCAACAAATATCCCCAGCTTCTTGATGTCCATCCAATGTCACCTTTACATCACAGACATACAGCTTTCAGACTGCCGCCTGAGGAAATCGAAATTCTCCCGCTGTCGAGGCTGAGAAACAAGTCATTCTTTTTTCATAAATTGTTTAGTCAATGAAAATGCGATACAATGACAATTACACGTAACCAAAGGCAACAACTTTGGGAGTCTTACTGTGTTTGGTCCAAAGCCCATTTATCCTGATATGAAATAAAACAGCAATTTGATTCAAAATCTACCCAGGTGCACTAATTACCTGACCACAGCTCATTAACATGCACACAACTAAAATAAGAGAACAACGTTAATGTTACACCCACTTGGCATGTTAGTGTGAGCGTTTATTTTTTTTTTAAAAAGCCTCCCTGCTTCTCGGAGACATTAGCACGGCTGTGTAACCTTTGTCGTCTTCCACCATTAGTCGATAATTAAAAGAGTCACTGATTTATTTCCAATCTACTAATCAATTCATTTAAGTCATCAATTGCTTCGGCTCTTCGGGGTAATCAGCCGTGTCGTAAAAGCGAACGCACAATTCCGTGGATTCATTACAATCTGTTACACTGCCGCACATTCCATCTTCTATTATTATGTCCCTTTGTTACAGGGTCTTGCAAAATGTTTTTCTTTTCTTCCTCGTTCGCAAATCGCACAGCACGCAAATACCTCACCCTGAAATCAAGCAGCATACAAATCAGTGTGTGTAATTGTGTTACTGCAGACATGGGCCTGCAGGGGCGGGTTAAGCTGCAGATAAACATCACGGTAATGTGTCATAAACCTTTGTTGCATGCAGCCCCCCATGTCTTACACCTCATTTCCTTTCTTATATAAGTATATACTGTATATATATAATTATATATGTGTGTGTATATATATATATACACACACACACAATATAGCAGATCCAAAATCAGGTAAAGCAGGATAGTGTGAGTCCATGATGAAGACACACGCACAACTGTACTGCATCTGAAACATATTGACTGGCTGCTGTCACATCAGGCCGTAATTTACACCACCTCCACAGGGGTGAAAGGTCACTCAATCTTTGAGAGGAGATATACACACCATGTGACACCAGATAGTAAAAGACCCCCCCACACACACACACACACACGCAATCCTCTTCCACTCAGCCACCCATGGCTAATAACTGTCACATGATGGGCGTAATAAAAAACCGAGAGCATGTTGCGGTCTCTCTGGTGCCATCCATCTTCCACAGGGCTAATCGGCCATGTTAATGAGAGGGCCAGAAAAAGAAGCCCATGCACACACACACACACACACACACACACACACAAACACACGCACAGGCAGTCGGGGGCCCGCTAAGGTGGCGCACGCTCAATACACCCATCAAACGACAGCCTTTCTTCGGCACCGCTCTAAAAATGTCTGGCATGATTTTGCCGAGAGTGGTGAAGAAGCCCCTCAGGTGGCGGGTGGGGGAGGCCTCCAACACAGCGTGACTCACACGGTGCAATCCATCAGGACGGGGGCTCAGGGGACTGAAACGCAACATGGAATCTGCAGGAATGGCTCCACACCTGACCGAGTGGGAGGAAGATTTTTTTTTTTTTTTTTTTTTTTACATAGTGCAAAGTTTTCTCTGGCTGCTCCAACCAAAAAATGACTCAACCAGTTCACTCGGCGATAATGGGTCAGTCAGGTTGTTCCATCCATGCATAAGCAGAGAGAATTACAAAATGGGTTTTAGATTTTTCTTTTTTTTTTCTTTTTTAGGAGGGGGCTGGACGTCTCCAGAGAAGCCCTGCGCCCCGTGGAGCGCTGCGCTCCGGAGAGGTGCACTCGCTGTTCCCAAACATAAACAGCTTTAGCTCCTCAAGCTCAGCGGAGATTTAGAGGCCGCGGACGAGCAATAAAACTGTGTTTACGACTCTGCTGCCACCAGCGAAGAGAAGCAATAATAGAGAAAGTGGAGGAAGAGACAGATAAAAAAAAACAATAAATAAAAATGTTAAAAAAAATGGTTGAGTGGAAAGATGGTAAGGAGATGAAGCAAAAAAAAAAAAAGAGAGAGAGAAAAAAAGAGTCTGACATGACTCCACTGGGAGCAGCTGTGATCAGATACTCCTGCGAGATTACGTAAGCTGAAAGGTGGGTGGTCATGGAAGGTTAACAAGGAGGAGCACACAAAAAAAAGACAGTGCGCGTGTGTAAAGTGTAGAGGAGGAGGAGGAGGAGGAGGAGGAGGAGTAAAAGGGATGATGGTGATGATGATGGGAGCAGACGCCAGCTAACAGTGGGACCCCCGGACCACACGATGAAATCCAGATTTCTCCATTTTCCTCTAAGTAATAAAACAATGGCGCTGCGTCGCCTCATTAAACCGGTAATGGAGGGTGTGGGATCACTCCCCCTCGGCTCTGAACATCTCTCTCTCTCCCCGTCCTGTGTCTCGCTCGCTCACGCGAGGCCATCGGGACACGCCTCCTCGCCGTGATGCCAACCTGTTTTTTTTCTTTGCCCGCCTGCCCTGCTGGATAAATGCTTACCTGGGCAGCGGGTCAGAAACCTGGCCCCCGGAACCCACTTCCACCTTCAGGTGGGGTGGAAACTGCAATTATCTCCTTTCGCAACCGTCCCCTTCGCAATTATCTGCCCCCATCTGTGACTCCGCACAGGACAGGTGCCCAGGGACCCAGGCTCACTTTCGTTTCCCTGACTGAGCAAGTGATGGAGGTCGGGGGAAGGAGTTGGACGCACCGCAGCCAGGCCAATTCGTGAGGACTGGAACACACATTTTCTCTTTCAACACAATCCAGCCAGACCAACAGAAGACAAATCGATTCTGTGGAATGGAAAATGATACGAAACAGAATATCGGCTCATTAAAAAAAAAGAAATATTATCATTTCTCATCAACATAGCAACCGCCGTCTCATCAAGCGGAACGTTGACTAACTGACAAGTGATGCCCATGAGCCCCGTGGGGATTTAACACTGTTTGTGAAACATTTACATTTTAAACTCAAGTTACATTCCACGAGCTACTGTAAACTCCGCCTCCACCGGACGAGCGCGTGCCAATACGTGCGGCTGAGTGGAGAAAAGCCCATCGGCTGTACGGCTCCGCACGTTCAAGACCCGCGTCTTGGTGCGTTTGTGTTCTGCTGCTCGTCCGGTGTGCGTCTCCATCTTACAGTCGGCGTTGCAGCTCTGTTGTCATGGCGACGCCGCGAGCATCTGCGCGGCTGTATCCGCTGTCACCGCGAGAGCGATCGCACTGCTTTAATATGCTGGGAGGCTCGTGTTCCTCATTAAAGCGCAACGCAAGCTCCCGAGATGTACTGTACGACAAAAGAGGGACTCGGCTCCTGTCTCTGCCTCGATAAAAAAAAACTAAAAAACTAAGAAAAACATGACAGCGCCATCATCATCATCATCATCATCCTCACCTCGCTGCACAAATCCTGGCCCTCAGCCGCAAACACATTGTTTTCTAATTGGCTGCCCGACACGTCTGGGCTCAGACCTCAGGAGATGACAGATTTGTTTTAAATACTTGTGTGTCATTGATGTGTGTGTGTGTGGAGGACAAGTAGGTGTGTGTTTGTGTATGTGTGTGATAAAGACGGGTTTCTCGTCTTCACAGATGATTTTTCAAACGTCTCCGTTTGGCTGGATGGTTGCCGAGGTTAAGTGGCTCTTAGAAAATGGCCGTATCAGAGGGTGAGGAGATAATATGACAGGTTGCTTATTTTCTCCTTCCACGTGTCTCTTTTATCTCCACCCGTCCCGTGTCATCTGTTTCTTTCTTTGGCAAAAACACGGAAACAAGCCTCCTGCTGCACTCAACGCACCTTCGGCTGATCTGCATTGATTGCGATGGGCCTTTCTCCATCCCTGACACACAGACACACACACACACACACACACACGCAGAGAAAAAAAATCCGAGTCCTCTCATTCATCAAACCTGAAACCTGTCAGACAGTAGCCCAAGAGAACTACAGTCAGGTTCTTTCCCATTTGTTTTTCTCTTTGACAAATAACTGTCATGTCCCGAGCAGTCAGGAGGGAGAGGAGGTCTGCCTTTTTCAATAACACACGCACACAACACACACGCACACACACTAATCCCTCTGAACACGCGTGGTGGATGCCACTGCCACCGGGCCCTGCCCCTCCGCCCTTTTTATTTTAACACCTGAACCTCCAGCTCGGGTCTTTCTGCTTTTCTCCGGTGTATAAAGTGACAGATATGAAAAAAAAAAACAGACAGAGACTGAGAGAGAGAGAGAGAGAGTTCCAGGACGAGCTCTTTTAAGTAACACAGGGATTCAACAGAGCAAGTTCAATTTCTTTTTTTCTCTCTCCTGCGGGTTATTATTACATATTTATGCTTATAACTCCGTGGAGGGATAGCGTTGGATGTGGTGCGTTGAATAATACATTAAATGCATCTGCTCCAGCTCTGTCTCTTGTTAGCGACTGCGCGTGTGTGTGTGTGTGTGTGTGTGACTTTCATGAAGCGGTCATACTATGTTCACACACAAACACACACACGCCTGTTCAGTAGTCAGATCATGATAGTGGACTGGCGAGAAAAAACTTGGGCCAGGCGTGGCTTTTTCCTGCATGTTAAATGGCGTTTTCGGTGTATTCTTTTATTTATAGTTTTGTCCTGATAAAAAAAAATGCTTTTGATAATGTTGTGGTCATTAAAGTAATTGTTGAGTTATGGAAATGTGACAGCACAGAGTAAGGGTGGTAGGGTTGCGCAATTTATCCAAGTTATCAAAGATAGTGGCTTCTAAATTGAGGAAAGGAGCGGAAAAAAAGAATTATAAAAATGTCAAATATAAGTATTTCCACCCCTGGACTACTGGGGAGATTTACTTTTTATTATTTGCTCTAAAAAAATAATTGACATAAAACAGCCGTCAACAACCCAAATTCATTCAGATGCAATATTGATGACTCACAAGCAGACATCACTGTTTTTTTCAAACAGGTTGGGAACAAACAGGTTGGGAACAATCTAAAATATGTATTTCTCAAATACTCAAATTGGGATAAAAAGGGATTTAAAAAAAATAATAATTCAAATAATTGAATGGGTTCTCCTGCATTTCATTCAGTTTGGCGCCAAGTACTTTTCCCATAATCCTGCTGAACAATTTAACAAATACACACAGGGGGCGGGGGGGGGCACACACAACCTCTCTGCTGGAGGTGAATCATTTGTCACAACCCAAAGTTATTATTATTATCTAAAATCAAATGTACAAATACAATGATTTTTTTTAAAGGCTATTGACTCGGATTCACCTTGATGTCTGATTTTGTCCGATCTCCTTTCCAACAATGCGGGATTCTGACTTGCCACCAACGCTCCACCGCCCCTGGACTTGACCTCTCCCTCCACACAGACGTACATACCTCCTCATCATCTGGGAGTAATTCATATCTGTCCTCCAGGCTCCTCTCTCCTCTGAGCCGTATTGATCTGCACGCGCGGCTCAGTCCATTGATCAGGGCTGCCTCATAGATCCTCCGCCGGCCTTCTTTAACTGACCCTCCGAGACCCAGGGAGACACCGCCGCCCACATCACTCTGGCAACACAAATCGTCTTTCCCCATGGAAGCTAATTAGTCCTCATGAAAGGTTGATTATCAGAATGGATTTAAGAAAAGAAATGTCGAATTTGTGATGACCAAGTTTTAAAATGTTAAATAGACAAAGTTGAGCTCATCGTCCACGGGTGGGATATCAAAGAGAAGAAGAAGAGATGTTGGAGGCGTGAGCCTGGGGGGGATTCGACATAGTGCTCGCGATGCGGTGACGTCCTTATTATAAACCAAGTCAATAGCAGATTATGCTAATGAGATATCTAACCGAGGGGGGGGGTTAGTGACTAATATTCTCCGTGTACACACAGCATCCCTGCTGGTTATTTATAACCACTGGAAACGTATGAAATGTGAGAACACACAGGCGCATATAGAAAAAAGATAAAAATACACACGAGCCTGTTCTTTTATTGACGTGTGCGCTCAAACTAAGACCACAGGCAGGAAATGGAAATAAATCACTACACAGCAACCCATTCAAAATTGCCATTTCTGTTTCTTTTTGCCTGCCCTGTGTTTCCTGCGTCACCTTTGCCCCAGTCGAACCTCCCCTCCAACACCTCTGCCCTTATACTGCTGCTCTTCAGGGCAGCTGCCAGCCAGTGTGCGTTTGTGCAATTGTGTGTGTGTGTGTGTGTGTGTGTGTGTGTGTGTGTGTGTGGTGGAAGGCCTTGCTTCTGGAGGAAGTGGCTCGTCACAAGAGCCAGCTGATGACTATCACCCTCATCCGGAGCTCCATTCATCCCCGTGCACAAGGGCCCTTTCACCCGCGGCTCCTCACCCTCGTGTTCCCCGAGAGTCGCACACACACAAACACGAACACGCACACACGTGACAGGGGGTGAACCTTCCCTCACCACATCCTACACACAAGCCAGAGTGGGCACAAAATGTTGCTCCGCGGAGGCATACTAAATAAAAGAGCTGCAGGAATAGGCCTTTTTTTCTTCTTCTATCATCTGACTCATTACAAACAAGCCCTGGGGCCTTCTCGTTTCCTCACAAAAACACGTCTCCACAGGCTGACACCCCCAAAATGCTCTTTTTAGAACGAGCCACACAAAGCGGAGTCGAGGTGTTTCTCTGCCTGTGCCGTGAATCTCTCGGAGAAAAAAACACGGTTTTACCATGGTACCCATAGACTGCAGTGATTTGGTGGGACGGGATGAAGGGAAAGCTGTCAGATTTGAGGGGTGACGACAGCGACTGCATTCAGGGAATCCTAATGCATGCTGGGCCATATAATATAATAATAGTTAAGTACCACGACAATGAATCTTTGTGAATACTGGAACGTTCACCTGTGTCAAAAATAAGTTCCCTCATTTTCACCCCATTACTGTATCAGGTAAGACCAATACAATGAATAGAAATAAAAAAAACACTGGCTCCACCCCCCTAATCCCCCCCCCCCACCCCACCCCCCTCGCTGTGGGCTCGCGTTTGGCCGGCTGGAGACGTTGAGCCGCAGCCTGACCCTCGTATTCACATCACATTCCCTCCTGAGCCGAGGACCGGCTCATTAATGGAGGTGTTTACATTTCATTACACAGACCCCACGGCCTGAGTAGCTGAGAGAGAGAGAGAGAGAGAGAGAGAGAGAGAGAGAGAGAGAGTCCAGCTTTCCAAATATGTTCCACAGCCATTATTATACTCTTAAAGTCCCCTCTGCATAATATTACAAACTATAAAGCCGTCTCTGGACAGGATGAAATAAATGAAGTCTGCTTTATGAATAGATATAGAAAGATGATGGTGATATAATGCTGAAAGTGCAGAGATGCCTCAACGAGAGTGGATGTTCTTTTAGTGGCAGCCAACGCCGAACAACACAATCACATTAAACCTCTGAGTCACAGTGTCATTGTGTCCGTACATTGTGTGCATCGTGCTTTTTTCCCCTTTTTTCTCTCCCACTTCTTTGTTTAATCTGTGAGCCACAGCGGAAATCTGTGACTGCAGGCGAGCCAGCACAGATGGAACAAAGAGCAGTTAGTTGGATTGCGGGCAGGTTTCCGAGTGGAGACGCAACAATTGGGTCTGTGGAAGAGGTAAATAAAATCTTGATCACCAAGGCGACGTCACACAGCGCAGCGACACACACACACACACACACACACGCAGGAGAGCAGAGAGGTCTGAGGGCTCCTCCTGGAAGTCTGAGACTTCTCACAGGAGTCCCGGGGAGAAGCTCAAGGCCAACAAAGAAATGACTGGCGTTTCCTTTGTAAAGCTCAATTGTTGTGTTGCTGACATAATGACACACATTTTCACTGCCCCTCTGACCAGTGACTCTGATTTATAAACTTCCTCTCTGAGGATAAATCCTGCCTCCCACTGGCACCATGCTGCTATCTTCATTCAGAACACTCACGATTGTCCCACGCGCGCGCACACGCACACATTGACTGTACCTGATTTTTTTTTACATCCACATTGACAAAGAGTAGGGGAGGTAAGTCCTGAAAGTTCAAACACAAATTGTGCGTGCGTGTGTGTCTTCAGTGTAAGAGGATTTAATTGTGTGTTCTCTTCCCGAAAAAAATAAAATAAATTAATAATCGGATTATAATATGAGTCTAATTAGAAATGCATTTCCTCCTCTTTGTTCACCCTGATCTGCCTCTTCCGTTTTCCTCCTCGGGAAAAAGACGCACAACAGAATCAGCTGCAGCTGTGTTAAACAACACACGTATCTGTGAAAAAAATAATCCACAGTGCTGCTGATGGTGCTGCAGAGGCCGGGATGGATTCCCCGTGGCGTGCAAAAAAATAAAAAATCACGCAGAGGAAAATAAGTCCCACGCAACAGTTCCGGATCGAACCCCAATGGAAACGCATCGCGAGTCTCTCTCTGCAGAAATCACAGCTGAGGTAAAAAAAAAAAAAAGGAGCTGATTCTGCACACGGAGTTCCACGCGATCTCAAACAAGTCCGCAAACACACTAATTAGAATATGACTCACATGCATATGTCATGGAGAAGCTGTTGCCCATCTTGACCATGTCCACCTGCGGCACCAGTTTGGGGATGTCCTGGTGGTGAGACAGCGCGAAGCGGAACACCTCATATTCGTGCGATTCGGTGGGGAACAGACCTCCTGTTGAGCAACGCAGAGTTGAACACGGGCGCAGAAACAAAAAGGCTTTTCAAAGCAAATGGAAATTAAAATAGAAAAAGGAATGTTCATTCTCACCTATATTGATGTTACTTGGGAAACTTGAGCTGGAAGCCAGGCACACCCCCAGTAGCCCGGTGTAGAGGATGGTGAAGCTGCGCTGCATATTTCCTGTTGCATTGGAGAAGGAGAGAAAAGCCGAAATCCGTTCATAGGTTTGTCCGTGTCTGTGTGTGTGTGTGTGTGTGTCCGTGTCTCACTGCGTGTGCTTGTGTGCGCGTGTCTGTGCGTGTGTGTGTGTGTGTGTTGTGTGTGAAGTTAAAATCCTTCTCAGAGCAGCTCTCACACCGACATGGATGCAACGCGCAGAGACAATGATGGTGATGGCGAGAGGAGGCACCTTCGCTCTCTCTCTCTCTCTCTCTCTCTCTCTCTCCTTGTCCTTGGATGCTGTTGCATGAGACAGAGAATGACTTCAGCATGAGACTCGCTGAAAAAAATGGAACCTCCCCCTTCTCTCTCTCCCTCTCGCTCCCTCTCTCTCTCTCTCTCTCTCTCGCGTACCTGAACAAGATGCTCAGCCTCAATGTCAAATTAACATCAATAACAATTTCCATAATGCAGCGACATGGTTTCACTTTGTTTGTAGCTTGGAGGAAACATTGGAAACAAGTGTCAGCGCAAAGGGGTTGTCAGTTTTAACATTTACTCCAAATATTCGAATAATAAATACAGAAAAATAGTCACTCACAAGAAATGAAATGTGTACATTCCCCGTATACACTGGCTGACACAATCACATCGGAATGAGACATTTTTCACTGGACATTTTTTGCAGTGTGGACCCAGAGGTCCCTCACAAGTCACACGGGATTTCATGGGTGTCAATTTCTTTCCACATAGTCTTGCAGAGTGCATATTAGCCCTCTATCCAGCCCACATTTGCCATTTATTTGGAATTGAATTCATGTTTGCCAAAAGAATTAAAGACACAAATGTTTCACAAACCCCTGTTTTTTAATCTATATGTCTCGTGGCTTAAAGTAAAACCACCGCTCAGTTTACCCCATTTAATGAAGTCAGTCAGTGGAAAAATACACCCAGAAGTGACTACGAGCAGAAGGAAGACATTGGTATGCAATGTGAGGGTATGGCTTGTGTGTGAGGTATTAAAAATGAAACTCAATTGGGATAAATGGTGGGAGAGAAAAGTTATTACAAGTCAGCTATAATATTGTAATATGTAAATTCCCAAATGTCATTATCTACGCTTCCAATTTCCATTTTGTTTCTTGTTTCCAACAACCATGTTTTCAAACCAACAAGAAATACTGTACATTTGGTTGTAAAAAAATACATTTAAGCTGTCCCTGTACACTATTTCTGTGTCTTTCCATTGTAATACAGAAAAAAAAAACTAAAAAACAAGCGATGATTCTGCTTTTCAGACCAATTACAATGATCCTGTTTTTAAACTCCACATTTGGCCGCTATAGTCGGAGCAGAGTTTAAAAGATGTCTCAATATAAATGGTGTCAGTCTGGCCTTTGTCTGTATTACAGGATCATAAAATAAACACAGTCTATGGATGACTGCCTACTTTGTTTGCCTCCTGAGAAATCTGATCTCAATCCCTGGGAGCTGAAAGCACAAGGAAATTTGAAATTTCAAGATAAAATAAATAAAACGCACGCTCAATTTAAAGAACCTCCAGGAATGGAGAAAGCACACCCTGGAAAATTAGCGGAATAATGCCACGACTCATTTCTTACACTGGCTTAGTTGAATAGGAAATTTGCACAATTCCAGGAGTGTGAAAAACTTTTTTTTTCTTTTGCATTCTCACATGAGCAGGACTGGAGAGCGGCTGATAAGAGGGGGGGCTGATGATTTAAACCCTGTATTTACTGACAGCTACAGGCAATTATTTCCTGAAGAGAAAGGTACATGCCCCCCCACGCTATTATACAAACTGCAAAATTAACCGACATTGGCGATTTGGGCGTGGGATTGATAGCAAACCGCACTCCGGTGTGATGCCCCGGTGCTTGTTCCGAAAATGAAGTGCTAAATCCTGACTTTGACACAATTTAGGGATTAGGGATGAGCTCATTTATCAGACCAAGGCAGAGGTGCTTTCTTTCATTAAAAATCACTTTTCCTCACTCATTGTTTCCACAACACGGCGTTAGCACGTTTTCTCCCAGGGAATACAATGTTGCAGATTAGAAGCTTATTTTAAAATTAGATTTCCATTTTTTCTTTTTTCCAATTGAGCAGAAACATTTCGGATAACAAAAAAAAATAAAGACGAACTACTTGCGGCTGAGGTGATTTATTTGAGCTCGGAGAAACACAGGAAGTAAAATGAAATCTAATTCATGAATGACGGACGCAGACAGAATGGTCAATTTTCCACACCTTTGTTCAAAATGATGAGGCGTGCGCTCAGACATAAATGGTTGGCCATGGCTTTCATTACAAATGCGTCAACTTTTCTTTTGGCAAATTATTCTCTGCACGCAGCTACACACTTGACTTATTTCCAGCCTGTTTACTTGCAGTGTTTCGTTCAGGGGGTGCTTGGTGTTTGCCTGCAGTGCCCTGTGTGTAATGAGTGCAATGCAATCTTTTTTTTTTTTCTAAAATCCTGATTAATGCAAATGGATCTTGGAATAGCATTAGTAACAACGTGTAAATACGCCACGGTGCTAAATAGAGAAATAACAACCAGAGAGGCAACGGCTTGTTGTTCTAGTTTAAAAATATCGTCGGCATCAAACAGACAGAAGGAGGTCCGCTGTCTTTTTGCTCCCAAAGATGTCTCCGTCACAGATCGTAACGTGAGTGTCTGTCTGGAGGTTTTTAATAGAAATCTATGTGAAGAGTATAATGAGGCTAATCTATCAAAAAAATCTGCTGGTTCCACTCTGGTTGGAGTGAGAAGGAAAAAAAAAACTCAGGAGCACGTTACTCCTATAATGGAGCAGCCGCACTTGCGGTGTCAAGTATACTTGGGTGCGTCATATTGCTGAAGGCAAAACTATTAAAAAAAAATAATAACTCAAATATGTCAAACAGGAGTGGATGTGGATTAATACAATAAGGTGAACCTGCTGTCCAAAGCCAACAGGAATTATGGACAATACAGGGACAGTGTCAGATTATTGGCCAAGGACAAAACATGTATTTTACAACAAAGCTGTCTTAGCCGAAAAAAAAAAAAATATATAGGCCCTGATTTTCTGTTCGAGAACTAATAGAGGTCTGAAAATACTGAACTTCCAAAAAGATCTATAATTTGGGAAGCTTTAAGGAATAAACCAAGATAAGCAATCTTTAAGTACACAAACAAAAAACATCCGATGGATTCTGGGGGATTTTGGCTTGTTACTCGCACATTTGATTACTGCACTAGTTGTGCGGAGGAGACACTGTGGACGTACATCAGCCTGCTCAGACAGATGTCTGGCATTAGCACACAATCGATAGGAAGCGGAGCGGCCTGGACCCGGTGCAGGCCTGATTTCTGCTCTTCTACCTTGATTGGGATGAGTTATTGACGTTTGGCTTAATTAGACGTCCCCATAATTGATTCAGCAGGTCCGTCTGGAGAGGGAAGCATTTTTGTATATACAGGTTTTGAACTCTTCTGTATAAGATATTTAGATATTTGTCTGTTACGGACCTAAATCTGGAGTGCGTCATTTCCTACTGAAAACCTAGAGTAACGCATATTTTATGTACTTAAAAAACAAAGTTATACATAGCACGGCTGTACTGTAGAAAAAAAAATATATATATATATATATATATATAAAATAATGTTCACAGTGACTGTAATCCTCTGTTATCTCACGGTCCAACAAACAGGAAAGCACCTGAGTCCATCTTTGTTTTGTTTTTATTGTTGACATTGATATTTATATTTATAGTAGTGAATTGGGTGGAAACCAACTTCTGTCTGAGAGAGGAAGAGAACTGTGAAAAATGTGTACAGGTACTGTATACTTTAGCGCAATGAAAATAAACTCCTTAAACCCACACCATACCTCAGGGCAGTTTTCAGCGAAAAAAAAATTACGGGAAAGCATTGTATGGTTACACAAAAAAATATTTGTATCCTTCTACCCAGGGAGGCTGTTACTGCACTGAGTAAAGTCAATCAGATAATGCCAATTATCAAACAGGCATATAGAGTACAAAGAGAGAAAAACAAAAAAGTGGCTTGGGGAGTAAACACGCTCTCCTCCTGTCTATCCTTCCTCAACCACCACTCAGGTGGATTCTCTCTCTCTCTCTCTCTCTCTCTATCCGTCTCTATGTCTCTCGCCCGCCTCCCTCTCGTGAGCTACCTGAATCGGCCTAATTGCCTTTCCCCTCCACCGGCCGCGGGAGGAGTGGAGCTCTCACAACGTTACCGTGGTAATGCTGATGGATGGAGTCGATACTCGTGCGGTTCCAGAACATCGAGCATCGCCGCACACAAACATGACAAATTTCAGGCAGAGCAAATTATAATGGCCCTGCATCATGATTAATTCCCTCTGGGGGGAAATGGAAATATTGTGAATACCTCTGAACCCTCACGGAGGACAGAGTGCCGTACAATGGGGACCAGACTGTGGGCGCTTTTGTGTCCATTGTGTAGTTGCGGAGACACAAGTGGAGGTTGACAAAGAGGAAATATATGGCTTCGGCTGATTTACGATGCACGAAAGGGCAGTAAATGATAAATCAGCCATATTGAGGAAGATTTTTTTTTTCTTTGTCTGACATGATTAGTGATTAATCAGACTGTCTGTCTGAAAATGCATGGAAATTACTCACACAATTCTCCTCTTGATTACCAGGAACTCGCAGCGAGGAAATCTTGGAGAGGTCACAAAATGACAGTGATTCAGGGAGCAGACGGCTTTCTAACCAAGTATCTGTAAAGGATCCGTTTACAACCGGTTTATTTAGAGCTCGCCGACGTGACATTTATTATCCTCCGTGCATATAGATACAAAAACACTGGTTTGTTTTACGAGTACTATTTGTTTACACGTAAAAAAGGTGAATAATAGTGAATGCAAGGTCACTTCTGAGTACAGGCCGTTATGTGCAATTATATTTTATGCAAAGAACTCTTGGGATTATACGTGATGCTTTGAAATTATACTGTAAGAAAAACACATAAAGAATCACATATTAAGCATCATCAGTCATTTGCTATTGCAGATTAATACGTTAAAATACGTTCATCTACTCGGGTCAAGGAGGTTAAATTATCGGTCAGATAGAGCATTATATTATCTTTATTTAGTAAAAAGAAAAAAAAAACACCTCCTGGCACAGTGAAAGGAAGGAACAGATCCATCAGCACTATCACTGTGATGAAACCGGGCAAAAATATGGCAGTGTCGATATAAAAAATGAATCAGACAATCACTTGTGCTAAATTATGAATTCATTAGTGAGTCTAAACAGGATTTTAAGACCGTAGCTGCACGCGGTCCAAAATTGCTGATGCCAAGACTGCAGACTTTTTTTTTTGTTTTTTTTTTTTCTTCCAATTCCGAGTTGGGCCTCGCTCAAAATTCAACACAGGTCGGATGCAGGCGACCTTGACGTCGCTCTCAAGTGATATTTGACATGTAGGACAGTGAAATGGAATCCAGCCCGTCACTTATTTAATTGTTGACACTGGTGCAGGCAAAAGACCATTCCTTATCATCGGTCTGTCACAGGTTGTTGTGAACTGACGCACCAGCACACACAGTATCCATGACAACAACCGCGAGTTCATAAAACATTCACTGTACACACTTAGATGGCCAATTAATTATGACACTTTGGTTTAATTACAATTAACAAAATGAGATTGCTTTTTTTTTTTTTTTATTGCTTCAATGAAGAGGACTAAACATGTCTTGTGATTTCCTTAAAACCCTTTAGTCCCTCCACCATCTGCTACCGCGAGAAAAATATTACCAACAATCGGAGAATGTTTTTCCGTCACTTTAAGTGCAGGATTTCATTTTTTAGATGATTTCAATTTTTTACCATAAAGGTGGCAGGGAGACATTTTCACCGGAATATTACAACAACCTGTGAGGTGTAAATTGATACATCACCTTCCTGTGTCACTATTTCATCATTATTTTTTGAATGCCGTGTCTCTGCATGAAAGTCCCGCCCCCGCTAACGAGCATATAGGACCAATCGAAGCAAATTAACGTGGTGCGCCGCTAACAGGGTCGGGCGGAGGGGGATCACACACACGCTCACAGGGGGACAGTCAAAGGAAAATAAATGATTCACGCGACCCGGAGCTGCCAGTCTCACAGGCCAGGGTCTCCTCATGCACCACTGCTGTGAAAGCCATTGTGGAATAAAAGTGGAACTGGCTGCGCACGAGGATGGAGGAGGAGGGGAATTAAAACTATACAGTTGAAATTCAAAGATAGTAAAGAAGCCTGTGCTGTAAAAAAAAAAAAAAAAAAAAAGCTTAATTAAAAAAAAAAAGGGATACAATGTAATTAATTTTCCAATCACGAAATCCCTGTGAAAACCTTTGTGACTGGTATGAATAACCTCAATATTCCCTCTCGCTCTCTCTCTCTCTCTCTCTCTCTCACCCATTAAACACACACTTGCAGGGCTTTTTACGCAAACGTAAACATTGCAGGTGATGGAGCCGACAGCTTCATCCTATAAAAGCAACCGCGCATCACATATTTGCCCAGGGAAATCAGGGCTGGCCCAATCAATCTGAGACATTTATGTGCAGCCTACGAGTGCATGACACGTGTCATTGTGTGTGTGTGTGTGTGTGTGTTGATGTCAGGTGTGCCAACCTTTACTGCCGCAGCTGCACGAGGTGCGAGGAGCTCGTTAGAGCCGCAGATCTAATGATCGCGATGGCCGCCCTGGCTCGCTCTGAGTGACTCGGTGCTCTTAGAGAAACTCCTGGAAAGAAAGAGAAAACGTGTTCAATCAAACAGCAATGGCTTTTTTGATAGACACAAGCACACCACGTCGCAACTAAATCACAATACTACCACATTACACTGTTAACGACGAAGTCAACATAAGATAAGACAATGAAGCGAAACCAGCTGCTGGCAGCAGATTTGTATTCTGAGTTAAAATCATCAAGGGCCATAATTTACCCAGTACAAAAAAACATATTGTCTCCTAATGCATGATTTGCAGTACAATCTACCTGCTGTTGAAACAGTTGTTACAATAAAACATATATATACAGTGCATAAAACAGCCAAACCCCACAAAAGCATGACAAAGGTTCCAAAGAGCGAGGGAATACCGTCCAATCGTTTTGTAAAAGTTGTGATGTCAGGACTTGGAACCATTAAATGGCTATTATTGGAAAAAATCCGCTACGGGACTCATTTGAGGAAAAAAAACAAAAAAACGGGTCTCGATTCTCATAAAGTCTCAAGAAAAAGGGGAACGCCGAGGTTTGTGAAGGTCACGGCACACTGTGGCCGCCGAAAGATCAATTTCCTCTGGAGCTAAAATGTCCCTGGTGATTTTATTGACCCGTATCTTTCTAAATCCACAACACCTTTCTCTGCTCAGTGTCTCTGTGCCACCGATGGGAAGAAAAACAAAGGACCATCCCGTGTGTGTGTGTCCTGTGTATGTTTACCTGGTCATGTGTGTGCGATGGAAGCGGAGTACCGTCTTGGGCTGTTCGGTGTGAATTTTTGCATGGGCATGTTCCCTCTGTGTGTGTGTGTGTGTGTGTGTGTGTGTGTGTCTGAGAGTGCTGAATTTGTGCTTTCTTTGAAGGACAGGGAAGGAGGGGTGGCAAGCCAATCTGTTCCTCTGCAGATTAACTCTCATTCCAGAACCCTCGTTTCTCCTGAACACCCACTATCTCCAGCGTCTCTCCTCCCCCCTCCTCTGCCTCCCTCTCCTCCTCTGTCATCACACTCTCCAGTTAATCCCGTATTCCTTCTGTGTGCCCTCTCTCTCTCTCTCTCTCTCTCTGCTTCCTGTCCGTCAATCCTGTTACCTGCATGGGGCTCCTGTGTATTTGTGTACTCGTGTGGGTGAGCGATGAATGTGTAGTCGGGGAGATGACGCACAGATCCAAAACCCTGTTTTCAAAGGCTTCTTTCTCTCTCTCTCTCTCCAGGAAGTGGCATCGTGAGAGGGGGACACGGACCCAAACTGAGGCCACAAGCTGAGCTTAGAGAAAAGACAGTATTGGGCCGGAGTTGCTGCGACAAAAATGCGGCAACTTTTCACACCGTGCGCAGAGTGGAAGTAAACAGGAGAGGAGAACATTGTTTCCTGTCCAATTAGCTGAGCATCCAGCCACTTCCTGTCCAGAGTGTAGAGGGAGGCTAAGAGAGAGAGAGAATGAGGGCATGTGAAGGAATGAGCAGCTCACCTTCAAGAACACGGGGAACTCATCCTCCTCCTCCTCCTCTCTGTCTGCCTACAACAAGGGAGAAAAAGGAGAGAGACATGGAGTGAGCAACACTGGGAGGAGGTGATGGTGGCGCATGGAGAGAGAAAGAAGAAGAAAAAAAAAACACCCGTGGGGTTCAGATACCTCTCCCACACAATTCTCTGCTTTATGTTTCCACTCCATCCTTCTGTAATTGGATTCTGGGTTAATACAGCAGTGTTAAAGAGACGGGAGGACAGAGGGTGCCCCGGACGGGTTGGTGGGGGGGGGATTGATGGGGGCGGAGTCAGGGGGAGGGGTCTCGCACTCTGCGCGCTTTCATTAGCACCCTAAATGCTAATGAATAAGTTTGTAGCTTTGAAGATGCAGCGACGTTAAATATGCATGGGTTATCCAACACAGCGCAGAGAGCGGGGGATAGAAAAAAAAGGCAGGAAAGAAGAGGGGAGAGATAGAGTGAAAGTGGGAAGGGTGAAGAAGGAGGTGGAGTCGTGTCTAATCTCTCATCACTTTCGGCCTCTTTCTTCCTATGCTTTTTTTTCCTCTCATCTGATTTTCTTTCCTCTCCTCTGATTGGTCATATACCGTATATATATTTATATATATATAAATAATATATATGTATATATATATATATTTATATATATTATATAGATAAACTGTATATTTATTTTTTATTTATTTTATTTTTTTCTCGTTAACATCCGTATAAAAGAAAAATAAATAAATAAATAAAATGTCCTGGAAACTCTTTTAAGAAAACCGATGAAATTTAAGTGTTGCAAATAAAAGTTAGCGTGGCTCCTCGTCCTCTGTGGTCCCCGCAGGGACAGACGCGGAGTCAGTCATTAGTGTTAAGTCAAAAGACATTAAGCCGAGCGGCTTGTGGTGCAGTAATGACCCGGCAGTTTGAAGCGATGACAACGGCAGCCGGGGGGACAAATCTCAGTGGAGCCAACACCATCATTTTCTGTTGTGTTTTCATTTAGGGGAAGCAGTAGAAAAATACATCAAGCGCATTCCTGTAAAAACAGGGTAAAAGAAAAAAGGAGATATAAAAATATACTTTACGTACCATTAGCATTATCATTATCTGCACATTCGAGGCTTCTATTTTTCTGCCTTCCCTGTGATGTTGTGAACTCTGCAGCACAAATTAAATGAATGCATATATAATGTCAGTTAATTGATCATTAAAGTATGCTGGTCGTTAGCAGGTTAATGGATTTACATTAATGCCTCTGCAAAAAGCGATGGGGGATGGAGGAGCTTCTTCCATTTTTCTAATTAATATGTATGAGAGGGACCTGTGTGTGGGAGAGATGATGAAGACACATTATCGGAGGTGACAAAGCTATCTGGTGACTTGGTTTAAACAGGAAGTGACCGACGTGTTAATGTCAGAGGAGCAGACTGGGAATTATATAGATTACATTTTAAAAAGTGGACATTTTTTAAGGAAGACAATGTGTGTGTCGTTCTTCTCTGCTCTGCCTCCTTCGTTGTCTATGTAGTTTCCATAAATCTTCATTTAGCCGGCAGCCTTCAGCTTTTTATATCTGACTGGAGCAAGGATCTAAAATGTTCACTCAAGACTTATTAAAATCACTGACAAGCCCATCCAGGTTGAGGCAATTTTGTTCACTGGAATTATAATATAGATATTTGAGAAGAATCAGGGAGGCAAGGAACAGAGGGTGAATTTAGAGTGCAAGTGAGAATCTGGGTTTAAACAAAAATGTATAAGTTTGATAAAAATCCAAATTAAAAGACCTGGAAGAAGATCACTAGCCATGGATCAGAAAAATCAGAGGCGACATGAACTCTTCAAACTTTGTGTTATGTAAGCTGTTTTTGTCCCTCACGTTCGCTGGTGAATTTTGATCCATGATTCGACTTAGCCAAACGAATGATCAAGAAGCCCAAAAGTATCTTGCCTTTTCACTCAATAACCGATGTCCGAGAGATCGATTGGTCCCTTGGCACTCGCACATTGGGAAATGGGTGAAAGTTCTGTGCGGCCAACAGTATATTCCTGTTTCACCCACTTCCCGATGTCTGAGCAACACAGGACCAAGACCAGTGCGTTCGCGGTCCCCCAAAACCCCCCAGGACCAAATGCCATCTCTCTAGCAGCAACCCTTCACCAAAACCCTAATCCTAGTTCTACTGTAATAACCCCTATAAGCCTGGAATTAGGGTTAGGGT
>JAFBJU010001034.1:0-56191 GCA_016785305.1 Colistium nudipinnis
GGTTAGGGTTTAGGGTTAGGATTAGGGTTAGGATTAGGTTTAGGGTTAGGGTTAGGGTTTTGGTTAGGGTTAGGGTTAGGGGTTAGGGTTAGGGTTGGGGGTTAGGGTTAAGGTTAGGGTTAGGGTTAGGGTTAGGGTTAGGGTTAGGGGTTAGGGTTAGGGTTAGGGTTCTCATCATGTTTTCTTTGTATAACTTTTGATAGGAAGGTCTAATCGACTTTCTGATTGGCTCCACTCCACCATTTATGGTCATTCCGCATCCAACGGTACCAAATGAGTTGGGGTTTGGGATTGGGTTAGGGTTAGGGTTAGGGTTAGGGTTAGGGTTAGGGTTAGGGTTAGGATTAGGGGTTAGGATTAGGGGTTAGGGTTAGGGTTGGTTTAGGGTTAGGGTTAGGGTTAGGGTTAGGATTGGGTTAGGGTTCTCATCACGTTTTCTTTGTATAACTTTTGATAGGAAGGTCTAATCGACTTTCTGATTGGCTCCACTCCACCATTTATGGTCATTCCGCATCCAACGGTACCAAATGAGTTGGGGTTTGGGATTGGGTTAGGGGATTAGGGTTAGGGTTAGGGTTAGGGTTAGGGTTCTCATCATGTTTTCTTTGTATAAATTTTGATAGGAAGGTCTAATCAACTTTCTGATTGGCTCCGCTCCACCATTTATGGTCATTCCGCATCCAACGGTACCAAATGAGTTGGGGTTTGGGATTGGGTTAGGGGATTAGGGTTAAGGGATTGGGGTTAGGGTTAGGGTTAGGGATTGGGATTGGGATTGGGATTGGGATTGGGATTGGGATTGGGATTGGGATTGGGATTGGGATTGGGATTGGGATTGGGATTGGGATTGGGTTCTCATCATGTTTTCATCGTATAACTTTTGATAGGAAGGTCTCATTAACTTTCTGTTTTGCTCCGCCCCCCATTTATGATCATTCCGCAACCAGCGATACCACATGAGTTGGGGTTAGGGTTAGGGTTCTAATCACATTTTATTTGTATAACCTTTGATAGGAAGGTCTTAGTGACTTGGAAGCTGGCTACGTCCCCACTATATTTACCCTTCCGCATCCAACGGTACCATTCACAAGTTTCTATGATGCTCGGAAGTTGGTCTAATAGCGAAAAAGTAAAAAAGTCACATCACGTTTTCTGTAAATAACTTTTGATATGAGGGTCTCATCGTCTTTCTTTCTCCACCCCCCATTTATGGACATTCCGCATCCAACGGTACCACATAAGTTCGGGTTTAAGGTTATGGTTAGGGCTAAGGGTAAGGGTTCCACTTAGGTGGGTCATAAGAACGGAATGAGGCTTAGAGTTTGTGGATTGGGTTAGGGGATTGGGCAAATAAATAGAGGTAATAATAATCATGTGGAACATGATATGTTGAAAACAAAACTGATTTTAGTCGTGCACTCAAGTCTGGATATTTATATATCCCATATTCAACTTGACTGTTGACTTGAATTCACTCTGCTGAGTCATTGGCATGCAGCATTTCACCAGGTGAAGTTTATAATTTGTGTTTACAATGTATGCATAAATGAATAATTTCCCCGATCAAATATTAAAGAGACTGAGCTCTTACCCTCCTCGGATGAAATCCACAAACGTGCATTCTGATTCCACTTTGAAGGACAGCAGGGTCACCTTGGAGACGAGAAGGAAACAGGGACAGTGATGGAGGACACCGTCCTTCTATAGCTGTGACAGATGTGAAAGGTGCTGATGGAAAACTCTCCAGCGTGTCTTACTGTCCCCGAGTTGACATATTTCTTCTTCTTGCCTTTTTTTTTGGGATTCAGGACCTTTTTGACCGAGAGACAGGAAACAGGAAATTAGTTTTTGAGGCGATATGTCAGAGCAGATATGTGATTGCAATCCTGAGGGTGCACGACGAACATCAATTCTACTCATTTAATATAAGAGCTATTAATATTGCTGCACGGTAAAAAAAAAAAAAGAAAGAAAAAAAAGATGTTCATTGCACGTTTAATAAAAAAAAAAAAAGGAAAATGAGGAAAATCCTTGAAGTTTTACCTCGTAGACGTTGAACTGGCTTTGGCCTCGGGACAGTTCTCTGTAGCTGGTGGTGAACTCGCCAATAAAGTCGTGGCTGAAGAAAGACAGAGACGGAAAAAAATGTATCATTGATCCATCATCAAGAAGTGTTTTGGTTTTCTTGTCGGCAGCATTTTAGCATCAAGAGTTTTGACCTAAACTCTGGAAAAAACTGATGTATAAATAAATGAAAAAATAAATCAAAAACATTTATTGAAGGAACTTAAATCTCTAACCATTCTTGGCCAACACGAAAACTGACAACCCAACATACATTTACATATTACATCCTGTACATACACACATTTGTATATATATATATTCATCCTTTGCTTATTCACATGTACATTTCTGAACCTCTTCCCATTGAGTGTTAACCCGTAAATAAAGTGAAACTCTATTGGACGCCAGCTACCGTGAGGTTAACAAAAAATAAAACCCAACTGTGGGTTGTAATAAGTTGCCTGAACACTGCAGAGCAATAAATACAATTTTACGTTGCCACTGCGTGGTCACTGCCAGAATAAGCATCTCCTCCTTCAATCTTCTCCTCTCCAGCAAATCCCTCAGAGGAATGTTTGGAACACGTTATTTTCATCGCAACAAGGAAAAAAAAAAAAGAAAAACTCCCCCCAGCATCATCAGATGGTAAATATCAAATCTCGGCACCTGAAGCTGTGCGTGACACCACGTAACATTGGTATTTAGAGAGGAATCCCCCAGGTGCATTAAATCATGCATAAAAATAAAAATAAACAGTCTCCCTCCGGAGGTGATGCAACCAGGGGGGAGGAGTCACATGGGAAACATTCAAGTTCTAAAAGGATGTAATCAGGAAAAAATTCACTAAGAGACAAATTAATAAACAGGTTGTGACATTTGCTCATGTGCATTTTGTTTATACACACAAAAGAAAATGTATATGTATAATATGTGTGTGTGTGTGTGTGCGCGTGCGCATACTTTTTTTCTTCATTGCTATTTCTTTTGCCATTTCACATTATATTATTATAATATTATATTGTTATAATACGTCTGCTCTTACTGTATATTCTATATATATGTGTATATATATTCTGTATAACTATGGAAGAACTATAATACTATATGTGTCACTGTCAGGACTGAGGTCAGTGCTGATAAATCCTGACTTCCTGTCTGCTCAGATTTGACCTTTCACCTTTTCAGTCGCAGTGGATTAATGGCTCAGCATGTGTCAGGCGGGTCGAGGCAAACAAGACGTGACATTTTGACATTTTATAAGAATTGGGCGCAGAGAGGAAAAAAAAAGGAAAGCGCTCACCTGCCGTCTCGGTCCCAGTCGTAAACGTCCACCTTCACCGTCCTGGAGCGAGGGAGACGGGAGAAGATCAATTATTCATGACGTTTACAAATCTTTCACGTTTTCCCCTGCAATCCAACAGATGACTGGATTACGGGACCAGGACATATCTCAGGACAAAAGAATCCACGGAAACTGCGAATAAGTGTTCAAAGACCTTTGGGAAAAAAACATGATTTGTGGAACCTCAGCTGTTTTACTTCCTGAAGTAATGAAGAGAAATCCTCCACCCTGGAGATGAAGAATAATAAACTCCAAGGCTGGAGAACACAGGAGCGCCGTCAGCCCCACCGTGGGTGGTTAAGGGCCCGTGATGAGGGGTGTCGGTTGCCATGGAGACAGATGATTTATAGAATTTGCTGTATTTGCAAACAAACTTTTTCCTCCCCAAAAAAAACAACTGATTAAAGACAATATCAGATTAAACGCATTTTTATAACAGAGCTGCTTACTTGCTGAATGTCCAATAAAAAATGCAAATAATTATATGATGTGTATAATGTATCTCAAATATAACTGCATGGAGCTGCATCGTCTCCGTGTTGGTCTCAATAACACCAGCACTGGCCTGAGACTGAAAACATGGCCGACTGCTGGCATTATTCTGACAACCACGGAGTCCAAACGCAGGAGAGACATCCGGGTATCATAATCCCCCAATATGATGGAGCTTTTGATGACACTAACTAATGAGTCCAAATAATTCACATTTCTAAATCCCGTCCAATCACTTCTGTCCATCCACCAAACACATTTTATTCCTGAAACCACCGTGAATTAAAGGGGATGACTACCTGTCGTAGTCTCCGTTGCAAAGAGCTCGGACCGGGATGGTGAACGGCTGCCACACAGGGTTCAGGTTATTCTTTATCACCTCCGTTTTGTGGCAGATGGTGAATCTGGAAATACAGAGCGAGAAATGAGGATGCAAAATCTGCATTCTTATGTAAACAAACCATCACAGACTATTTTCAACTCTCTGATTGGATTTCATGTATTGTCATATGCACGGCATAACATTTCAATCTTCTTGTTCCATCTCCTACGTCTTCAAAATAAATATACAAACCATACGCATCAGACAAAAAGTCTAAAAAACGAATAATTGCAAACGTCCCAATACATGCAGATGTGACACCAAAAAGCGCAAGGTGGGATGAGTGGAAGAAGTGTTATAAACGATATCATTATTCTAAACGAAGAGATAAACGGCACAGTTAAGGACGCGCAAACACAGACACCGCGTATAAACCTTGAAACTTACGTCCCGTCCTCGTTGCTGCGGTAGAAGACCAGGAAGGGGTCGGACTTTCCAAAGAAATCCTTTTTGTCCAGTTTGTTGGCACAGAACTGCATGGTGGCGATGTCCTGGCACCACGACAACGTTCAATAAATATACTTAGAATTGATCAAGGGGTTAAATTTGCATTTGCCACATTTATTGTGAAGATTTGGCGAAAACGAGACAGCGAGACCATCAGAGAGAGATGGATTGGATTTATTCTGCCATTTTTTGGACGTAAAAGCTGCAGTCTTTGGTTTTTTCCAATCTCTGCATGTGGCAAATGCAAAATGAGCCAAAAACAGCCGCATTATGGTATTTACGGGAAATACACAAGATTTAAATGTGATACTCATATTCATATCCCATATATACAGTGGATGGGAGAAAAGGTTTGATTGAATATATATTACAACACTTCCTTTTGAATTATTGTAGCAGCACAAGTTTTTTGGCACGTTAAAGTGCACGAAACAGTCAAACTGTGATGTTGGCGTGTTTATTGCACGTGTGGCTCTGTTGGATTGGAGGGCCTAATTATTTACCCCCCTTGGCCAGAAAAAGGAACACGGTACCACTTGATGAATCATGCATGAGCAGCTCTGATCAACGCGTTGAAGGAAAAGTGGAAAAATTCACTTTTACACCCTTTTGATGCGAGTAACAAAAGCATTCTGAAGTCTGTGAAGTCATTGAAATTCCATGTCTGTGTGCGTGTGTGTGTAGAAACAGTTCAGAGCTTGTTTTAACACACGTCTGATCATCTGAACAAAACAGAGTCTTTGAGAGGGGAGGACTCTGGGAGAGGGAATCGATGCGGTGTATTGATCATCGATGGTAACCGCGTGATACTGACCCGACAGTTACTGAGCTCCTCGGCTGTGAAGATGATGGTCCCACACTTCTTCCCTGGGATCCCACTGAGAGAGAGAGAGAGAGAAGATGGAGAGAGCAAAAAAAAAAAGGGAATTCATTCCATAAATGGGCCACTTCAGGTCTGAAACGTAGATTCACACGATTTCAATTTGACAGAGAGATCTGAGCCTCAGCCGTGTCCCTGGTCCTGAATGGACAGAATAATAATTGGAATCCCCGGCTAAAAATCCTCAGTGTGATGTCGGACACGTGGTGGGTAGTTTGGAAGAAAGCGTTCCAAACAGTTTATGCGCGTTTGGAGATGAATCCGGGCCGCCTGAGGGCAGCCGCTGATGCGTTGAGCCTCAATTGTTGGAATTTTTCATTCAAAAGCGTCTGATGAAGTCAGCTACAGCTGAGAGCCACTGCTGGAGATCAATGTGCCGCTCTGGACTCTTGACTCCTTTTAATTCCACCAGATCCTCCAGATGAACGAGATGGCATTTCTGGGAAACTTTTCATTTGTGGAGTTTTTTTTTTGTAGTTTTTTAGCTCACAGTCTGACCTGAATGCAGACGCCATCAATTCTTTAAATCCAGTGAACAGATAGTAATCGGGCGTAGTGTTGCGTAATTTGGGTCGAGTGGTGGGTAGAATTGTAAACAGCACAAAAGCAAATAAGGACGGTTTGAGGATATTTTATTTTTATATAAAGTAAAGTTTTTTACTCAGCGAACTGGGTCTTTATGATTCTGAAAAAGTGGATTTATATATAAATATATATACATTATATTAGTACTGGGCAACGTTTTTTTTTATTTATCGCGATACTTCCTGCAATTCATCGCGATAAATTGCATTGTTAAGCGCAACATTCAATAAGGAATCCAAAATGAATGTATTGATCACTTCTATTTTAAAAGTACGTAAGTAGTATGGACAAAAGTGCGGTAACGCTTGGAAATCTTAACTTAAGCCTTAATTAATGTCCTCTAATGAACTCAGAGTGTATATGCATGTTTACAACATTGTGTCTGGTCAGCGACATGTCATGCAGCTATTTGTGGTGAATAAAGCGCAACTGTGACAATAAATAATAACTCATAAACCATCAAATGTGGCATCTCACATGGCGCGCAGAATCTGGAAGTGAATAGTCCATAGTCCGATACGGCAAAAAGTGCGACTCGGGAGACAAATAGGCCGAAAGGGCACGTAAACAGTTCCCTGACGTCCTTTGAAATTCTGATGGAAAAAGATGCGGCGGTAAGAGATTTTTTTTTTTTTTTGCCTTCACGAATCAGTGAAGCGCCAAGACCAGGACCGAACTAGAAACCCATGGAATCTGCTTCTGCGCAGTTGTGAAGCTTCATAATGACTTTTCTTTGTGCGTTTTCCGGCCAAACAGCAGACGATTCTGAAACCGCACAGCTCGCCACAAACTGGAAAGAAAAGACGCGACGGCAGCGCAAAGCATCACACCCGTCTCCGTATCCTAATCTGCGTGCGCGTGAGGGAATTTTCACATTTCCGCCATTTTAACGCATGTCCATTGCTTCTGGACCATACAGAACAAAGGTCTAATGATGGTGTGGGAATTCTTTTTTCACACACACATGACTGGGGAGACCCCGCAGATCACAACGAGCTACTTCCTGTGCCCTTGGTTTCCGTCTCACGCTCGCGCGTTTGTCCTCCGTCTACCTTGGTGAACACGGTCACGTAACCTGTGTGAGTAAAAAAATAAAAAATAAATCACAGCGCTTCACTTCAAACAAGAATTCAATTCTGCACCGGAACCCGTTTCCTCTCGGGGAGTTTTTTCATTTTAATCAATCTCCGCTCAGAGGACGGTCCCCGCTCTGATAATGACCTCTGGGTGGTAGCAGGCGGTGACGCACACACCCACGCACGCACACCCACGCACACACACACACACACACACACACAGGAGTCCTATTCTCATTCCACCCACAGTGCTGGTTGTAAAGCTGCGGAGACGTGAGTGAAGTAGATGCAGAGGAGAGAGCAGGTAGCAATCAATAAAACAAAGAAGAAGAAGAAAATAACTTCAATATGTCAAAGCAAAAGTGTGTAGATGAACACAAGTGTGTGTGTGTAGAGAAAGAGTGTGTGCGCGTGCTTTTGTGTGTATTTTAGTTTGCTCCCACATGTTTCGGGTCCATAATAATCCATTTAACCTTTAACCTTAAGACCTCGTCCAACAACATTGTTATACAACAAATTAAACACAACATTTTCAACGACAACCATAAAAAGAAAACACACCATCAGTCTAATACAACACTTGCGCCTGTTGTTTTTACACGCGAGTCTCAAAAACTGACTCATGTGACAAAGAGCTCCCACAGATTCAGTGCAGCAGTTAAACGGCACGACAACCTTGCGTTGATGCTACTGTGTGTGTGTGCCTGTGTGTGTGTTTGTGTGTCTGTCCTGTCAGACTGTGGGTGGAAACACAGGCCTGTGTGACAGCGCCTCACAGCAAACAGCCGAGTTTGTTCCAGCAACAAAAAGATGCAAAAGGCGTGCATCGCATATTGTGACATTGTCGTGTGTGTGTGTTTGTGTGTTTCCCGAGGACACACAAGCTCCACAGGTCACTGCTCGTGTGGGAGTGTTTTGGTATTTCGGGTTTCTGGTTGTCAGCTTCGGTTTGTGTGGTGGAGCTTTTCCTGTCTCTGGGTTTTGGACTTTGGAATAAAAATGTCCATCAACGCAATGTTGCTGGTCGTGATGGTTTCGCTGGTTTGCGAAAGGTCGGCGAACCGGAGAAGCACTGAACCTGCGCTTAAAGATAAAAATCTTCCTCCGACACAAAATCTTTCTACTGCGCGGTAAATCTCTTCCACTCTGAATCATTTTTATATTTTGGAAAACAGGAAGGTTAGAACAAATGAAAATACTCATTTACATAAACTTTGGTACACTTCAATGTTATTCAGAAAACCTCTATAATATTTAATATGTGCGAATTTGGTTTAGGTTGGTCCATATTTAATAGTAAAATAAAAACATTTGAATTTCTATACTCTGCTATTTCAGGTCTAAATATGACATGCTGACCTTTGACCTATTTACATAGACATACACAGAGTACACTACAATCTGCTAATCATTTTGTCCATAGTATTCCAAACTCGTCATACTAGTTGAGCCAAATGTAACATTTAAATGTAGACATGCAATAGGTCTTCCATTGTTGACCCAGGGTTTAGGGTCTTCCTCCCTTTTCTGAGTCCCCATTTCAGGGTTGGGGGTTGGTGTTTAGGGGGAGCTTTGAGCAACCTCCAAATATAGAAGTATTTGCCCTGAAATTGTATACAGGGTTTTTTTTTTTTTTCATCATTTTGAAACTAATGAGGGGGTCAGAGCGAGATATTTCAAAACTGCAAAAATAAGGACCAGCCTACTTCCTAACACAGTGACCTGCACATCGGTCTGAAGTAACTGAGAGGGAAACCGCAGTTGGCAGCGCTCACGCACGCACGCACGCACGCACACACGCACACAGGTGCTGGTTGTCCAGGGATGCAGGAGGAAATTCATAGGAGCATAAATAAATGCATAGGAATGTCATGGAATGCAAATTCTGTGACGGTGGGAGGTGATGGCGGTTTCTTTGATGTGGCTGCACAAAAAAAAAAAAAATCCCCAGAGAAATGGTTAAACGAGTATATAATCATGCGGGTGTCGGTAAAAAAAATGGAATACGCTACATTTAAATACTGAAATATGCATGAACATTCATTCACCATGCCATAGCCTCCAAAAAAAAAAAAAAACGCTGTTTTCTTTGGCATTTCTTAATTCTGGGGAAAATAGTGATGTCATCAGAAACGGTTCCCGTTTCGTCTCAGAGAATACATTTAATTAAAGTTAATTAGGGCAAAGTGATCAAAGTCAAGAATTGTTCAGATATTGCTGCACCAAATAAACCAATAGAACAATCTGAACTTTTAATATCAACTTCAAAATCATTTTGCAGGATTTTTTTATATATATATTGAATAAAATGTCTGAAATCTAAAGGTGGAGTTTTATCTTGTTGCGTCAGACGTGCTTGATCAGTATTACAGATTATTATCATCCTGAGTTCACACGTGAAGCTACGATAGAACAGCAAAATCGCATTGATTACATATCTCAGTTTTATCTGAGAGAAAATGATACAAGTCTATAATAATAATTATTATTCTATAAGAATAAGAATAATGATTATAATATTATTTTGTTATATTAATGGTGGCCTCGTTTTAGTGGAACTTTAGCTCTACATGAGCTAATATATTCATGATACTATTACTAATTAAATGCAAATAAAGTGCATAATGAGAAGCCTTTGATTTGAATATATATATATATACTTTTATTTAAGCAGGTTAACCCCGCTGAGATTGAAAGAATCTATTTCTTTTCGTGGGGAACCAGGCCAAGACAGAAGCATCAGAGTAATTATTAACGAGGGCCAAAACTCCGTCATGTAACGAGCAGAACGAGGTCATGGAAACGCCCCAAAAAATGTAAATAAATAAAAACGATAAAACGCCCGAGATTTCTTTTCATCACAAACTCACTCATCAGTGATATTTCACACCATCATAACTCTCAATGTAAAGTGGAATTATGAATTTCTGTGGTCTCTGGTGTTTTCTCAGTGGTGACACAGCCTCATTTAGTTTTAATACGTGAAAATATGTAAAAAGAATTATATATATTATTATTATTGCATATATAAAAAAAATGGCAAATAAAAGAGTTTGAAGTTGACGTTGCCAATTCAAAAAGTCTAAAGGATTTTTTTTCTCTGCTTGGCACATAAAGCTAAGAAGAGTAATAATAGCCTGAAGAAGAAGAAGAAGAAAAAAAACATGTCGCGTGACAATAAAACAGCGCCTAGTGAATATTTAAATCCAAGTGAATATTTCATTAGGTTGAACAAAACCAATTTCATCAATTAGTTCCGATAAATCATTAAAAAAAATAATTCACTTTAGATGAAAAGAAATATATATCAGGTGGTTTTCACCATGAAAACCAGAAACCATCCGACTGCAGGAACCAGCCTCCAGCTCATCACCATCGTCACGTCCACTCACAGGTACGTGGATGTCCTCTGGCTCTGTTGCCATGGGAACAGTGATCAACATTGTTCCTCTTTGAGTTTCTCTTTTTTTTAAATAAAGTTATAAATGGAGAAACGGTGGAACGAGGCACTTCCACTTCAACTCAAATATCCTCATCTATCATCGCCACAGAGCTAAAGGTCTCCGGTTTATGAAACCGAAGAAGCCACAACCAGTCACGTAGAGTGGAGAAAATAAATATGGGGAATTTATTCCAAATAAAAGACTTGACATTGTTTCCTGCACAGTTCCACATGAAATAAGGAAAATATATGGTTACATTATAAAAATGTGTGTGTGCGCGTCGGGGATCGCATTTGAGTGTAACTCGCAGAAAAAAGAGCAAACAGGACGAGAGGAAAGGAATGAGGGTGGAGGAAGCAGGGTGACACACGCACACGCACACGCACACGCACACGCACACGCACACGCACACGCACTGACGGGAAAGACAGGGCGAGCACCTCATTCAATTACGCAGCCCTGTGATGAAAAGCGTCCACGTTCTCCAGAGAGGCGAGAGGATTCGGCGAGAGAGCTTTTCTACAGATTGGAACTCAGCCCACAAGAGCGTGTTCCAATTCTGAATTATGGATCATCCACTTGTGTTATTGCTAATTTATCTTTATAATCAGGCCAAATTAAAAAATATGACGAGTCACCACAGAGATGTGAGGCCAAAGGTGAATGTGTTGTTTTACTTATATACTGTGTATATATATACAGTATATATATATATTTTTTTTACTTTTGAATATTTAAAGTGTGGCGTGTTGAAGTGAAATATTTTGGAATTTACGCAGGAGGATCACAAAGGCGATTCCCTCCAGAATCCCTGAGTCGCTAACGAAGACGAGAAGGATTCATTATGCAGTTTTTTTTTTTTTGTTTTTTTTTTGTTTTTTTTCTGCTTCACGCTCAACCTCCCGTGAAATGTGACAAGAGATTTTACGCAGGATGAGAAAGGAGCTTTTGAACCGGCAGTGAGGGGCATTATGGGTAAATCTCTTCTCTCTGCTACTTCAGTGGGTTGTTGAGGTGTTTCAGAACAGAAAAGCCTTTTGGGTTTTTTTTTCATTCTATTTACTTAACATGATGTTTTGTTTGAACCTTAAAAAAAAAAAAATTGTGGACTCTGCTAAAGTAATTCATTTAAAAAACGATCCCGAATCCGTCGGGATCATTTATCTGTCTGTGTTTTCATGCGTGTTTTAATCCGTTTGACGGCGAATTAATAAAACCAGCCACACACACACACTATTAGCAGAGTTCATCCTGACGGGTCATCCTCCAATTTCTTAATCCAACATCTCCAAATTGACCACATTTGGAACGTTTGGCACAAATGAAGCGACAGCATGCGTCTCGCGCTTTTCGTCCATTGTGCAATTTGGCTCTTAATCACCTTGGCAGCCACAGAATCACAAACCAACATCAGCGAGCTGCAGCCTGGGACTCTAATGGGTCCAGGTCCAGGTTCCGGGTCAAATCCTTCACCCCACCATTTCAAGTCTGATCTTCTCCATCCTCATGCATTGGAAGGTAAGATTATGAATCAGCCTCCACGTGCTCATCATCATCATCATCCTCATCATCACATGAGAAGTGAAAACAGCCTGGACGGAGGTGTCCCGGTTCCCCTCAGAGCTATTACACGGTTTTTAATAATCCATGTCCAGCAGGACCGAGGTGAAGCAGGGTGCGATTCTTATTACCCCGCTGACACTTGGGGGGAGAAAATAATGGCGTCATGCTGCTAGTGTCAAGAGGAACAAAAAAAAAGGGGGGAAAAAAAGGAGTGAGGAGCTGTGATTTATATCCCGAGAGAGTCTACAACATTTATTTCATCATCAAGGATCCTATATCATAATTATGATATGATACTGGTCTGATGAAGTGATGGATGGAGCGTAAGGTGTCCACCTTGACTGCTGGTTAATAATATAATAATGGCGGCTGGACGGGAAAGAAAAGAAGGACTACATCTCCAGAGACGCCCTGACCTCCTTTTCCTGCGCCTGTGAAGTATAAGGGGGAGCAGAAGGAGGGAGTGAAAGAACGATAGATCTCGGCAGTGACGGAAGGAGAGAACGTACGAGTGATGAAGGAGTGAATAAAGGAGTGAGCGAGGGAGAGACGCAGGGAGCCTGGCTGCTCCGGGCTGTAAATCGTTTTACGCTGGAGTTATGGAAGACAGTTTGAAAATAATTTTTCCCAATTAAAAAACGTTCGACAAGGTCCATTCATAAGGTATAAATCTAAATGATGACATATTTAGATGAATGTGTTGCAGGGACTCAATTGAAAATTTAATGACCGGTCGCAAACAGGAATATTAAATGTCTGATTATTTATGAGGAATGTGCTAATTGAATGTAGTTGATTATTAATGAGCTCCATTACAGCGGAATGAATATTATTCATACGTCATGACACCACCGCAAAGCTTTCTCTAACATATACATTATATATAATATGATCTGGACCATGAAATGATCTTTTGTGTTACTGCTACCATTCCCTAAATAAATAACAAGAGACTCCAGAGGTCAAAGGTCACACCCTAAGCCTGAGAAAAAAAAGAAAATCTCCCCAACTATCGTCATGTGGTCGGATAGTGTGAAACCACGCCAAACCACACATCTGCAGCTTCATAAACCACAGGTGAGAGCCGCCGTCGCCATGGCAACAACGAATGTTTTCTCACATGGACTCCATCAGACATTTAGTAGGGGCGGAAAATGTCCAACGTCCAACGTTTGTGGACAAACATGTATGTTTTCAACCGTCAGAATCAGTTCCAATGACTTTTTTTTTTTTTAAATAAACTGAGACCCACTCTGAAGCAACGAGGGAAATAAATAATAATACCCAGTCAGTCATCAGTCAGCCTAAATATAAATGGAGGGTGGACAAGGACTGAAAATAACCTGAAAAAAGAATAAAACATAAACTCCAGACAAGCTTCAGGATCTGTGGGAGGCCAGAACTGGCTCCTCAATAATGATCCACTTGGACAAAGTTCAAACACACGACATGCGGAAACCAAGCTGATTGTTTCTGCATCCCACCAGCCAAGAAGCCCGAGTCTCCCAGAGACGCCGATCAACACAAGGCGAGAAAGCGCACAACAGACCACACAAAGACACAAAATCATTTGGCATTTAAAACCAGAGAGAGACCAGGCACCGAGCTTCATCAAAGATTCTGAGGATCAGTAAAAATCCAAAACCTACGAATCCCGTGTGGTGGAAAATGAGAAAATCCCAAATGTTCCTCCGTCATTTTCTCATTTTCACTGTTATTTCCACAATGGGACATATTGTCTCAACAAGAAAACAACTCCAATTTAACCAGTGTGTATTTTCCCATCCATTCTGAAATCGAATGAATGAAACAGCTCATATGATATTTCTGAGCGAAACAAAAAGGGTCAAAGGTCATGGAAGGCTCCCCTCAGCCCAAAGTACCAGAACTCGAATTTAGAAATCTCAATTTTGAAGTGAAAAGAATTTATAAAAAGAAACAGGCGGGTGGTTGAATCCGGTTTTTGAGAACATTTCAAACGTTAAACAGCAAATGGGGCATTTTCAAAAAAATATAACTATTAATAAATGTGTCATATGACCCAAATCCAGAGGCAACAAAGAAAAAATCATCCGTGACACTGGTTTTCGATGATAGAAGCTGATGTTCAGTCAAATTCAGTATTTATAAATCTAAAGAGCACACGCTCGCACACGCACACGCACACACGCACACACACACGCGCACACACGCCTGCACGCACACACGCACACACGCATGCACACACGCCTGCACGCATGCACACGCACACACACACACGCGCACACACGCCTGCGCGCATGCACACGCACACGCATGCACACACGCCATATGATATTTCTGAGCTAAACAAAAAGGGTCAAAGGTCATGGAAAGCTCCCCTCAGCCCGAAGTACCAGAACTCGAATTTAGAAATCTCAATTTTGAAGTGAAAAGAATTTATAAAAAGAAACAGGCGGGTGGTTGAATCCGGTTTTTGAGAACATTTCAAACGTTAAACAGCAAATGGGGCATTTTCAAAAAAATATAACTATTAATGCATGTGTCACATGACCTAAATCCAGAGGCAACAAAGAGAATCATCCGTGACACTGGTTTTGGATGATAGAAGCTGATGTTCAGTCAAATTCAGTATTTATAAATCTAAAGAGCACACGCTCGCACACGCACACGCACACACGCACACGCACACACGCACACACACACGCGCACACACCCCTGCACGCACGCACACGCACACACACACACGCCTGCGCGCATGCACACACACACACACACGCGTGCACACACACGCATGCACACACACGCACACACACGCGCACACACACACGCATGCACACACACCTGCACGCATGCACATGCACACACACAGGCGCACACACGCCTGCGCGCATGCACACGCACACACACGCGTGCACACACACGCACGCACACACACACGCCTGCACGCATGCACACGCACGCACACACGCGCACACACGCGTGAACGCACACGCGCTCACACAGTCTTCCTGCCTCTTACATTCCAATGAGTCCTTTAATCAGCTCCAATTTCGGCATTGATGGGAAACAAAGTGGGAGGAGCCTCTGGAAGTGGGAGGAGCCTCTGAGCATCTCTCCTTTCCGCTACAGTACACCAGTCTGGCGCTTTTGCCTTTTCCCAGCACGTCCTCTCGTCACCTCCAAAGTTTTTGCCTCACTTTGCCTCTCTCTGTGCTTCCCCTGTTTCATTATTCATGAGCCAGAGCATCATTAAAAAGTCAAATGAGTCCCGAACACCACATGCCGGCGTCGGGTGTCAGAGGAACATTTTTTTGGCCGAGCTGCTCTCGGCATCTTCAGCCTGACGGGCTGAGACTTTTTATAGAGCAGCATACATAGAAAACATTTTCAAAAAACAGCCCTGGTGAAATATGCAAAAGGTTTTTTTCCTAATTGCAGAGAGAGGGCACGGCTTCGTTAAGAGGGTTGAAACGCAGCGGTCAGAGACGCAGGAAACGCCGGGCGGGGGAGGGCCACCGCCACATTCCTCCTCGGAATCTTCCTTTGCTTTGGAGCCGGATGGAACGACAGGAATTTAAGAGCAGTCAGGATGCGCCAGGATGGAAGCAGGAAAACGCCGCACACACACATGCTGTGCTCCAGTCCCTTGTCCCTGTGTCTGAGTGAATAACTGTGATTTTTTTTTTTTTTTTTACTTTCCTCCAGGGTCAGTCTGGACTCAACCATGAGAAATGGAATTAAAAGGAATTCCATATTTCCTTGTTAATTTCCGACATTGCAGGAAAGTCGTTTTTTGTTTTTTTTTCCACTCCAGCTCATACGTCTCAATAAAACTCAGCGACAGCTCGTCCTTCCTGTAAATGGTTTCTTGGATTTCATTTCTTTTTTTCCGGGAACGTGACTCTTTCCTCGGGAGGACATTTCATTATGCTTGAAATGAGCAGGTTCACATGGCTGGGTGACCTGTGGAGTTATTAAAAAAAAAAAGGACGAAGGAGAGATGAGGGTCCACGTGTCCTCCTGTTGCATTGTGGGAAAGTTGAAGATGTGTTGGATGTGGATTTTCCAGGATTATCTCCTCCCAGATCTCCGGCAGACAAATTTGCACTTGTAATTTTCTTTTGAGTGTCTCATGCATCTGAATAAAATCCAGAATATTACTTTAATTTACATGTGACCACACACACACACAAGGCATGTTTTTCACATGATCATCTGAGAGGAACATGCGTGTTGTGGGATAAATCAGAAGCCTCCTCTATGCTTAATGGAATTTTAAATTCTTTACATTTTTAAATTCACTCATTTTAACAGACTCATGAGGGAGAAATGGAAAATACGACCACCCTCAAATATTTCCCATAATTCCCTCTGTTGAGTTTCTTCAGATCTGCACCCAAAATACCCCAATCAACGAATACAAATCAGAAACACAAATGAAGCTGATGCTTTACACCACGATGCCAAAAAAAAATTCTCAGTGTCAGATCAATGAGACGCCGATCAAACGTCTGAGCTCTCAGTTTTTGGCGTCTCAGTGACATCACAAACATCCTCCATCCATCCGCACATATGTGGCTTTTTTAATATTCCATCTGTAGAACCTGAAACATCTGAGAGGCGCAAAGGCTCATCTCATTAAACATTCCTCTGTCCAATAATATGCTAATGATAAAATCATCTCTCGTTAACAGAGACCCGATCCAGAGCTAATGAGTTAAATATATATATATTTTTTTCTTCTCAGCTTCAACGGAATGTAAGCTGTAGAAAAAAAAATGCAATAATAATACATATTAAAAAACGAGGGCAAGTCGTGACTCGGCGCTGCAGGTGGTTTCCTCCTTCTTCGTCTCAAAATAGATCCTGATGTCATGTGAAGCACGGGAGAATCCTGCAGTGCATCGTGGGATGCTTTCATCAGAGCATCGAGGACACTTCACGTTGCCATGGGAACACGTCTGTCATCAAAGGAGAATCAATACTTCTCCTTATTCTAGTTTCTGTGTGTGTGTGTGTGTGTGTGTGTGTGTGTGGGTGTAAAGTGTGTGTGTGTGTAGGTAAGTGTGTGTGTGTGTGTGTGTGTGTAAAGTGTGTGTGTGTGAGTGTGTGCGCTGTCTCTTATACACATCTAGATGTGTATAAGAGACATGTGTGCGTGTGTCTGTGTCTGTGTGTGTGTGTGTAGGTGTGTGTCTGTGTGTGTGGGGGGGGGAGGGGTTCCTCCGCTGGGTTATTAAGTCGTGTCAGACATCAACTGTGATTTAATTATTACGTGTCAAACTACTGAACCGATTCCCACGAACTTTAGTGGGCGGAGCCAAAGAAGAATCTGATCCATTATGGAGCCGTTCCGGTTATCAGGGTGGACCCAGGTTTTGTTTGTTTCGTTTTCCTTTCTCGTTGAGGACTAAGTTTCGATCGGGTCCCGAGACCTGTTGGTCTTCAGTTTTTTCTTGATGAGGGACTTGTACGTCCTGAAGGAAGATTTGGAATTTTTAAATCCTCTGACGGGATCAATATCTGCAAATCCTGGTATTCGTCTCATCTCCGTTTGTTCAAACAGAAATGACTGCTGACATTTTTCTCATTATTAAAAGATCCTCCAAAAGCTGCGTGTCATTATTTCCAGATAAAGAGATTCTCTGGTAATAGTGAGATATTTAAAGGTAGTCGTCATGGTAACGGAGGGGTTTATTTTAGTCTCAGGATTACCAGGGTCACAAAGCCACTTTGGAACCACATTCTTCTGGTGGAGAAGCTTTTCATCCTCTGTTCATCCTTCTCGTCTCTCTCAGGTGTTTCGGCCGTCATCGGATTTTTCCTCTGGAACGGCGGGAGAGTGGAGGATGATTGACAGCTGTTGCTTTAATTTAACGACCACCACATCCGCTCCAACAGGAGGATTTAGAGCCGCTTTGGTTTTTCATTTCTCACCCAAACACCAAAGCAGAGGCTTCTATTTCTCAACATCCAAAAAAAAATCATCACAGACAAACACGCCAAATCACGCGTGATCATGTTCATCACCATTCCGTGAATAATGAATGAGCCTGAAAACACGCAAGCGGGTTCCTCCAGGCGACAGATTGGCGAAGGATGAATTTACACCTGAGGTGTCACTCAGAAATGAGCTTAGCATCTTATTTCGATTTTCCTTTTTTTTTTTCTATTTGCACTTGAGAGCCACGAGGCCTTCAGTGTCTTCAGTTGAAGGGTCAAATCTGCGGCTGAAGGACGTCCTAATTATTTCCCGACCTCCTGACTGCGTCACGCCGTAGACTTCATTACTTTTAACAATCAGTTTCCACACGGGACCCAACAATCTGCGTTTCATTCAACCGCACACGCACACGGAGAGACACAAGCACACGTCTGCAGAAATGAAGGTAAAAATCCACAAAGACGCAAACACACACAATCTGCAGCATTTTATAACAACGACAGGAAACAGGAAGCAACACTTCCTGTGACAGCAAACATCTACACGTGCAGTCGTCTATATAAATAATTTATTTTTTAATCGGACTTATCCTCAGCTGCCGCCCTATTTTTATTTTCCCTCTGTGAGTTTCAGAATTGATCTGAAAATGTTGCTCTTGACCTTTTGACCCCGGATGTTTTGAGCACCCGAGCATCTCGGCTCAGATTCTCCATCCGATCTTGTCTGAGGAAAACCTGAAATCATCTCACAGACCTACTTTTTTTTAAATTGCTATGAATTCTTTTATTTTTTTCTCTGACCATTTATGTGTTGTATTTGATTTAAAAATGACAATTTTATTTGTTTTCACGAATATTAATTGTCTTCTTTGTTTTATTTAACTGGAGACAGTGGAATTCCACTTTAAAGATCCTGTTTACGTTTGTTTAGCTGATTTCCTTTAGCGACGTGTCTCGTGTTAAAAAGTGCGTGTGTTGTGTTGTGATCTGGTGTTGCGCATTATGACGAGAACCCAGCGTCTCTCTGAAAAACGATGTACTCACGACAGCGTCCTCTCCAGCCGGCTGCCGGTGGAGCCCAGGATTTCCCCCAACGTGCAGAACATCTGACCCAGGAAGTCCTGCACAGAGGAGAAGATGGTTAACACCAACAATGGGAAACATTTCTAGGCATAGAATGAGAAACTTTGCAGATTTGCATTTCTAATCGGATTAAATTATTTTCAAATCTGGGGGGAGCCCAGATTTCTCACTCTGCAGGAGAGTTTTCTGCAGAGTAATATATTATTATTTGTTATTTGTTATTTATTATTTATTGCTTATTATGTATTATATATTATTATTCTTGTTTCTTGTTTCTTGTTTCTTGTTTATTATTTATTATTTCTTGTTAATTGTTTATTATTTCTTGTTTCTTGTTTCTTGTTTCTTATTTATTATTTATTTTTTCTTGTTTATTATTTATTATTTATTATTTATGGTTTCTTGTTTATTATTTATTATTTATTGTTTCTTGTTTCTTGTTTCTTGTTTATTATTTATTATTTATTATTTATTATTTCTTGTTAATTGTTTATTATTTCTTGTTTCTTGTTTATTATTTATTATTTATTATTTATTATTTATTATTTATTATTTATTATTTATTATTTATTATTTATTGTTTATTATTTATTATTTATTATTTATTGTTTATTATTTATTATTTATTATTTATTATTTCTTGTTTCTTGTTTCTTGTTTATAATTTATTATTTCTTGTTTATTATTTATTATTTCTTGTTTATTATTTGTTATTTATTATTTATTATACGTTATTTATTATTTCCTCTGCGTTTAGGAACTTATTCCAGTCATTTTCTTTGGAGCTCACATTATTCCCTCTCATATTATCATATTCGGGAACTATATTAATCATATTTCTGTGCAACCTTTTATTTTTCATAAACTTTATTTAGGCTTTGAGTATTAAAGCTTCACCTCTGCACAGTTGACTTTGTTGACAAAGTGACCAAAGTCACAGCTGATACATTTATTTTATATTTATGTTATATATCTCTTTCGTGTATTTTCTGGAAGGAGAGAGTGAGAGAGAGAAAGAGAGAGAGAAAAAGGTCGCTCAGCCAAGGCGCAGAAGAGAAATGAATGTGAGTTTACCTTCTGCTCGTCCAGGCCGGGAGGCGGGAAGGAGAGAAAAGTGGAAATGATGCGGGTTGTTATTATCATATTCGGGAACTATATTAATCATATTTCTGTGCAACCTTTTATTTTTCATAAACTTTATTTCGGCTTTGAGTATTAAAGCTTCACCTCGGCACAGTTGACTTTGTTGACAAAGTGACCAAAGTCACAGCTGATACATTTATTTTATATTTATGTTATATATTTCTTTCGTGTATTTTCTGGAAGGAGAGAGTGAGAGAGAGAAAGAGAGAGAGAAAAAGGTCGCTCAGCCAAGGCGCAGAAGAGAAATGAATGTGAGTTTACCTTCTGCTCGTCCAGGCCGGGAGGCGGGAAGGAGAGAAAAGTGGAAATGATGCGGGTTGTAATTAAAAAAATCATTCTTGTTTCGGGCGTCCGCACAATGTCACTGTTGAACATAGGAATTGAATTTGCTTACGTGTTTGGAGAGGTTGGAGCTCCTGGTGTCCACATTGTACCTGCAATCAAATAAAAATACCAAAGAAATAAATGAAACATCCTGACAGATGAATAGAAAATACAACTTCCACTTGTGTGAGCATCCGTGCATTTGTGGGAATTTGTGGGAATTTCCAACAGGATCGTTTTTCCCTCTGGGACACTAAATCAATGCAACTGCATTTTCTAGTTGTGGAATTGTGGCGCACACCAGGAACCTTTGCTCAGCCGATCCATTTCCACGCACGGAGCCGGAATATAAATGTGATTCCTCCGCTCCCAACTCGTTTCCGCCTCTCACCCCTTCACACACACACACACGCGTGTTGACGGCTGCAGGTCACGGACGGTCAGACGGGAGGGACGCGGCAAGGCGGCGTGACCACGCAACACAACCCTGCCTCGCAATCGACACGGGAACAACGGAGTTCAACGGACGAGAACTTCACCAACGTCAGAGTGGCTTCAATCTTTTTTTTTTTTCTTTTTTTTTACAGACTCTGGAGTGTTTGAGGGCTTTTAGAGAGGAAGCTAAAAGCTGAGGATTAATGGAGAAGATGGAACAGAGAGAGTCTCCATTAAATCCACCTGCTGTGGAACCACGAGGCCTTGAAACAATCCACGGCTCTCTTTCACTCCATCACCCCCCCCACCCACACACACACACACACACACACACACTTTCATGTTATTGCTTCTCCGCCCGCTGTATCACCACCGGCCCTTTTTCCAAACGTCTCCTCACACTGAGCTCGACTGGATCAAATGAAATTACCTCACGGTGGGAAGGAAAACAAAAAAAAAAAAGCCTGAGAGCCAAAGACAAAATGAGATTTGAGTTTGCGTAGGTGCGAAACAGAAGGAGCAAAGAAAATAAAAAAAATTGCTAATGACCTTCATTTACATGGCAGGCGGCAGGCAGTTTTTTTTTTAATGAGAAATCAGACGCGAGGGTGAAAAATAAAAAGTTTCCACCTTTATCTTTTCTTTCTATTTCCAAGTGAAAGTTGCCAGTCGGATGGCGGCACGTAGAAATACTGGGCTTCACGGCGGATCAGAGGTTCAGGCCGCAGCATTCTGCAAATCCGGCTTTATTAACAAAAATGATGATGGATCTGGTGCTACGCAGGAAAAAAAGAATTGCACCAAAATAAAGAAAAAAATGGAAAAAGGCTCCAATCCGCAGGATGGTGATACGTTCAAAATCAGCTTCTCAGAGATTTGCATTCTTTTCAATTTCGATACATTTATCAACTTTTCATGCACGCGGCTGAGTTGACCTTTTGACCTGGAGAACCGGAGGGGAAAGGTCACATTTGAATGACCTCATTACATTTGAATGACATTCTAAATGCGGCGACGCAGCAATTTTTTTTTTTCTTCTTCTCGGACGTGGCTTACATTTGGTTTTTTTCGTCCATTCCCTTTACAGATGAGCAGATTTCAGGATGGCAGAGACACATGAATTGATGTGATGCCATTTACATATTCCGCTGGCGTCGCGGACCAGGATTTTCCGATACTCCTGATTTGACGTGAAATCGAATTACAGCGCACCGCACGCTGCGTCCGTTCGGCTCCTTTTCTTTCCTCGAGGGCCCCGGAGCTAAATGACAAACAGCCTCTAATTCCATTTCTCTAGCGTTAGCAGCGGTGGCGGCACCTGAGAGATGCCTGCTGGATTATTGTTAAATGTTGAAGATGATTTGGGGATTTTTTCTTCAGTCCAGTGTAGAGGCTCAAATCCAATGTGAAACACATTTTCATCTTTTTGCAATGTGAAACTATACGATGGTTCTTCACCAGATTCCCTTTTTTTTTTTTTATTTGTTATTGATTCCGATTATTGTCTCCTGATCTGCTCCACCAGAAATTGAATCAACATTCAAGATGTAATTGAATAAAAACGTCCCTGGTGATTCGCGTTCCTTCATTAGCATGAACGCACACGTGTCGCAGCCTATTTTGACTCCACACACACACACACACGCCGGAATATGAATCCGCTGCTGCAAATAGTCCCTGGCCAAATGTCCTACTTCCACCTGTTTGAGTGACACGTGACAGACCCAATAAATCAGGATCCGTCTCACGGAGAGAAATGACACAATCCAACACTCGCCCGGGTGAAGTGGGACACGAACCCCCGAGACCCTCCCGAGCCCCCCGCTGTACATCACTCTGCTCCACATCTAACCGCACATTGTGATTCAGCGCGCTAAAAATAAACCTCCAGGTGGAGAGGTGCCAGATTAATAATTTAATCCCTCTACAGGAATGATCCCTTTCATTGGAATCCCCCTTTCACCAGCAGGGAGAGACCACAACCACGGCTGCTGAGCTACAGCTGTTTTCGTTTTATTTATTTATGATCCAGATATCCTATGATGACATTGAGCTTTTCTGTAAAAAGCTTTAAAAAAAAAAAAAAAAAAAAGTTTTGGCCATTTTATAATCTTCTACCGATTAATTGATATTGAGTCAAGTGTTTCTGAAAAAAAAAAAACTCAGCTCCACAGTGGATCAGATGACGTTGTTATTTGCTCCTCTGTGAAGTGAAGCCATGAAAAATGAAGAAAAAAAAGATGTCATGCCAGATTTTACAATCAGTCATACCAATAGGATTCTCTGACCTGAGTGAGGCGCAGTGATTTATAAAGCGAGGCTTTGAACAGGAGGAGGAGAACGTGTGTGTGTGTGTGTGTGTAATATTTTGCTGTGATTAATAATTTAGCATTAATGATTTACTTTCAGGAGATTAAGACTAAGCGTCTGCTGTCTCCGGGGAGCATTTTATATTTTAAAATTAAAAACTCGGCCAGAATAACAAAGCAGTCGGATCTCGGATATCTGAATTCATTTTCCAGCTTATTCTTTTTTTTCCTCTTTCAATTCCATACCGTGAAACAGATAAAGCCTTTTTTTTCCCGCCTCTGGGCTCCAACACACACACACACACACACACACGTCTGATCTCACTGATATAAAGAGGAGGAAAATGAATTTTACATCACACTTGAAGCAGGCTGACGTGATCACAGGGTGGTGAACTTCAGGGGAGCAGATGTTGGTTTATGAAGTGAAAATATTCGAGTTCCTATTTCAAACATTTTATTTATATTATATATCGTTTCAAGACTTCTGGAACCTGAAATAATGTGATTTCTTCACATATACTGTGTGTGAAAACACAAGTCTCAGGACCATTGTAAGAAGAATATTAAAGGACAAATATCGATCCGATTCTCCTCTCCCTTTACTCCAATGGGATTAAATTGATGATTTTATTTTTTATTTTTTTAATCAATGACAACGGTGAAAACATTACCCAGGGGCCGAGTGCGGTTCGTTGGCATCTTTTCAATAGTGGCCAGAAATAATGAATCTCCGCAGCTCAGAGGAATCGGTTGTGTGGGGTTTGTGTTCAGGGAATGTTTTTTTTGAGAATGAAAAATAACAAAAAGGTCTGGAGGAAATCAACTATTTTTCTACTGTTTCTTATTGATAAATCAAATAAACACAAACTATAAATCTTCTATTGTTGGATTTCTAATTTTTTTTTTTTGCTTCAGACATTTAAATAGCGTTTAAGATGCTTCTATCACGACTTTACTCAAAATGCCTCCGGCTACAGCGGCAGGCTGAGATTCCAATATAATCATCAGAAAAGTTGTTGTTTTTTTTGTTGATGAAACTGTTGCTTGGCAACCGTGTGATGGATTCCCATTGGACAGTTCATCTCCTGATCTGACTCTACCATCCGCGAGCCCAGCTCCCGTATTAATCGGGTTTGGATCGATGCCTCGGCCTGAATTTAATAATAATAATAATAATGACGGAAAATGCCGAGTCATGGATCCTCCTCACAGGGCGGAAACACTTTGACCTCCTGCCTGCGTGTCGTCTGTCTGCGTTGTTCTTTTCTGACTGGATATGAAAAGGAACATTTCGAATAAAAATGGATCAAAGTGTCGAAGAACAACATCCAGCAGCAGCAAACTCAATCGCCCACAAAGCGAATGTTCTCCTTAAAGTCACCCAGAACAGCTTCAGGTAATAAACCAAGTTTGGACTAAACAATAAAAAAATATATATAAAAAAATAAAAATGTGAAAAATAATCAAATAAGATAAAACCAGGTGTGTGTGTGTGTATATATATAAAAAAGTCTGAACCTGTTTGAAAAAATCTTTCATGCCAGATCAAACGCATCAGATCAGAGAACCTCGGTGAACTGATCTTTTGTGTTAAAAATATACTGTCATTCAAACTGACTGAATTCGAAGAACAACATCCAGCAGCAAACTCAATCGCCCACAAAGCGAATGTTCTCCTTAAAGAATGGACTAAACAATAAAAAAATATATATAAAAAAAAAAAAAAAATGAAAAATAATCAAATAAGATAAAACCAGGTGTGTGTGTGTGTATATATATAAAAAAGTCTGAACCTGTTTGAAAAAATCTTTCATGCCAGATCAAACGCATCAGATCAGAGAACCTCGGTGAACTGATCTTTTGTGTTAAAAATATACTGTCATTCAAACTGACTGAATGTGAAAATATTTTTTTTCCAAATAAACTGTATTTTTTTTCACAAGCGAATCGTGTGGGATGGGGCTGGTTTCACTTCGGCTCACTTTGAGGGGTCTGATCAATAACCTGTTAATCAGCGTAGACGGAACGATTGTTGACTCAGAGTGCGTGTGCGTGTGTCTACAGACGCAACAAAGAGACCAGCGGAGTTTTTTTTCTTTTTTTCACACTCACACATCGAAGCGAAGGTTCTGTTTCTCCTCAAAGAAGAAATCCAGGACGAACTTCCTGACGAAGTCTGGGTTCAGAGTGTTATCGATCACCTCGGTGCGCCCGAACTGGAAGAGACAAACGCAAGAGACACACACATTAATAGAGTGAGACACTCCTGACAAAACCCCACTCCTTTTATACGTCCACAATGTCATGATGTAAAGGTTTTCATTTGTGGAAAAAAAAATGTCGTTATATATAAAATAAAGATATTTTAAGTGATTACGTTTCCAAATGATCGGCTTTGATTCATGAAGCTTTGTTGCGTTTTGTAGACGACATTCATTTTTATTTAATTTTTATTTAATTTTATTTTTTTTGTTAAATGAACCCATATTTGAGTTTTTGATGGAAACTGACCCCGCAGGTCCAATTATCGTCCCAGTTGTCATTCTCAACACAAAGTGGACAAAGGTAGACGAGAAAGTGAGGCAGAAATGAATCTATTTGTTAGAAATACGCTTTAGGAGCTTTTAAATGTCAAAAGTCTTGCAATTTGGACGAAATAATAAATCAGGTTTTTCGTTTTTTTTTCTCTGTAAGTTTGGAGATGGCTAAATAGAATCCAGAAGCTTTAAAGAGAATTAGTCAGGTTTTTCCAACCCTTTATTTTTCAATCTAAAAACTCATTTTAATAATAATAATTTAAAAAAGGAACTTACAGGTAGAAGGAAAAACTAGAAACAGTCAGAGAGGAACTCCAAAAAAACTAATCAGAGAACGAGACGCAGGTGAGCGTAAAAACACCCAGGTGGGGCGGGGCAAGCAATCCCACAGGACAGAAACGCAACAAAGACAGGAAGTAAAACTGGACACAGACACGCGTCACATAAAACAGGAAGGGGAAACAGAAAGTCCAAATCCGAAAATTTGAGACGGATTTGAGCAGAATTCTAATCTTTAAATTGAAACCAAATACCTAAAATAATTACCAAATGACAAAAATGTCATTTGTTGCACAAATTAAACAAGAAGAATACATTTATTTTTCAATTCCTCTGCAGCTTGAGACGTGAAACGTTCCGTTTGTCTCATTTGCATCTGGATCACAACTAAACTCAGTAAGGTCAAAGGTCACTATCACTTCACAGCCACATAGAAACGTATTTGATATGATTTTTAGTCTGGACAGATTTGAGTGTCTGGAGGAGACGAGGAACCTTGAAGAGTTTAAATTAAAAATTCCAAACCAGAGCCTCAGGTTAAAGCTCTTATTTAAAATAGGTGGAATGCCTTATTTCACTTTTTGAAAAAAAATCCAAAATGCAACAATTGCAGACGGAGTTAATACATTTGTCGTGCTGACACAATTTAAATGAGCGACTGACAATCAGCAGAGCAGGAGGGTTTTAAAACCCAGGCCCGCGGACCCACCAGGGGTCACTGGGTGAAAAATGAAAAATCTGAGCTGCAGGGGGATTTCTTTTCTCCTTTCTCTGCACCGTGGGGGATTTCAACAGGTGAGACTAAAAAAAGAAAAAAAAAATCCAGCTGCTTGTTGAATTAATAATAATTAATGACAGGAATAACAGACCAACGCTGAACCCTGAAGAAATAAATCATCCAACAACGGAGAGATTTACATCTGGTTTCAACATATCACATTTCTTTGAAGTATTCCTGCGTCAGCGTGTGTGTGTGTGTGTGTGTGTGTGTGTGTTCCTTCAGGCTGCATCTGTAATGAAATGTCTCCCACGACATGAGACTGGTTTGTCCCAGCCAATCGCCGGTCCACAAATGTAGGCCACGCCCACGACGTGGACACAAACGTAGGTTTTAATAGGTTGGCTATTGTTGTTATGCAACGCGAGTTGTGCAGAAAGTAGGTTAGCGCGGCTGCGGCGGGAACCTCTGGAGGAAAGGCGTGAGACGGGAGCTGTCAGAACATCAACTAATGAAGGAAGTTCACAGAGCAGAACCAGGATCTGCTCACACTCGCAATATAAATACAGAAAATACACAACTGGCCACTGATTATAATCTGGAATCTGTCTCATCCTGTAATCTCACCTAAAATCCCTGTTTTACAGTTTACCGGTCACATCTTGACCATCTTGACTTTTCTCTTTAAACTCACTATTTAAATGGAACAATATATAAATAGAACAATTTAAATATGGCAAATATCAAAATCAAAAAGGGTAAGCGTGCTATAAACTACCATTAAAAAAAAAACAAAAAAAAAACATTATATCCACACGGTTACCGGGTTAATCTGGGTTGTTTTAATCCACTGCCAATATCTAAATATTGATTAGTGGAGATTTAAATATTAAAGATATTTTCAGATGATCTGGAGAATCCAAACAGCTGTTCAGTTTGTTTATGCCCGAGGTCGACTGTGTACAGGAGAGATATTTCATATATTAAACATTGCATTTCCAAACTTTGATTTCCTTTGCCTTATAATTTGCCTTAACACACACACACACACACACACATCACAGGAAACTAAAGTCAGAAACAAAAGGTTTGAATTCCTTGCGTGAACATTCCTCATGTTTAGGAGGAGAAGAGTTTGAACATCTCCATATGGAGAGGTCATTCTAAGACTAATTAGTTATTATTTCTAAAATATTGCGATATTTATATTGTGGGGTTTTTTTCTCCGACAGATGGAGTCTGAGACACATATATATATATCTCTTAAAAAAGCGCCGTTTCTAGTTGTGTCATCTTTCCAAAATCATAATCTGGACGGCAAAATCCATATATTTTTTTCTCTCTCTCTCCCCCTCGGTGTGAGAATTTGATTTCTGCTAATTGCATCAAAATAAAAAAAAATACAAAACTGTGCCTGGAGCCTCATCGGCCCGGTGTGTCCAAACGGCCCACGCACAACAAGATGGCGACAATAAACACAACACAACACACGCAGACGCTGTGCGGCCGTGGGCAGCTGAGTGGGACCTGGAAGCATATGGAAGATCTCCAACCGTGGCTCCAATCCAACCTGGCAACCCAAACCAGCTCAGATTCATAACGATACAGAGCAGCTCAATGTAACAGGGCAGAGAAAAAAAGCTCAGAGGGAGAGAGAGAGAAAGTTTCACATCACAGAAAGCAGAGGAAATCTTTTTTTAGGTTATTTCCCACGTCTGATGTTTTTTTTGTTTTAGCAAAGTTTTTTTTTCTCTCTCTCTCTCTCTTTTCTTTGCACAGTTCTTAAATCCACGTGAGGATTATTGTCCCAGCGCCCCAGCAACTTGACTCTGAAGTTAAAGAAGAAAATGAATCTTATAGAGTATTCAGGATTTTAGCTGAACTATGTTTTATTCACTCACTGTTATTCATTGTGTAAATTATAAATCCTGTGTGTGTGTGTGTGTGTGTGCGTCCTCTCCCTGTGAGATTGATTCAGGCTCACTGTGAATGTGTGCGGATCCCCACTGAGGTGAGACTGATTTTTCTTTGATGGCACCAAGTACAAATTACAGCGAGAGAGTGAGGGAGAGAGAGAGAGAGAGAGAGAGAGGGAGCGAAAGAGAGAGGGAGAGGGAGGGGGAGAGAGAGGGCGAGAGAGAGTGTGGGCGGGTTTGTGTCTGTGCGTTGGTGGGAGGGAGGGATGGAAGGATGGATGGATGAGGGAGGGGGGGGGAGGGAGGGAGGGAGAGAGGGAGAGAGAGAGAGAGAGAGAGAGACGGAGAGAGGGAGAGAGAAAGAGAGAGGGAGAGGGAGAGAGAGAGAGAGAGAGAGAGTCCCGATTCGTCTATATTTGGCAGATTATTGATCAATCTGTCGCCACAGGACGTTTTTGTTCATATCCGATACAATGTATTTATTTATTTATCTTCACTTGACCGGAACATAAAAACAGGTCAGGTTATTTTTGTGCCGTTACATTGTTCCAATTTTTTAAATTATGTTATGTTTTTACAACATATTGATTTTTTTTATTTTATTAATTGTCGCTGTGCTGATTTAACGTCATCAAACCGTGGGTCTGGATTCACTCTTTGCTTCTCTGGGATCTCTACCTCCTTCATTTTAAATCGCCGCCGTCGCCATGGCGACCAAGGAGCAGTGCGCCACGGCCGGACCCTTCTTTCAGGTGACGCTCGTTGGTGTCGTGTCACAGGGACAAAAGATCTCTAACCTTCAGGTCTCTGGATTCGATTTATGAAGCCACAACAGCTGATGATATGAAATATTAATTCTGCTCTTTGAGATCTGAAGTTTTATATCTGACGTGTTTTTTGGTTTTTTTTCCACTCACCTCTCTCCACTCCTTGGTCCCCAGGCCTTGAACGTACAACACCACCACTGCAAAGGAAAAAAAAAAAAAAAAAAAACACCTTTTGGTTTAGTTCACTTTTATAAAGAAATATCAGCAGATTTCTGTGTAAACTTTTTTTTTAATTTAGTTTGGCAAATCTTCATGTCTTTGTTTGCAGTGGAAATAATCATTAAAAAACAAGCAACTATATATATATAAGAGCTGTGTATGATATAATATTTATAAAAGCATTCATATTTATGGAGTGTGTATTAATAGTTCATATGAGACATATGAAAGAAAGTGGTAAAAGTGTAAATGGGGGTTAAAGCACTAAAAGGACATTAAGCAAAAGAAATTGTTTCGAAACAAAGGCAATTCATTTATTCTGTGATTTGTTGCAAGATATTGACGTTAATGAAACAAAATGTGTTCATTTTAGGCGGTTTATTTCGGATTCAGTTCACTTTCCAATTTTAAGAGCAATAACGAACTCCTGTGGTGATTTTTTTTTTTTTTTGTATTAAAATGCCCTTATGTGATATATTTAAAATACATTTCCGCAGCTAAGTGGAAAATAATTGTTCTTTTAAATGTGCAGCATCTTGGACGTAGTCCACCATGGAAATATTTATTTTTGAAGAAAAAGGTCAAAACGTGGATTGAGTGAAGTTTTTTTTTTATGCAGAGGTCACAGAAGGTCACTTGGAGAAGGTGAAGATATTTCTGGGCTCAACTTCAAAGCTTCCGTCAATGGACAGAGCGGGATTTTTTTTTTTTTTTTTCCTCCTCCTCAGGATTGAAAGCAAAGATCCGTGCGATGGATTATTAATGCCAGGGGCTCAGTGCGATCGGCTCCAATCACCGATCTAATCTCACGGGCTTTTCTTCGAAGACGAAGATGAGACGGAGCTGATGAAGGTGGAAAATGTCGTTCCAAATTCCTCATCCAATCGGACGCAGAGAAAAGGGCTTCATTAACATCTCAGTGTGAATTGATGGCATGCCAATGAATCGTTATGCAACCTCTGTCGCTTCATAATCAATACAAACGATTGGCATCTATTGACCCCCGCTCTAAAGTGACTGGCTAATCCAGTCGTTTATCATCCTCCTGTGTTTCTCTCTCTCATCCTTCACTCCAATTTCACCCTCCAATAATTCCATTCTTCCTTCCTTAATTATGGAATATATGAATAATGTCTGCAAAGGTTTTTTTTTTTTCAATGAAAGAATTTACTCATTTACTGTTGGTAAACCTCAAGTGGATTATTGTCTTTTATTTCATAAATGATTGAATATCAGCAGCTGATAAAACGATCTTTAAATCTCCCCGAGCTTTGAGTGAACTTCTAAAATCCTATTAAATGATAAATGAAATAAATCCCGGTTGACATTTTTTTTTTCCCCTCGCATGCGAAGCGACATTTTACTTTAAATCTGATTGAGCGCAGATTGAATGGCTATTTCTGTTTTTTTTTTTTTAAAGAAGATGATAACCTTAAATGTGGAACGCCATAGTTGTTGCATCCGGTTACCGTGGTTACCGGGGATGTTCTCGTCGCAAAACGAGGATAAGATCAACTCCTGAGCTGAGGTAGCGCTTTATCTCATTTTTGTTTCTATTTATCCGTGCAAATTGGAATATATTTAGTCTGAGGCCGGGTTCCAGTGTCACATTCCAAAGCTGATGCCAAACCAGGAGCAGATTCAAACATGAAGCGGCTGCAACTACATTTTACGATGCAGTGCACGATGTGGGAGGATGAGGAGGAGGAGGAGGAGGAGGAGGAGGAGTATGAATATAAAGATGATCATAAAATCAGAAGTTATTCAATTTGCTGAAAGAACAATCGTTTTTATCTCAGTAGAGGGGGAAAAAAATCTTAAAGGGTTCGGGTCACGGACGTATGAATGAATGAATTACCTGGGTCAGACTTGGAGAAGGTGTCCATGTCCAGCAGGTTTCTGTAACACAACCAAAGAGGAGCAGAGCGTTGGAGGATTTGAAAAAAAAAATGCATGTGTTCTATAGAGTTTCCCTCAAGTTGTATTATTCAAGGCTATTGACGAACAATCAATAATAATCCAATCCAGATTTGCAACGTTGCAAGTTTCTCTGACGGAGAGCTCATTTGCATACACCGTTGCAGAACTTTTGCGTTCAATCAGAATGAACTCCACAGCCTGATGGTTATAGAGGGAAAACGTGTCAATGTTTTGTTTTTTTTCTGCAGAATCTTACAGAGCGCATGTAATAAGTGAGTTGAATAAACTGGGTCAGGTCACATGTGACCTCCTGTGAGTTCATCCGATTCACAAACTCATAAACTCCTCTTCCTCCTCCTGGATTTCTTTCTTACAAAGTCCAACCTAGCAGGACAGTTGCATCTGTATATCAGGGAGTAGATTTCATTTAGGTGTCTTATATTCTGCCTGTATTAAAAAAGAAAGAAAAAAAAGGCCAAATGAACTTTGAATGAACGGCACCACAGAGGATGGAGAGATTTGCAATTAAACCGTAAAACAAGCAGAGACCCACAGAGACTCAATCGGGGAATGATTACATCATTAACGGTAGATCCTGCAATATTACATCATATATATATATATAAATATATGTATGTGTTTTTAACATCTGGTATTATCTTCATCTTTCACCGGCTGAACCTCTCACGTGTTCACATTTAATTCACACACGTCATTTACATTGTACATACACCCTGCACATATAACATTAAACTTTCTTTCTCGGATGAACCCGAGCCTCCATCTTCCGATATTTGTGCTTTGTGACGTCACGTGACCAGTCCAAACCCCAAAAACCCGCCCCTGGTCAAACTGACGTTCTCCCACTGGGACGTCCCGCTGTCACTGACCTACCTGACATTAAAAAAATAAAAATAAAAAAAACAGCAACCACCATCGTCAGACCTCCGAGCACCATGTGACAGCCAGGCTCCGAGGCCTGAGGATCAATCACTGTGATTGACTATAACCAGATTTATATTGATCCCTGTGACGTTTCCAATAACTGATATTTGCTTCCCGGTATGAAAATTCTCTGCATATTAATATAATATATATGATATGATTTTTCAAAATCATTCAAAGCTTTATTTCATTTAAATGCGGCCATATAAATGTAAATAAATGTTTAAAATCTCACGAGTTTCCAGCTCAGAAACCTCTGTGGTAGAACACAGAGCCCCTTTGTATAAAACAGTATGGAGCTTTAAAACTGGAATAATATATGAATAAATAAACTAACAGTGTTTCATTGAGTCATCCAGTAATAATTTAGTTTGAGGCTCCAGTGTGTTATTATGTTTATGTTCACGCGGAGGATTCTCTGAGAATGAAATTACACTCACAGCAAATACAGCTTGATTCATTTATTTCCGTGTTTTGACTTATGTGTTCCTGTGTTTGATTCATGTATGAGTGGGAGATAAATATTTTTTCACAGAGGGATGCAGCGGACAATATTAAATCAACATTTTTCTCACTTTCCAAGTTTAGCAATCAGTCAAATTATTGTTATTACTGTTATTACTGACACTAAAATATTATTTAAAAAAAAAGGAGGACCAAACCAAACCCAAAAAACTCTAAAACCCAAATATTGGTCCAAATCTATTCATTCTCCGAAAATGATGATTTCCTCTCAAATTTGAATTTCAGGTATAATGTCAACAACATACATTTTTTTCTATTTTAGCTAAGCGTGACCGAGCTGGTTAATATGCGTTCACATGGAACGAGAGGCGACTTATTTCCTAGAAACCGACCGCTATCAGACGAGAAGGATCCAAAGGAGAAATGGAGGTTCAGGTAGTCTATACACACACACACACACAATGACAGACACACAAAATTAACCTCAGGCTTCGTCTTCGTCAAAGAAACACAACTCTGACCGACTCTTCATCAAATCAAAGCTCTTCACTCACATTAATAAAATGTTTTTTTTTTCTGCTAATAAGCTGAAGGAGAATCAGTGAACGCAATATTGACACTGACTATAGGATTTCCCTTTTTCTATTTTTGTCCCACTGACGTCAAACATCCGTCACGTGTCAAATACAAAACAAAACGACAACGTCAGATTTCAAATCTGAGATTTTTCCATCCTTTGGTTTGAATCTCTCGCATTCAGAGGCTCCTCCAGGACACGTGTGTGTGTGTGTGGGTGTGTGTGTGTATGACCGTGTGTGTGACCGTGTGTGTGACCGTGTTTGTGTGTGTGTGTTTGTGCTTGTGTGTGCGTGTGTGTGTGTGTGTGTGGGTGTGTGTGTGTGTGTGTGACCGTGTTTGTGTGTGTGTGTGTGTGTGTATGTGTGTGTGTGTGTTTGTGATTGTGTGTGTGTGTGTTTGTGACTGTGTGTGCGTGTGTGTGTGTGTGTGTGACTGTGTGTGCGTGTGTGTGTGTGTTTGTGACTGTGTGTGCGTGTGTGTGTGTGTTTGTGACTGTGTGTGCGTGTGTGTGTGTGTTTGTGACTGTGTGTGCGTGTGTGTGTGTGTTTGTGACTGTGTGTGCGTGTGTGTGTGTGTTTGTGACTGTGTGTGCGTGTGTGTGTGTGTTTGTGACTGTGTGTGCGTGTGTGTGTGTGTTTGTGACTGTGTGTGCGTGTGTGTGTGTGTTTGTGACTGTGTGTGCGTGTGTGTGTGTGTTTGTGACTGTGTGTGCGTGTGTGTGTGTGTTTGTGACTGTGTGTGCGTGTGTGTGTGTGTTTGTGACTGTGTGTGCGTGTGTGTGTGTGTTTGTGACTGTGTGTGTGTGTGTGCAACTGTTTTCAACATAAAAATCTCAAAGGGGATGCAAAGGTTTTTAACTCGAAGCCAGAGGAAGAGGGAATACCGTCAATCGACTTTCCATTCAATTGTTATTACCCACAATTCCTAGCGCTGTGACGTGGGTAAACAAACCCAAACAGGAAAATAACAATTCAGAGCAAAACTTGCTTTTTCTTCTCCTTCACAAAAGATAAAGAATCGGTTCACTTTCATTCAACGTTCACTCCATCACTGGCAGAGACTCATTTTTATTCTTTTTCACATTTAATTTACAATTATGATTGATTTTTTTGTAAGATTTAGAAACGATGACACCACCAACACCAGGTTTCACTCAGAGACTCTGATCAATTCACAATGATCAACATCAGAATCGATCAGTTTAGATTAACAACGTCCTTTTCCAAACACGTTGTGTGCGCGTGCGTGCCTATCCCTCTCTCTTTCTCTAGCTGTGTGCGTGCGCGTCTCTCTCTCTTTCTCTAGCTGTGTGTGTATGAGTGTGCGTGCATTCGTGCGTGTCGGATTCTCTCTCTCTCCCACGCGCTTCTACACCTCCACACACACACCTTCACGCACACACACACACACACATACGGACGCGCGCCCATACACACGGGTAAATCCTCAGTTAAAAATCACGGAGTTGTTCCGTTGAACTCACAGATTCAAACCGAGAGAAAAAGTCCAAATAAAACGAGCATCACAATCAGAGAAACAAACTGAATCAACAAGAATCTGCAGGAAGATTTTGAACAGCTTGAAATCTGAAGACATGAGCGAGCAGGTGTAAGTGCGCGCGCGCGCACGCGTGCGTCTCACCTGCAGGACACGGTCACTTCGATCTTAGTGGCGGGCACGGTGGAGTTGAGCGGGTCGAATTCTCCGATGGTCGCCATGGTTCCGGATCCTCACTCACTCAGTGATGAAGTTCAGAGAGAGAGGCTGCCGCTGGAGGAGGAGGAGGAGGAGAGGATGGAGGAGAGGATGGAGCTGTGGTCCTGATGCTGCGGGGTCCCTCCGTCTTCACGCTGAGGATGGAGGGACACATACCTGAGGATGAGGCTCCGTCCACGAGAGGAGGAGGAGGAAGAGGAGGACTCACTCCCTCTCTCCGTATTTACCTCTATCCGCCGCCAGGGGGCGACAGAGAGCGTCCTGTGACGAGCAGGGGGAAACAGCATCATTATTTCGATGTTTATATGCATGTTTTATATCCATTTTTTTTTTATACATTGTATATGCGCAGACAATGGTCTGAGGTTTCTATAGAATCTGGGAATAAACGGGATTATCAATTAAAATTAAATTCTGCTCAAGACAATATCAATGATTTTAGTTTTCCATGATCAGCACGATGTAGTTAAGGGGATGAAGAAAATTCATTTTATAGTGGAAATACGAGAAGCTCAGAGGTAGGGGAGGAAATGACAGAAATATCAGAAGATAAGCAGAAAAATGTGTGACAGAGAGCAATGTGAAGACGGATAAAATCAAATAAATCAGAAATCCGGTGAAACTGGATTCAAACAAGGGAGGAAGTCCGTCTCATCTCATCTCAGCCTGCAAACGTTTTCCCAGCTCGTGAGAATAATTCATTATAAAACCATTCAACAGAATCAATATTTCAGGAATTAACAGTAACATGAGAAACATCTCGGTGGGAGTCCACGTGAACGTGTCCGAGATAAAAAAATGGTTCAGGTTGGACAGTCTTTCAGCCTTTGACCTCTGACCTGTGAAAAGTAAAAGAAAAAGAAATAAATGACATTAGAAATGATATTTGGTGCTTTTGTGCAAACACACTATGTGTGAGTGGAATTCTCTTTGTGTCACGGAGGGAGCGAGGAGTGGATTATGTGTAAATAGTTAATGCGTCTCACGGTGGATGATAATGAATAAATCAGAGATTATCCGCTGGAACAAATTCACGTGAAGAAACAATAAATATGCAAGTCACACATATGTTTTCTTTTTTGTCTTGTATTCACATCTGCCACCTGCTGCTCACTTCACCATTAAAACCCGTCGCCGGCCCACAATTAAGCACAATTTATAACAAAAAAAAAAAAAAAAAACCCCGAACAGGTAGAATTCATTAGAAATGCATTAATAGTACAAAGAAAAAAAAAAAAAACTCTTTACATTGAGAACATCAGGACGAGTGCAATGCAGCATTTCAATGAAAGATTCTTAAAATAAAAAGCAATTCGTAAAATAAATCAAATCCATATATTTCACAACCGAGATGAACTTTTTATGAGGATTTCATGCAAATCCAGTGAGTGAAACGGTCAAAAAAACAAGAAGAGAAAATGAGTAAAATCATTCCGGGTGTCTCCGTGATCACTTTTTGGGGGTTTCTGCACCGCGTGTGTGTGTGTGTGTGTGTGTCACTGGGCTACAGGGCCACATGATAATAGTAATGATGGCAAAATAAAGATCATTCAAAAAATAAAAGATATGAATCTGGAGTCTTCTTCAGGAAATACATCAAAACCTGAAGTCTGAGCGGTCCCAATTCAATCTGGACAGATCGTCATTTGGAGAATTGAAAAATTAAACCTTTTAGACAGACCATGCAAAGAACTCATACACGTGGTCATATAAATCACATTTTTAAAAGAAAAACGAGGATGGAAACGTGCATGGCTTAAAAATCAGCTTTGTGGTTTCAGGAAAATCAGACTTTGGACTTAAATCGAGCAGAAAAAGTGAATTCTTGAATCAATAAATTAACATTTTGGGGGAATTATCGTGTCAGCTTCCTTTCCGAGAGTGAGATGATATTCAATCTTTTCATCTCACGCTCTTCAAAGAAATTTCCCCAAATTCCTGCTATAATTAACCCATAACTCAATCAAATCTTCTCCGGCTACAGTCGTTACTATATTATTTAAAGGCAGGTCACGTAAATCTCAGTTTTTCACTCTTCCGGGGGCCAATGAGTCTGTTGACTGAAATCTCTCCACCTACAAAACACTTTCTTCCTCCTGCTTCCACCAGAGTGATCAAACCACCAAATCTGCCAAAGCTGCGATGCACGTCAACAATAAGCAGCGAGACCCCCCCCCACCCCCACATGAGTCCACCTGAAACCAGGAGCAGAGTCTGATCCGCTGAAGAGAACAAAGGCACAACAACAGTCCTGAGGTTCAGCAGCCGTCAAAACCGTAGTTTTAAATAAAAAAAGAACAATAAATGTGTGGACCTACACCAGAGCAGCTCCATCATCACAGAGGTGTGTGTCCTGGAAGAAGGCGAGTGTGATAATGGCAGGGCAGGAGTTTCAAAAAATTAAAACCAATAAAACACTAAAATAAAATAAAGGACCTGGCTTCATCGGAGTCCAACGACAAAGATAAGAAATTGTTTTACAGTCTTATTTTCTACTAAGAGGATGAGGCCTGGACAAAGATTTTCATTCACTTTTTAAATAAGAATTAAAACTTTGAAAACTCTATTTAAAAGGGAAAGGATCAGATAATTGATCGCACTCGTATCGGGGTGAACCCTTAAATCTCAAATTTCATAATTCATTCTTCCTACTTTGGATTCACTTTCAAGATATTTGGAACAAATATGAAAAAAAACTTTAAAAAAAATCTTCCGGCTCCACGATTGAGTGTGAAATGATCTTAATATTGTATCAAGGACTAAGATTGATTTATCCTCTGGAGCTGCCCATAACCACGATCATCTGTAAACTCTAAAAACCTAATTCTGTGCCAAATCGCCAAAGAGGAAAAAAAAAAAACATCAAGTGCTGCGTTTAAGTCATTTCACCTTCAACGTGAAAACCTGAACCTTCCAAAAAAATTGTAATAGAAAAAAAAAAAAAAAAACTTCCTGTGCTCAGATCAGTGAAGAGTAGCAGCAAAAAAAAACAGAGGAATAAAAACGTATTGCTTCTAGGATACGAGACAAACGGCAAAGCGTCACTGGAAAGACTCTTTGAGGATTTTAGAAAGCAGGAGGAGGAGATAAAGGAAGAACAGAAGAAGGAAGAATCTTTGAAACTCGGCCAGGAAACCAACACACCACAATGTGTTCAGCCTTTTACATTCAGAAGCTGGAAAGAAAAAAAAAAAGAGGCCTCCGACCATTCCTGTTTGATTCTGAGGCTGGAAAAAAAAAAAAAATCCACGTGGCAGATTAAAAAAGTCCAGAAAAAATAAATAAAATAAAAATAAAATCCAGGACTTGAAAATAAAAATTTTGATAAAAAAAAAAAGCTAAAGAATGCATCTCCCCTGATTGGAGCAGAGATATTTGGCACTTCTATTGTCCAGACGTGGTGGTGGTGTTGGTGGATGGATGGAAGCAGAAGGAGGTCAGGTGTGAGGTCACATTCTGAGGGGTTCACACGATGGCGTTGGTGCCGCGGAGGCCCACGCCACGGGCAAACTGCTCCAGCAGGCCCGTGATGGCGCCGGACGGGCTCGGCGCCGAGGACTTGAGGCCCACGGTGGAGCTGTAGGCCGCCAGGAAGACTTCCCGCACGGCCTCCAAGCGGGCCTGGCGCTCCGAGGGGACGGGACACCTGGAGACCAGGAGAAGGGGGAGAGAAGTGAAGAAGACTGAGAGGGCTGGGGTGGTAAAATAATAATGGGGGCTTTGGATCCAATCCACAATGAGTTCCTGAATTAAACATCAAACATCTGCTGTTTGTGTTTTTTTGTTGAAGAGACGCTGGTGGGACGCTCTCTAAATCTGGAACTCTAGCATCATTTAAAATGCGGTTCCCTCTGCTGTGAGCAGCAGGAGGACGAGGAGCACCCGGAGGAACCGGTTGGGTCCGGTGGAGGGACAGAGAGCAGGACCCCAAAACCACAAATATCTCATTTTAATAGTGAAATCCTACAATGCAGATGATTCTAAAAATCACTCATTCGTTCATTAAAAAAAATTCATACGCATCTAAACATGATCACATTCTCCATCATTTGAAAATCATTTCAAATCTATCAAATATTATTAGTACTTGATTAAAACAGATGTTACTTACATCCGCCCACTGTGAGCGTCGTCCCTGAAGCTGAAGGGCAGCGGCGAGTCGCATGCGGCGGCGTACGACGCGGCGGCGGCGGCGGCGGAGGAGGAGGAGGTGGAGGAGGCGGAGGCCAGATGATGAGAGAATGCCGCGTGGTCGTGGATGCTCCCGCAGCCAGACACGATCTGCCAGCTCCCGTACTCTGTGGAGAGAGAGGAGCCCGAACGAGGGTAGTCTGGAGCCGCTAACCTGAGGAGAAACCACAGAGTTAATACGAGATCAAATCATATTTATATATATGTAAATATATCATATTTTAGCATTTTAGGTTGTTTTGTTTTTTTTCTAATGAGTTAAACAACGTTAAAATCAGCTTTTATTAGACTTTGGACTTAGTCAAGCAGAAAATAAATACATTTACATTTGAATAAATATTCTTCTAGGAAAAAAAAATGTAATAAGAATAATAAATTTCCCCAAATTCCTGCTATAATGAATCCATAAATTCAGCAAAATCTTCCACAGTGAGAAATTAAAGAGTAAGGGCGAATGTGTATAAGTAGCTAATTTTCCTTTTTTTTGTCATATTTTGTGATGGAATCTTGACGACACTTGAAATTACAATAAAGTGTTGAATATTAATAAAATATTCATCATTATCTCACTATTGTCAATGTGAGTGGGAAGTCTGGCGAAGGTTATGTAACCGCTTAAAAATGTAAATAAAAAAAAGATGTCCCTGTGGTGATCCTTTAAAATTAAAACCACTTCAGTGTTTCTATGAAAATATGACGAGCACCTTAAAAAAAAAAAAAAAAACATTTCCCGACCTCCTCCCGGGCACAGCCAATGGGCTGCTGCCGGTGCGTGTGACGGCGTGCTCCGATTGGTTGGAGGACGAGGAGCTGGAGGACCTGCCCTCGCTGAGTGGATGACTGAGATGTTCCTCCAGAGGGGTGGGCTTGTTCCAGACCACCATCTGCGGAGAGGAGGTGGTTCCTTTTCTCCTGAGGAGACGAGGACGAGGAGGAGGAAGATTCAAATCCAATTTAATGAGGAGGAAGTCTTGTCAGACTACAACATACATGCATTTATCCAAAATATTCGTGATAAAATAACAACTGTCCACTACAAAATCATGCAGTGTGTGTGTCTTTCTGTTACTGACCAGCTGGAGGCCTGGGAGTGGCTGGAGAACAGGTCCTGGGCGTCGTTGGCGGCGAGGCTGCCGCTGGCCTCCTCAGTGATGAGGGAGAATTCGCTGCTCAGACTGGTCACGCTGCCTCGATCCTTCGACTCTGTGACGTGCGAGTGCACACACAGCACAACAACATTAGATCAGCCTCCATGTTGGATTCCAGCGGTGTGAAAAAAAAAGAAAAAAAAAAGCTAAAATGATTCCCATTAGAATCTTTATTCTATTTCAGATAGTTTAAAAAAACATAAAACAACAATCTGGCCTTTTACTAAACACAGGAACACGTTTGATCCAAAAACACGAAAATACGACAATTCTAAAAATATTTAAGATTTTTCAGATTAAAATAAAAAAACGGCTCTCACTATAAACATCCGCAATATAATATATATAGAATATTGGGTGAAGGTCACAAGCTGTTAACGATCCACCTATTTAACGACATCAAATAACTTGTCCAAAAGTATTCCTCATTACATCAGACCAGAGGCATAAAATAAATAAAATGCTGAAGGTCCCACGAGTACAACAGAGAAAAAAATGCTAATGCACCACGTAGTTGAATAATATAACAATAATACACATTCAACACTTTTAATTAATTCTATAATGGGGAACTGTGAGGCGGTCAAGGAGAAGAAAACTGAGGCATCTTACTTGATTTGTTGTTTTACTTGCTTACAATCAAATTGGACGCTCTGATGAAATGTGTCCGACTGTACCATACCATACAACACAACACAACACAACACAACCGAGACCATGAGGAAACCACACACTCGGTGTGCGGTGACTTACTCAACTGGCAGAGATCCTCCACAGTGAAATCACCGTCTTTGAAATGGGAGTTCTTCCTCCTGTAAGAGAGGGAATAAGTGATGAAGGGAGGCAGATTATTCACTGTGTGAGAGGACACGCACACGCACACACACACACACACAAACGTGATTATTGCTACACACCTCTGTTTCCTGACGGCAGAGAACTTCTCTGAGACAATGTGCTTCAAAAAATTGAAGCAAAAGAAGAAAATCTGTGCGAGAAAGAAAAAGAGAGCAGAACTTCATTTTTTATTCAATTATTGTTGTTGTTATTATTATTATTATTATTATTATTATTATTATTATTATTATTAAGAAAGAATAAGAAATAAGAAAAAAAATACCTCCTCCCCTTTGGAGAGTCGATCTGGCAGCATGTGACTGGAAAGAGAAACAGGAAAAATATATATAATATATATATACACAGTATGACATGGTGGCACTGCCGCTATATTTGAATCAGTATATTTAATATATTTAGTGCTGTACTTTAGTGAAGAAACTATTCAACCACGTTCCATGGTGTTTATGCAAAGAAACATTTTTTAAGAATTATTTCAGTTTTTTATTTTATTTGTATTTGAATTGAGGAGCAAAACAAAAACAAAATAATATTCATCTCAGTTATGCTAAAAATTGAAAACATTTCAGACATAAATCAGAACACTTCACTGTGGATCATTGAGGGTGTTTTATAACACAACTGATTCAGATCTGAAACAAATCACAATGAACCGTTAAATAACATGCGTGCACGCACAACGTGCGCACACACACACACACACACACACATACCTCTTCTGATTGGCCACTGTCCCCAGGGATTAAACTAACTGACTGCTGATGTATAATGACTACAGTGAACGGACCTTTTCTGCTTCTGATTAGCTCTAATTGGAGAGCTGGCGCTGGTAATTATGAGAAGAGATTCCCGAGAGTGTGTGCGTGCGTGTGTGTGTGAGGATAAAAGACGTGGTCAGGAGCAGAAGCACTTCCTCACGTCGTCGTGGTCTCCCACTGTGCTCAGTGCTTCATTAACGAGTCACTATTCAATTATACAAACACTGTGCATTCTGAAACCAGAGCATTTTTCCTGCTCATGAAATGATGATGATGATGATGAGGGAGAGGAAGTGAATTTTTTTTTTTTTACCCAAACAGGAACCAGTCGTAGGCGATGGTCAGATACAGGATCTCTGCTGGCTGCAGGCTGGCGTGCACCGCGCCGTCCTGACACACAACACACAACACACAACAACAGAGTCAGCATCTCAAATACTGTGCGTTTAAAAAAAAAACAACACACCAACATATCGATAACCACGCGTGTCCTGCAGCTCCGCACACACGCAAATGGAATTTCGGAATACTCACTGCCCACAAGGAGAGTCTGAGGAGGGACACGAAGAGGGGGGTCCGGTCCCAGCCGGAGATACAGTGCACCAGGAGGCCGCTCTCATCTTGAAACGCACACACACACACCATCAGCATCATCATCATCATCATCATCACACAGTATTATGAATATAAAACGATCACATTTTATTCGAGACCCAACAATAATACGGGGGTCGCTTTTCACCTTTGTTATACCTAAAATAATAAAATGTGTAATGTGTAGCTTCTTTTTGTTAAGATCAGAATAAAACAGAACGGCCAGAGATGATGTGATGATGCTTAAGTGTAGCGGTGTTTAATAAAAAATGAACACAATTAATAAAATATGACATTTGTGAACTTTATAACTGCAGAGAGCAGATAAAATTAATTTTATTTATATGTGTGTGTGTGTGTGTGTGTGATACTTTTACATGCCCTCCACCTATGACCATAATACCACCAGCACCTACCATCACTGTTGATGATGTGGAGCAGCAGCTTCAGGTAGTTCTGGGTCTGCTCCACCAGGTCCCACGACTGACGACACAAACGCACACGTTACAACAAGACACCACACACAAAAAAAATCAAATGAAATACTTAAAAAAACACCCTACACAACAGTCGGTCAATGTAATGACATATTCACTATACGTGGCTTTAATGGGTGCAACAATATTTTACGCACATAAAAAAAAAAAAAACTCCTATTTGACATATGTGTTATTTTATTAGTGATTATTTTAAAGTAAATTCACTGCATGCGTCACACAGCGCCAGAGTGTGTGTGTGTGTGTGTGTGTGTGTGTGGTTACACTCTTGGACAACAGATGGCACTGACACACCACAAATACTAAATGGGAAAAAAAAAGTATGGCGTAGAAATAGTCACCTGGTATTGATTCCAGTCAATATTCAAGTTCTGATTAAAGCACACGGGGATTGTCAGGGGAGCATCCACGTAATCCTGGGAGGGCAGAGGTCACATTAATCCAACGGAGCCCGAGCGCGGCGGCCGATCGATGGCTCAAAAACAAAACAAAATCCACCGACCTGATTCCAGTTGAACACCAGACCCTCGGCTGTGTAGTCTCTGTCCTTGTAGTCTTTGAAAAACTCACAACCTGAATAAAGACAAGGTGAAAATTAGCATTTGAGCTGCTGTTGTTGTTGTTGTCGTTGTCGTCGTTGTCGTCGTTTACCTGGATAAGGCACAGAGAGCAAGGTGAAGTCTGCATAGCGTTGGGCCTTGTCTGCCTTCTCGGAGGACGTCACACTGCACAGACAGGAAGTCACAATGAATCCACTTCCTCTATGAACTCATTCATAATGTACTATTACAGTCCACTTAAAATAAGTGCAATCAAACCATAAAGATACAAGACCCGCATGCCCAAAGATGCATTTAAAATATATATATATATTTTTTTCAATATTTTGTCTTTCAAATTCAAACAAACATCTGTCCACTGCTCGTGATCCCGTCTCAGACACATTCCGTGTCCCTTCCTTCAGAGAACACGTTTTTTGATTCGATTATTGAGGATTAAATCAGAAACATCTGCACTTTCACTTGTTTGCCCCGAAAATAGCGCCGGCACTATCTGTTCCCCATGAAACTGCCCAGCTGCCATCAAATGCCACAGTGTGACCGGATTAAGTTTACACATGCGCGCGCACACACACACACACCAAACTAATATTAAATAAGAGTTGGCCTTTATATGTGTTCCATTTGTTTGTACTTGTAGTGTTTACCCATTTTTAAATATTTGTATTCATCCCATTTACGTCCGCATTTTTTGGGACGTATACTGTTACACTAGATTATTTATACATTGTACGTCATGTTAAATGTTTTTTTGTCACGTTATCTGTCAACATGTTGCATGTTATTTGCCTGTGTTACACGGTGGGCCGTGAGAAACCGCGTCTGGTTCCCTGTACGCATATCCTACGCGTGACAATAAAGCCGAACTTGACCGGTGCGGAACGGGCGACCCCTGAATCACGAGCGCCGGTTTCTTACTTGAGGCCGAACTTGACCTTCTTGTTCTCCACCATCAGGTCACAGATGTAACGCACCGAGAGGTAACGCAGCAGTTTGATGTCGTGACCTCGCACTTTATCAAAAAGCTGCGAGTCTCCATTCCTGAGGACCAGAGAGGAAGTGAACACTGGGTTAGAATTTCAAAAAATAAATCCTAAATGTGATTCAGATATAAATGCAAAAACATTGAGCGGCTATATAAAATCACACTGGATTGTTTGAATGTTGTAATCATTATTTTATTTATACTGATATGTATATAATTCTTTTTTTTTCTTTTTTCAGATTTGTTTTGAAAATATTCATACTTCATCTTATTAAAGTTGCAACTCTAACTAGTTTTACACTAAATGTTACTTTTATATATTGTTGGACAGAGTGTCATTTCAGATTGTGAGTTGTCTACTGTATTTTGTATATTTATGCAAAAAAGTTGTGTTCATTTTCTGTTGTTTCTGGGATTAGAACCTCATCAGGTTTCACACAGCTCGTCTGAAGCCATATTGTGTTTTCACAGGTCATCAGTGTCACACAAACACACAACCTCTGTGTGTGTGTCTGGTGTTCACTGCACACTAATCCTAATCCGATTAGGAGTGATCAGATTACCTGACGGCGCTGTCGTCCTCTGGAACCTCCTCCGACTCTGTCCATGTGTCATCAGTGCCACCTACAAACACACACACACACACACACACACACGCGCAAGTGTACACGATGAGGAGGAGCTAAAAAAAACACAAAACCTTTGATGATTGTGTTACATGTGTGGGAAAAACAACACAATAAACAACAAGCTAATAATTCAGCAAATCTTTGTGTGGATGTTTTTTGTTGTAACGCTTTTTTGAATAAGTGTGACTTGAATAATAATAATAATAATAATAATAATAATAATAATAATAATAATAATAATAATAATAATAATAATAATAATAGAAACTAGTCCCAGGTCAGAGAACACAGCGGAAAATGTATCAGCCACAACTTCCCCGAATGTAATGCCTGACACCGCTAAATTTAGGTTCCTGTGTGAGTGCGTGTTGATATGCGTGTGCGTGTGTGCTGTACCAGAGAAGATGTAGTTGTAGCCCGTGCGTCCGTACAACTCTCCCCATCCCGCCAGAGTGGACGACCGGCAAATGTGCTGCAAAACAACAAGGCAAAAATGCGACGACAACTATAATTCATCTTCTCACAGCTGTTCAGGCACAGAGCGAAAGCAGGAAGTGTTTCATTCTAAGATAAGTTGTTTGTTTAATCCCTCTGTTTTATGTCTATTTAATGGTTTTATTTGTGTCCCGTGTCTGCACGACAGAGTCGCAATGTTGTTTTATGAATATATAATTATTGATAATAAAGGTAATATATCTATTTATATTTGAGTGCAGTTTAATGTGGTAGTAGTGTAGTCATGCTGGATCAGGATGAATTCCTGTGATGGACTTGTGACCCCTCTTGCCCAATGTCAGCCTGGATTGGCTCCCCGAGGACCCCCGCCCACAAACCCCTTTTAGTGGTCTCACTAAACAGATGGACGCGGGTTGCGCTTTGTGTCGTTGACAGTTGCGTGGCTGTACCTTGCCGTTGTAGAGGATGACGGGACAGACGAACCTCCCTCGGCAGCGGGCCAGTTTACTCCGGTTCACCAGGTCCTGCAGTTTGGTGATCTGCACCGAGCTCTCGAACCTGGACACGCAAACCGCACGCACATCGACTACAGCGTCAAAACAATACCGACACACTGACACAACAACGTCCGACAAATAATCAAGCCATCTTATCTTCCGGTGCAGGTCGCGGTTCAGTGGGACAGTAGTCACAAGCAAAGACTTTACAACCGGGAATTACAGGAGTGCGTTTCCTGTGCACCTGCTACTAATTTGGCCCCAAACGTTGTTGTGTGAACATTCAACAGAGCAAAAAAAGAAGAACGCTCCGCCGGAGGCTGTTGAGCCTGATTGACAGATCAATGGATGATTGACTTAAAGTTCATTTGATCCCCGATACCACCGCCTCAAAACTTCTTTAAATTGGACAATTTTACAGCTGAGCCCAATTCTGGCGCTGCGATGAAAGATGGAACTCATCCTTCCCATTTTCACTTTTGAATCCTGAGAAAATGCAGAACAAAAAATGTAATTACATACTCCAAAGAGTAGGAAATTATATTATAAGGATTTTTTTTATGAACGCTTTAAGTGGATAATAGATTCCATTTCAAGTAGCAAACAGGAACATTGTCGGAATTATCAGCAGTGAGACGAATGGATTTGATGAGTCACCGTGAAAATAGTTTTTTTTTTTCCTATTTCCAGCGTCTACGTGACTTCATGTGACGGGACCGTCATTCACCGATGTGGAAACAGAGGCTTTGACCTATGACCCCCCCCCCCCCCGTTGACCATGAAAGCGGCACCACAAGCAAACTAATGTTTAACCGAGTGGCCTGGACTTTGTCTGGGAAGGCAAAAGGCCGGCGGTGGAGTACCTGTCGCTCTCGACGTCGGTGCACTCGTACTCCAGGAAAACAATCTGCCGCGGGTAATGGCCACACACCTCCCCGTTGGGGTTGTGGATGACGCTGTACTTGTAATCCCGGGCAAATAACTCCAGACAACGCTTCTCTATGGCCTCCACCTGCGGAGAGACGACAACAAGCGTTATGTCAGTGGATTGGGAAGCGGCGCAGACCGGAGGGGCTGGAAAATGTTCCTTGAGGGCCTTCAAGTAAAGGGTCCTGGGAAAATGGCCCCAAAACAGAAGGAAAAGGACGTATTTAAATGCTGCGGTCATTTAAAACATTAGAAATGAAAATCTCAAATAAGTATCAAGCACTTTAAACAGAAGATTCCTCTTACTTTTACACTTCCTGACCTTTTTTTAAGGATTACAAGGTGTAATCAGGATTCTGTTATCTGGCTGAGAGGTCGTCAATCATAAAAGCTGTAATGCCTATAAACGGGAGTTCTGTGCCAGATGTTGACACTTGAATTACCCTCATAAATATTACTACAGCAATATGATCATGTGACAACAACTTCAAAATAAAATAATAATCAAGATATAGCAAATGATTGATCCAACCATGCAAACAAAAGTACTTTTTAGAATTTCATTTCATTAGGGGATAGTTGAAATCCACCAAAAACATCTGGCTCATTTCATACGTGAAGTTACGCAACTCACAAAGAATAATTAAAGTAGTTATCGTAATTCAGTCACGATTTATGGCGATATTAAGTAATGGACGATTATATCGCAGTTTGAGAATCATGAACATGTCTATAAATCAATAAATACACTACAAACTGGAATACATCAGCTGCTGTTGGGTGGAGCAGATAAATACATATACAATATATATTCAATGTTTGTCATGGTGTATAGTTTCCCTGACCCGCCACTGACAGCTTGTCACTCGCGGGCTCACGTGTCCACTCTTACCCGGGGAGTCGCCTCCTTGGCCCGGTACTGAGTCTTGGAAAACAGGTCGATCAGATCCATGATCTCTTCGCTCTTTCGGACCGACAGCCCGGGCCCCGTGTAGCCGCCGCCCGGGGAGCAGGAGGCGGCCATCATCATTCCGCCTGCTCGGCCCGCGGCGGCCTCCAGTCGAACTCGACCTCCTTCAAACACCGCAGCACCTTGTCCTATGGGCCGGGAGGACCGACCGGGCCATCCCTTCCCGGCCAGCTTATTCCGCACTGCCCGTTTCAGGGGGCCGGAGCCGGGGACTCCTCCGGGATTCAGGGCACCGGCGAGCGGCTGCTCTCCCCCTCACACACAGAAGCCCAGAGCCCGGACACTCACACACACACACCGCGGCTAGCCGAGTTAGCACGCCGTGCTAACACAGCAGAGTCCCTTGGGTCTTCACCCGTGTCCTCTTAACCGAAAAAATAAACAGCACTCCTCCGATACAGTTTCCGGATTTTACCGTCCCACGTCCTCCGCATCACAGCTGCTTCATCACACCCGGAGCAATGCGACCAGCGGCCCCCGCGAGCCAGCGAACCAACCCCGGCTAGCTAGGCTCAGGAAACGCTGAGGATCCTTCCCCGGCCTGCTCACGTTTCCTCGGTGTCACGTCTTCATGTCTCCGGGTTGAACTGGACCGAAGCTCCAGCCGAAGCTGTCACACACCGTGTGTGTGTGTTGTTGTTATTGCTGCTGTTGTTGTTGTTGTTGTTGTCACCGTCACTGTGAGTCCGCGCTGCAGAGAGTTGTGTTGCAATCTATGTTCAGCAGTCAGTGAGGACAGCAGTAAACAGGAAGCTGAGGGAGCACGTGACCGCGCAGGCGCAGTGGCTGCGACATAAAAACATACACAACAGATACTATTATTATTATCCCATGTGTTTGTGGTCATTATTCATAGCAAGGCTGATGTTGGTCAAATCTGAAGGTCCATAATAATAATAATAATAATAATAATAATAATAATAATAATAATAATAATAATAATAATAATAATAATAATAATAATAATAATAATAATAATACACAGGTGAAACCTTCCTTTGAAATGACTAAACTTTCTTTAGTAATATAATATAATATAATATAATATAATATAATAATATTTGCTTTATTAGCTTTGATCTATCAGAATAGATTTTTGCTTTTTCTAGGTAAAAATTGCTTCGGTAAATGTTGTGTTATTACCCACAGAGAACCATGGTGTCGATCTGATATGAACAAAAAAAAAAAGAAAAAGAAAAAAGAAGGGGGTATAATAATTAAAATGATCTGAATGGCTGGATCTTTTTTTCAAATGGCCAATTTTGGGCCACGGGGTCCCAGTTGCCCACCACTGCTGGGGGGGAGGGGGTGTTCTCCAAAATGATCTCCAGTCTGTGCACGTGTTTTCATCTACGAGTCATCGTCCTCCCTCGCTTCACAGAGAGAGAGAGAGAGGGAGAGAGAGATAGAAAATAGAATCCAGCCTCATGTGGTTGTCAGTGTTGCTCGACTCATTTATATTTAGAGTTGATGTCATTTTTTTCCATCTTTTCTTTATTGATCTTAATTTTTCCCCACTCGCTCCTTCCCCTCCGGAGGTTTGTGTTTGCCGAGGATTTGTCCCGGAGACACTCGATGAGGACACGGGGACAGAGGACTCGTTGGGTCTCGTCTATATATAACTGCTGAGCTGCACTCTGGGATTTAAAACACAGAGAGGAAGAAAAAGAGGAGAAGAGGAGGAGAGCTTCTCTCCATCAGGCGAATCACAGCTCGCCTCCGAGTTCATTTATCCGATCACAGGAAGGAAAGAAGGAAGGAGGGAAGGAGGGACGAGAGGAAGGAAGAAAGGAAGGAAAGAAGGCAGTATTGAAGGAAGGATACGAGGAACAGAGCCGGTCCATTCATCCTCTCTTTTTATCGTAACTCCATTTTCATCCATCGAGAGAGAGAGAGAGGGGAGAACTCCAGGTTGACACTTCTGTGTGAGGAAGAGGAGGAGGAGGAAGCATGCTCCCGTCCCAGGACTCCTCCAGGATGGACCAGGACTCTTATATGCGTAACTCGCGCTCCATCGGCGTGCTGTGGTCCATCCTCACCGTGCTCCTCGCCATCATCGCCGTGGTGGTCTTCACGCAGCCCTTCTGGATCGGCGACGGCGTGCACACGCCGCGCGCCGGCCACTTTGGCCTCTACCACGTGTGCGTGGGCCGCGGGACGTCCCGCGGTCCGGAGGGGGAGGCCCCGTGCCAGGGCAGCTTCTTCTCCGAGTTCTCCTCCATCCCGTCGGGCTCCTTCCAGGCGGCGGCCATCTTGGTTCTGGCGTCCGTGCTGCTGGTGCTCGGCTGCATCGGCTGCTTCGGCCTCTTCTTCTTCTGCAACACGGCCATGGTCTACAAGACGTGTGCGTGGACCCAGCTGCTGTGTGGTGAGTGTCGCTCGCCCCCTCTCTCTCTCTTTGTCCCAGGCCAGGTTGGGGGGTGGGTAGGGTTGCATATGGAGATGACCCCGATGACCTCGTGAGACGTCCCATTTCAAAAAAAGGGTCCCTCAAAGGTGACCTTCTGATCCAGAGCCAAGGAAGGATCCAGCAGGTAGATCCTACATTTCCCAGGATGCATTGCGCTCTGGAGAGGAATGTTTGGAAAATGGGACAATAGAAGACCAACAGTGAGATAACATCTGAATAAATACACTTTTAAACGTACGTATCAGGATTCGACTCGATCGAGGAGCTCAAAATATTCAGGATGATAATTATTCAACTTTTTGATAAAATATTTACATGTCGAGTAAGATATCCATCTGCAGCTCTGTTGCTAGGCAACAGCGATGGGGACGGGACATCCTCCACAGATCTACGCATCGTGGCCTCCGAAGGAGACGCTTCCTGGATCACAGTTAATAACAATATCCTCCTCCTCCTCCTCATTATTATTATTATTATTATTATTATTATTATTATTATTATTATTATTATTATTATTATTATTATTATTATTATTATTATTATTATTACATCTATTGTTATTATTATGCTCAACCAGAAATGTGAAATTATATAACAGATTTGCGTGTGTGTGTGTTTAACGAGCTGGAAGAAGTTGCTCTTTGTTGGGTCAGTGAGAGAAACACGAGGACGCTGTGTATCCATCTGGAAGATGTGACACTGGAGAGAGAGAAAGAGAGAGAGAGAGCGAGAGAGAGAGAGAGAGAGAGAGAGAGAGAGCGAGAGGTGTTATTGATGGTTAGATTCTGGAGGCGGTTTCATCCAGAGCTGAATAGACGCTGGAGGTCGTTTCCTTCACTTCCTGTTACCTCAGAAAGAGACAAGAAAATAAACATCAGATAAAGGGAAAAAAAAAAACATTTTAGTATTTGAAAAGTTGCACAAATCAGCTGACTTGCTCTTCTAAATGCAGGCTTGGTGCATTTATTTGTTTTAAGCCTAAATGCATTTTGACTTCAGCACACTAAATTATGAATAAATCCCCTTTAAAGTTTTTCTTCTCACAATGACTAGAGAGTTTCCCTTTCAACCACTGAGAGCTGTAAACAAAAATATTTGGGGAAATCCTAGAAATCGAGGAACAAAGACGTCTCCACTCAGATGATCGTGGAGACAATTGGACGCAGGTGGAACACATGAAAACCCACGAGGACAGGAAGTCAAGTGACCAAACAAACAAACAAACAAGAAACTACAAAATAAAACAGGATTTCAAAACCACAACGTGGATATCTTGAGGGGTTTCATATAAATCTAAACATTTCATTTCCTGGTTTCCAGAATATTCAAATATTCTGAAAACATATTTATATTTAATATTCAAATATATAATATCACTACAAATGGTCTCTTGTTCCTAGATTAGAGAGGGCGAGGGAAGAGAGCGAGAGAAACATAAAGAAAGAAGGATTCCTGAGGCCAGATTTTTTTTTAATATTTGTGTCTAATTACCTCAGATTCATTCAAACGCACACAGAAAAAGAGTTTGGCTACGCCGGTAGAATACTAATAACAAAGAAGAAAAAATGAATGATGTTAAATTTCCAATTTGCTGTTTGCTGGAGGCCAGAGGACAAAACTCACAGGTCACTGGACCCACTCAATCCAGACGTTACATAAAGATGCTCCGTGTGTGTGTGTGTGTGTGTGTGTGTGTGTGTGTGTGATTGTGTGTCCTCAGCTGGAGGGCAGGCTGAAAAAGGTCTTGTGGCTGAAATGTTCACAAATAAATGTATTTCCACTGACTGCATTATGTTCAGCGGACAGGTCGCCGCTTGTTTTTTTCTTCCTGTATTTATTTTTTTATTATTTATTTTCATGTCTCTGGACCGAACCGTCCTCACTCCGTTTTTGGGGGCGTCCAGTAAATGAGGCGTTTAAAGACCCATCTGCTGTAGTCATTGCGGCCTCAGCTGGAGCCTCTTCACCCAGGAACCACCGAGGCCTGATGGGAACGCACGCACACACACACACACACTCACAACATGCCTGTGTGTGTACTTTTATTTATTTTAATGTTTTTATTTGACCCTGAATGATCTTTAAATTCGTTTTTCAGCGACCTGAGAAGTTAAAGTCCAAAATGTATACTCTTGGTTTTTTGGGACCATTTCCTGCCTCGTGATTTTATAATCTGTGACAAAAAAAAAGCTCTGTGTGAAGCAAAATGAATTTAACTTCACTAGTTGGTATTATGGCGATTAAATATTGAATGAAATGAAACCAGATCACAAGTGCGACTAAATGTCAACAACAAACTCTATAACACACCTGCACGTGCCTCTGAATATCACCTGTCCTGCGTTTCGTTTCCCATCATGCATCTGAAACCTCCACCCCTCTCTCTCTCTCTCTCTCTCCGTCCAGCCGTGTGCCTGGTGCTGGGCTGCGTGATCTTCCCGAACGGCTGGGACGCCGAGGTGATCCGGGACATGTGCGGGGAGGAGACGGGCCGGTACGCGCTGGGCCACTGCTCGGTGCGCTGGGCCTACATCCTGGCCGGCGTGGGCGTGCTGGACGCGCTGGTCCTCTCCTTCCTCGCCTTCGTGCTGGGGAACCGGCAGAGCGACTTCCTGCAGGAGGAGAGGAAGGTCCACAGCAGAGGTGAGACGGGGGCGGAAAATAAACAAAAAAAAAACTCTCCATCCATCCATCCACTCAGAGGCAGGGTCTAGGATCTAGGAAGGTCACATTCTCACCAAAGGTCAATTTAAGGTCTGCCGATAGTCACATCACAATGGAACCTGGAAGACCCACAACATTGTGTGTCATTTATAGCATCATTGTCTGTGTGGATTCAAAATCTCTCTTTTTTTTCCAGACTTTCCTGCATCAAGGGTAAGTTGTGTGTGTAAGCCATCATAAACGTTCTGTGAGCGAGAAGCTCCAGTTCAGGTAGGTAGGAAGTGGAAACCCTGAACCGGGATAATAAACGACATACGTGTTGGAACGAAACATGCGAACACGTATCTGAACGCGAGCGCACACCCGCGTGATCCCACTTGTGTCTGTTTCTCCTCCAGATGGAAATCCGGGATCCAAGATTTCTAAACCAGCGCTTCCACTGAGAATCAAACCTCCTGCTCCTCTTCCTCCTCCTCCTCTTCCTCCTCAGGTTCTCTCTTCCATCTGCAATCACGAAGCATCCCGAGAGGAAAGGTGACCATGGGCCTTTGATGAATCATCCATAAATTCCAGCGTTACTGATCACGAAGAGCTTCCTGTTTTTAACTGGTCAATATTAAAGTATTTTATTTATTTTATTCAGAGACAAAAGAAATAAAAACATTTCCAGCTTTAAATACTATAAACATGTTCTCCATTAGATCCCAGGTGCTTAAAACGAAGAAAAAATATTTTGTATCCATCAGTTTTTTTCTTTGTATTTCACCATTTGTTTTCCAAGGAACTTGAGAAGATATTTTTATGGAAACATTCAGGAAGAAGAAGAAAAAAAACACACACACACACAATATCTTCCTAAGCTGTGGAACATAAGACTTTGTTCCTCTTTTATGAAAAAAAAGAAAAGGAAATAGAGACGCTTCCCAAATCTTTTTATAAGAAGACATATCTCTATTTTTTTTTCCCAGTATGCAGTTCTTTCTCCCGTCTTAAAAAAGAAAAGAAAAAATTCAAAAACTGAGGTCAGAGGTCAGAGACAATCAGGTTTTTAAAAACTGCCCATTTTGAGGCTTGGTGCAGAATTCAACTGGAGTTTGGTGTGAAAAGCTTTTTTTTTTAACGATTCCTCGTATTTTACACGGCGGGAATCCAGGCCTCTCGTGTGTTTGGGACCAAATGGAAAAATGAAAACTGCGGTTTTACCATCCAGCTTCTCCGTCTTTACTTCCTGTTTCTCCATCTCTCGTGAAGAGAAACTGTGATGTCACTGGTCTTACGAGAGTCCAGCACGGCAGCTTGATCCTTTTTATTACCTCTGTTGTTTAAGAAGAAAACGAATAAACCTTTGCTAAAAGTACATATGAAAAAATATATTGTGTTTTTTTTCCATCTTATTAGAGAGTTGATTAGATGCAAAACATGTTCCGATTATTATCATATAAATAATGAATTTAAATCTTTATTTATACACCGATTCTCTGTTCTGTGGAGGATAAAATCATTATCATTTTTTTACCTGAACTCTGGATGTGGAGTCTCCCGGTTCAGGGGTCAGGAGGTCAAACGAGTCCTGTGGGATGCTGAGACATTTCATTATTGTGAAGGGGAAAACAACGACGTCACTTTACGTTTACCTTCCGTCCCTGGATTTATTCTAACAGAATAACGATTCTCTCCGATGGCTCAAAAACGGCAGCGAGTGGACACGTGAGAAAAAATAAAAATAAAAATAAAAAATCCCCAATGAACTCATTAGACCAAACCACTGAATGCGGGCCTAAACCGATCATTAATAACTAATTGCTTGACCTCACGTGGCTTTTTTTCTAATATCCCGTGACACGTTTCTATGAAATACACAAGTTAGTTGATTAATGTATCCTGGTAAGAGACCGGATCATGAATCAGCTGTTTGATATTGAAGATGTTTAAATGACACGTCACAATGGTACTTTTCAAAATACATTACCATCATGATTATTTTTATTATCAAAAGGCATTACATCTCTTGCTTCTTAAATCTTTTCCAGGTGGGGGGGGGGGGGCAATTGAAATAGTTACTACGATGATCTGTGTAAAAAATAAAACCCAACAGAAGGATCTGAACAGAAAACAGAGAGAATGCAGCGTGTGGTTGTTTCTGATGGATGGGGGGAAAAAAATAAAAAAGACCCAAACCAACCATCGGACACAGTCGGACCCTAAAAAAAAACAAAAAAATAAACAAATCTCATGCGATAAATTCAGTGTTCTACATTTTCTCCATACAAGTCTATGTCACATTTCTTTCTATACAAGTCGACACAATCGCACAAATCGTCCTGTTGCGTATCTCTTGCGTTTTTAAGGTGCTGGTTGATTTTGGGTCACAACTTGGTTTGTTTTGTTTTTAATCGGTCAAACATTCATGGAACACGAGTACCATTCTGTGTGTGTGTGTGTGTGTGTGTGAGTGTGTGTGAGTGTGTGAGTGTGTGTGTGCGTTTG
>JAFBJU010001034.1:56301-80080 GCA_016785305.1 Colistium nudipinnis
GAACACGAGTACCATTCTGTGTGTGTGTGTGTGTGTGTGTGTGAGTGTGTGTGAGTGTGTGTGAGTGTGTGAGTGTGTGTGTGTGCGTTTGTGGATGGGGTGATGGGGTCCAGTCAGATGACGGGACCCTCGGTCCTTTGAAATCTTCCACACCAGCGCAGGCGTTTTTAATTTTCCAAATCCGCTCCTGAAACAATGTCTGGGGGGGGAGGAGTCAGTCTGAGGGGCGGAGTCACCAGGAAAAAATAAAAATACAGCATTCCGAGGAAAACAGGCTCTCACAGGAGGACATAGCAGCTTTTTTTTTTTTTTTTCTTCTAAATTCTAGATTCCTTCGCCCAGTTTTCCTTGGAGTCACACGGAATGCTAAACAGATTGGTCAGAAAAAATTAAATTAAAAATTAAATCTATTGAACATAAAATTGGATTTTTTCCTGCATTCCATCCCTATGACACATGATCGGTGTGAATTTGGAAGAAAAAAAAAAGAGATGTGAGCCGATATGACACGATGAATGCAGCCGTGTGTGGGGAACATAAGTGGATTTCAAATTTATTTTGAAATAAACAAAAATACCAAAAAAAAACAAAACAAAGAATGCAGCACCATGAATCATAAGAGCTGTACGTCTCAAGTACAACATGAGTAAAGTGAAAAGTGAAATCCAAACAGTCCAGTGAGGATGAGAAGAACCATCAGCAGAACATCTGGAACATCTGGAACAAACGGAGCCTGCTGGGAGAACATGGCAGCTGGTAATCATGGAATGACCCTAAACAAAAAGAAAACAGGACACGCCCCCTTCCTCCCCAAAAATCCACAACACCTCCGATTTGCCTGATTTGCCCCCCCACCCCCCCTCCCAAATCAAACACGTATTTACTGCAGCACACGCGTGTGTCTAGGCACGTGGCTTATTTTTGAAATCTTTGTACAGTCGCGTGTGTGTGTGTGTGTGGAAGTGTTTGCACAGTCCGAACACGCCAGCGAGAACACGGGACAATTTGAACTTACACGTGATTTTTCTTTTTTAACGTTTTTCTGTTGTTTTTGTTTTTATCACAGATTCCATGATGAAGTCCCAAAGTCAATGATTAAGCTTGGTGCAGAATGTGGTCATTCGTTTTTTTTTTTCTTCTTCTTCTTCTGAAAATAAACAAACCAAAAAAAGGGACAGAAAATAAGAAAAAAAAAATTAAAATAAAGGAGAAATCCGTAAAGAGTCCGTAGCTCCTCTCAGGTCTGTACATAGACCCTCCTCACACTCCCTGAGCCCCATTTCACCTCAGCTTTAGGGGTCGAGGGGGTACGCAGCGCCATACACTCTCTCTCTCACACACACACACACGCACACGCGCACACACAAAAACACACACAAAGGTCCTAAAAGCTTCCTGACTGTGTCCTGACCCCAGGTCCCTGGAACTGGCCAAGCCCCGCCCCCCTCTGTGGGTAGTGTGTGGGCAGCCTGGCGCCGGCCTGTCCCGGGCTGCCCGCCCTCAGGCTGCGGGACGCCTGCTGCTGCGGACCCCCTCTGGAGTCCAGTTTAGTCTGGGCCCGGGACCCCGGCACCGCCGCCAGGCCGCCGCTGTTCAAAAGGCTGGCCTTCAAATGGCTGCCGGCGTAGGCGTGGCCTCTGTCCACGCCGGCTCCGCCCACGCCGCTCTGCGGGTGGAGAGAAGGGGGCGGCGGCCTGGAGTCTGAGGCGGGGGTGGGGGAGTGGCTGGGGTAGGAGGACGAGGGGTGGTCCTGGGACGGTCCGGGGTGGCGCGTGTAGAAACTCTGGCCCGACGACGGACTGTAGGAGCCGCGGAATGGCGAGGTGGAGGTCTGGGGGCGGAGCGACGGGCTGTCCGTCTGTCTGTGGCCTTCCGACGCCTGCGCACGCACACACACAGTGAGATGATGACACATTGCAATCACAGACGCACAAAGTGACGCACGCGTTGTGCAGGTCTTACCTGGTGCGAGTAGACGGAGGGGCTGTATCTGTGAGGACTCTTCATGGGAGAACTCATGGACGCCGCCTGCATCTCGTATCGATCGGCGTCTGGAAACAGGCGCACGCACACACATTTATTCGCTTTGATTGACAGTCGTTCATTCTTCTCTTTTACTTCCAGGATTGAACGGCGTCTGCGTACCAAACTCCTTCTCCGAGGAGCCGTCGCTCCTCTTGTAGACGCGCTCCATCTTGATGCTCCGCAGCACGCGCTCCAGCACGCCCTGCCCCTCCCTCAGACGCTCCACCGTGGTGGGAACCATCCTGAGAAAAATGGAATCAAAATGAATAAACCAGTCCAAAGAGACCGTGACCACCGAAAGGATGGGACGAGCGTCTCTCACCACTGGTTGTTGTCCTGGCGACGCCCCCCGCCCTCCGGAGGACTCACCTCCTCCATCTGCGGGATGGCGTGCGAGGACGAGGGGAGGGCGGAGCGGTGTGGCGAGGCTGGAGGCTGCATCTGCTGGTGGGTGTGGTGCGCGTGATGGCCCTGGTGGGCGTCCTGGCCGTAATGGGACGCCGGGCGGGTGGGGGTCCCGCCCAGGGAGGAGGCGGAGCCACAGAAGGCGGGCTCCGGGTCACGACCGCTGCTCTGCTTCCTCTTACGATACTCCAGCAACGACACCTGAGGGGGCGGAGTTAGGAGGCGGGACGTTAGACACACACACACACACACTGACGCAGCGCCGCTCACTGATTCACGTCATTCACAAAAACACTGAGAGTGATGTCAGAGCGCATGCATCACACCTGAGAGGACTCACCTGTAAATCGACCAGCACGCAACACAGGGACAACGAAAAACACTGTAATAATAATTAGAATCACCATGGAAACCGCCGAGCACATGACAATGGTTCTGTATGCAGTTTTTTTTTTTTGCATGTGGGTTCCATTCCATGAACATACATGTACATCTGGTACCATGACTCACAACAGGAGTGTGTCGTTCGCGTCATGTGCCACTGAATGTTAGTAACATACAGCGTCTGAAGCTCGGGCGAGCGAGCGAGAGGCAGACAGACAGAGAGAGAGAGAGAGAGAGAGAGAGAGGGGGGGAGGGAGAGAGAGAGAGAGAGCGGGGGAGAGAGAGAGAGAGGGGGAGCGAGGGAGAGAGAGAGAGAGAGGGAGAGAGAGAGAGGGAGAGAGGGAGGGGGAGAGGGGGAGAGAGAGGAAGGGAGGGAGGGGGGGAGAGAGAGAGAGAGAGAGAGGGAGAGAGAGGGAGGGCGAGAGATAGAGAGATGGGGAAGAGGGAGAGAGAGAGCGAGGGATGGAGAGAATGAGAGGGAGAGAGAGATAGAGAGAGAGAGAGAGGGGGGGAGAGAGAGAGAGACAGATAGAGAGAGACAGAGAGAGACAGAGAGACAGAGAGAGAGAGAGAGAGAGAGAGAGAGAGAGAGAGCAGGCACCACGCCATGATGCAACCACGTTGTAAAAACAACAACACACACGGAGGTCGAGCACACGCACAACATTGACACACACACCTCGGCTCTCACAGCGAGTACGAGGAGACCGCTCAACCAAGTTGAATGTTGTCATGACAACGGGTGGGTGGGTGGGTGGGGGGGTAGGAGGAGGAGGGGCATGAAGGAGGCGGGGCGAGGGGGCGGGATGATGCTCAGATACTGATGCGGATGGAAGTCACACATCCACGGGATGGAATCAAGGCCTTTGATTGGTTGGCTGGCCCATGTCTATTCCATGTAAATATATATGTTGTATATAATGAATAAGAATAAAAACAATAATGTTTCCCGCTGCCAGGAATACTCAGAGGCACTTGACAAAATAAAACGAACACAATGTTATTTCCGAAATTTCAAATCATTATCCAAACTCGTCATTAACGAGGTCTTTTAGCTTTGTACAGTCACTTTTATTTATTTCACCCTCAGATAAAAGGATTTTTCCATACTTCCGTACTCAGCTCATCATGCGATGTTAAATGCGGTCGGTCAAGCGACTCGCTTCCGTCACGAGTCCGTTCAATGGATGAAACGTAGCCGTTTGATCTGACCAAACACCACGACGAAATGATTGTGCATAAATGCGCATTGATTATTTGGGCTGCTGCTTGTGAAGCAGGGATTTTAGTTTTTAACTTGACGAGTCACCTGTAGGAGAGGAGGGGCTTCTCTGGACCGACATTTCCCGGCGCAAAAAATATATCTGATCAGCCTCCAATAAAATTTGACTCACAGGCGCCGATTACTCCGGGCTTTCCCATGATGCCTTGCCATCATTTTTCATATATATATATATATATATCGTTGTTTTTGTTCAATGTAAAGCGCCGTGGATGAGATGGAGCCAAGACACACGCGCTTCCTCCTGGCCCGACGGAAACCTTTTGACGCATGTCAATGAATTGGACTGAAATGGCTTGAAAAAAAAAAAAAAAGGCTGGAAACGAGAGTCTGAATTTCATGTAGGTTTTGGAGGAAGAGGAGGAGGAGGAAGGTGTGGTGGTGGGTTGTTGTTGTATGCAGATGCAAAGAAACAATATTTACATGCACACTTCTAGAGATCGTAGTGGTAGGGAGAATATTCACCATATTTTGAACTGGCTTGTATTCACTTCTTACAGCTATAGCCTGGTAATCTGGCTTCCCTGTCAGCAGACTAATGGTTTGCTGGTTGGCCCTCTGCCTTGGAAGAAAAGTGGAAGAGAGACTTGGCAGAAAGTGTCAACTAACAGCGGAGGGGGAGGGGAGGGTGTTTCAGAGTGGAAATCAATTCAGATACACACAGGAAAAAAAAAGCCTTTTTATATTGCCATTGTGTTTCCAATGTTGGCCGTGTAAAAATGTTTTTTTTTTTGGATGCAACCACCCGACGCCGCCCATGGGTCAGAATAAAAAAAAAAAAAAACACAACAAGTCAATGGGCACACAAAGAGCAAAGAAGAAGAAGAAGAAGAAGAAGAAGAAAAGCACAGGATGACGTGTTGGCCCCGTCACGTGTTTTTTTTTTTTCTCTTTTTTCCCCCCTCCCACATATCCAGAAGAAAAGGGTAAAAAAAAAAAAAAAAAAAAGCTCCTGAAGTTTGACATGTAAAAAGAAACACGTGTGTGCGTGGGAATTAAATCAGAACGGAGAGAACTTGCCTTCCTCTTTTGCGGCGGGTTGCTGGTGTGAGGAGGCGTGCCACTGTCCGGGTAGCCTCCCCCGTAGTGAGGCTCACCGTAGGGCGACATGGAGCCCAGATCTCCCAGCATGCCTTGCCCACTGACGGAGCTGTGGAAGGACTCAGCGGGGGAGAAGCCTCCCTCGGACAGCGAGTGGCGGCAGTCGGCGGCGGCGGCGGCGTTCCCCAGGTTGGCGTTGAGGGGCGAGCAGGTGTAAATGAGGTTGAACTCTGTCCTGAACGCCTGCTCCCGGTGGGGGTTCAGGTCCGAGGGGGGACAGGACAGCGGGTTTAGGGAACCCGTCCCGACGGAGGACGGACCCTGAGAGTCTGGACCCGAGGGGCAGCCGGGCAGGGAGAGGTCGTCCGAGGTCAGGGCCACGGGACTCTCCAGACTGGAGGGCAGCGACAGGTCCGGGAACTGAGGGCGAGGGACCTCAAAGTCCATCTGAAGACACGGCTGCGGGACAAAGGGACAAAATAAATCACTGCTGTCCGTCCACACGTCCATCACGTTTCCGTTTTTTTTATTCTCCGTAAGAGGGATTTGTGTGTGTGTGTGTGTGTGTGTGTGTGCGCAAGGTGTGAACATACCTCAGGTGAGATGGACTCTGGCCGGTGAACAGGAGACGCCTCAGGAGACGATATGTTCTAGAGAGAAAACCATAGCTCATTAAACCACGTTGTGCCTTAGAAAATATTAATTATACTGGACCACCTGTCCAGGTTCATTCATCTCAAAATTAATTATAACGGGGGCTCACTGGTGTGTTGGTGCTGAGGTCAAATATTTCTCACTACGCGCTTAAATCCAAAGATTAAATTATTATTATTATTATTATACACCAAAAGGTAATTTTTTAAATGTAAGCAGCAGTTTATCCTCAGAGACAATAGTTTAGTTAATAATAATTATTATTAAATATATACAATAATAGTAATAATAATAATAACAATACAATTATTAGGAAATAAATAAAACTGAATTATTATTAATATTATTATTTATTGAGCTCTTTTACAAAAGCTCAAAGATGCTTTACTCATTCAAAAAACTACAGAATACAAATAAAAACTAAGCTCTAAAAACTCATGAGTCTGCGACTCACTTCAAACTGTAGCGGGGTGTTGCAGCGGCTGGCGGGCAGCGAGGGCAGGGGGGAGTAGAGCAGGCCGTTGGGCAGCAAGGCTCCGCAGGGCACGTGGAGCAGAGGGTGCAGCGAGTTCTCCTCCGGGAGCGGAGGCGTGATGGGCGACAGGGGGCGGAGCAAGCTGTCCGTGGCCGCCGCCGCCGCCGTCGACTCTGACGCGTACTTGGAGCGGCGCTTTTTATACGGAGCGTTGACTTCTGGGGGGAAAAAAAACCCAGAGAAAAGGAAGTTGGAAACAGTTCACCAGAATAAAGGTCTGACATTTTTACGGTGTTCACATCATCAGTAAACGGAGCGGTGAGTAAAAGACGGAGGGGAGGTGATGGCGTACCAGTGGAGAGCGGGTTGGGCGTGGATCTGCTACTGGTGCTTTGCTGGGAGGAGGTGGACTCTGTGCCGTCCTCCAAACTGGCTGAACAGCTTTCATCTTCCACCTGCTTTATCCATCTCTGTGTCCAAATAACAGGGAGAAAAAAAAAAATACATGTTAGTTTCGACTAGAAAAGCATATTTAGTATTTATATCATCATTTATAAAGTAGATGTATTTTGGGAAGCAACTAGGAGCTATTTGAGGCCCATTTGACTTGCTTTCCCCAACACCTCCTCTCACCTTTTTGTAGCAGCCGTAAGTGCCGTCCATCTGGAGTGGGCGGGGCCTGCGTCGCTCGGGGTTGAAGGGCGAGCCGAAGCGGACGTAGTGTCGGGGCGCGGTGCAGATGAGCGAGGTGTGGGACAGTCCCGGCAGCATGTTGAGGGTGGTGGCCAGCACCGTGGGGTCAGTGGTTATCCTCAGCGGGCGCTCCACCAGCACTTCCTGTTGGACCTTCTCGCCTCCTGGGATCTTATCGTTCAGCCACTCTGTCACAAGGTACTGAAAACACACACACACACACGTATGAGGAAAAAACAACGACAACGAGAACAACAAACAATCCTAAATCCACGTCAGGCTGACCTTCTTGGTTTTGGGGTAACGCATGTTGCCTCTGTTGATGCAGTTGAGTCCGTCTCCGTCCAGGAGGTGTCCACCCAGGCCGCTCTCTCCGTGGCCGTGCTCCGCACCGTAGGGCCCCTGGGAGCCTTCTTCGTCCACGGCGGCGCCCTGCTCGGCCGACGAGGCCACGGCAGCCAGTGCCGCCGCCGCAGCCGCCGCCGCTGCCTGCTGGGCCAGAGCCTGCCGCTGCCGCCGGGCCCGCTGCGACGAGCTGGACCGGTAACGGGACATCCGACTTTTTGGCCGAGGCTTGGTGGGCCGGGCCGGTTTGGGGGGAGCCACCGGGGCGGGAGGGTAAGGCGAGGCGGTCTTTTCCTCCACTGATGGAGCCTCCTGCATCAGAACCAATTTAAATATGTTATTATATTGTTTGTCATTTTTTGTTGCACCACAGAAGATTCATGGTAATGAGGACAAATGACTACGTACATCATCAGAATAAGAAGCGCTTCATTATAATTCATAAATGTACACCGGAATTTCTTTAATTTCATCTATTTTTTGTTTTTATTCCAAATTACTAAAAGAATAAAGACCCAAAACATCTTAAAATATATGGAATCAACTGGAATAAGTTCAGATTCTGAAACGGGTGTAAAACCAGAAATATAGATATATTAACAGGAAGTGGAGAAACACTGACCACGACGTAGGTGGTGCGCCGCGTGCTGACTCCGACTCCGGCGCTGGGGGGCGTGGCCGTGTTGGCCGAGGGGTTTCCTGCCCCGTCGTCCGCGTCCACGCCCTCCTCCTTTGAATCGGCTCCTGCCACTCTCCTGCGCCTCCTCTCCAGGCTGTTCAAAGTCTACGCGACAACAGACACGCCCTCATGAGTTCTGAAATGTTTTTTTTGGGGGGGGCCTGGAATCTGTCACCCAGAAGCCAGATGTTGAGGAATAAAATAATAATTAAAAAAAAAGATGGCGTACTCTTTTACTGGAGATGGAGATCCCATTTTCATCCACCTCTCCGTCCTCTCCCTCTTCCAGCTTCATCTCATCCAGCAGCCTCTCCTGATTCCACAAATACAGGCAGCGCATGAGGGAAACATTTTATACAAACATTGCATATATATATACATTGTGTATATATATATATACTGTATATACACCACAAAGCTCCACATACGTACTTATCTATCATACTTATTTAACATTATGATACTTCTTAAATTGCAAAAACTCCTTCCATGCCATGGTTTGCAATTTTTTTTTTCTTTCTTTTTCTAAAAAAATTCCTGACACATTTCTTAATCAATAAACGTCGCGTATTTCTCGTCATCATCCCTCGCTCACCTCTGCGTCACTGGTCCCCTGCAGGTCCTTGGCCTCCTGGCTCTCGTCAGCTGTCTGGTGGCTGTCGCTGGGCAGACTTCCCTCCATCTCCCTCCTGCGAGCTTTCCTCCGTCGCGTCTCGGCCCCGACCAGAGGGGAGGGGGGCAGCAGGGAGGCGGGGGTCAGGAAGCTCTCCCTGGGGCTCAGGTTGTGCTTCTGCACCGGGCAGTTCTGGTTCCCCTTGTGGCACGCACAGTCCACCTTGTAATTGCTGGGGATAACGAGGAGAGGAGGAGAGAGGAGCGGGTAAATAAAATAAGCCAAAAAACTGAGCTAAACTGTATTTTTGCAGAGACAAATGAGCCAATTATTGGTGGACACAAAGGTCTGTTTTTTGGTGAACTTTTGAATTGTCATTATACCAAACTGTAAAATGAATAAATAAGAATTCATTTGGCTTTCATCCACAGTTAATAAAAGAATGAACAAGAAACAGGAAGAAAAAAAACGAGGCAGAAGTTAAAGAATATAAATAAATAAGAACGTTTCTCTTAGTAGTAAACATGGGTTTTGATCCAAAGAAAATGGGCCTGTGCTTTTCTTTTAATTGAATTTAAAAAGTGAGTAATTATGTTCAGCACTGACCAGCTACTGAACTCGTAGTCAAATCCAATGGTGACCTCGGCGTCCTTTGCGATTTGACTGACAGCGTAGATGCACAGATGGATCATTCCATCGGCGATCATATGGCGAACCTGTGGAGGGCGGCAGACGTTAAAAAAGAAGAAAAAAAAAAAGTCCTTCCCCTTGCCCTGTTGTTACAAATTGAAATACATCTTAATGTCTGACCTCAGCGTTGGGCGTACAGGATCTCCTGATGAAGCGCGCGTCGTTCCCAAAGGTGCGAGCGTCCACGCACATCTCCGCCTCGTTAAATTTGGAGTAAAACAGCACAAAGGGGTACGGCCTGAAACACACCAGGACAATGACATCACAAACAGGAAGTGGTTTACTGGTCCCACGTAAAAAAGGAGAACAATGGAGTTTTGCATTTTAAAAATAAACTGCATCCTGCCGATATGGACAGAAGCTGTTTTTATTATTGTGGCCGTGGTGTTTTTGTTTTTGTTTTTTCTTAAAAAAAAGGTGCTCTTACTTTTTAAAGAAGTGCCCATTGACTTCAAACTGCTGCTTGAGCATGACCTTCCCCCGGTACTCAATGACGAGCGTGTCTGGCTCCAGGGTCTTGGCCGCTCGGAGGATCTTCCGGTGTTTCTGCACCCGTGTCACCCGGCCCAACTGGAGCTACAAAAACAATTATATAAAAAATTTAAAATGACCAATTTTGGCCGGATTCCCCTGGCGGCATTTTCTATATAGACATGTGTGCACCGTGGACCTATGGTAAACTGGATCAGGGTGTGGCGGTGGTGCAGGATGAGGAGTCGGAGGACCAACCTGCATCTGGGAGCCCAGCACCGTGTTGTTGCAGGCCAGCTCGGTGCGGTTGATGGTGTCCATGGAGTCCAGCGAGTTGTGGAGCGGCTGCGCGGTGGCGGGAGGAGGCGGAGTGGCGGAGGCGTCGCTCTCCGTCTTTGAGGCTCCGCCCCCGCGGTGCAGCCGCAGCAGCGTCTGGACGTCGGCGCTGTACTGGTTGGCCAGAGCCTCCTCGTACTGGTCGGTCCACTGGCGGATCCGGGTCTCCCATCCCTCGGCCGTGTTCTCGTCCAGCACGCTGGCCTCCGTGGTGGAGTTCTAGAGGAGAAGAAGAATTTTTTATTTTTATTTTTTACCAGAAATATGTTGTATAAAAGTCTGTGGTTTATGTACAAATTAAAAAATGACCCCAAACAAATTTACGGCGGGTTGCTGTCATTTATACACTTCAATTTTATAAATTGTATATATATATATATATATATATATATTTTTTTTTTTACTTCATCGCTTTTTATTCATTTCCAGAATTCTAAAATTCCTGTGTACATTTGATGAAGACAAGTGATTCTGAAAAATCCCCTCCCCCTCTGTCCATCCTCATAAGCTCACCTTCATCCTCATGGACTTTCTGGAACCTTCCCTGAACGCCTGAAGGAAATAAACATAAACTCCCATAAAAACAGTGGCAAAGGAAAAATATTTGATTCTACAAAACGAAATGACACACAATGGCACTTTAGCACACGGATTGCGGACATCGTCGCGTACCTTGACCTTTTTGCCCTTGGGCGTCCCCCGGGCCTTCTCCGTGCTCTTCTTCCTCTTTTTGGATTTGCTCCTCTTGACCCGGTTGACGGTGAGCTTGATGCTGGTGGGGGTGTGCTGCGTGGCCGTGTAGGAGATGGTGGAGGGAGACACCTCTTCGTCGCCGCTCTCCGTGGCACTGCTTTCTCCAGCTGAGCAGAAAACACACACAGGTGGAGACCAGGTCCATAAGAAATCGGATTCGCAACGCACACGCGTATAAATATGACACTAGTATGAAATATATATAACAGATATAAATACCTGAGACATTTTCTGTCTTCCTGTGTTGGCCTTCTGCTCCTTTCCTCCTGTCCAGTCCTCTGCAAGGAAAAAAAAACAAATCAGTATTGGAATAAAATGGCCAGAAAACAAGTCATTTTTCGGAAGAAACCGCAAACTAACCAACATAGAGTTCAAAGTGATTTTTCCTAGAGTTTGAAATTGAATTTGTGGTACGTCAGCCAAATAATGAACTTTCACATCACATTTAAGAAGTTGTAATATTTCAGGATTTGGATGTTTATGCTTTTTTTTTTTGATGAGACGAGCTTTCGGAGGAAGAGGAGGAGGAGGAGGAGGAGAGCGCCTCCTCTTACCTGCAGTTGTCACACTTGATGAGGAGGCCGTCCGGCGTCAGGCTGCAGTGGCACCAGCCGGCCACGGCTCCGTCCTCCTCGGAGGAGCTGTCGCTGTCGGCCGAGTTGTCCTCGGCGGTGTCGTGGTAGCGGGAGCCGAGCACCACGCCGTTGAGGTCCATGCGGGGGATGATGGTTTGGGAGAGCGGGGAGGCGGGTGGGGTAGGGGGAGGGGGTGCGCCATAGTTGTGATCCTGACAACACACAACGGAAGACTGTTGCATCTTCAAACAACGGGGGTGTTCGGGCACAAGAACCAAAAGGAGGAGGGGGAAAACGGAAAAAATGGAGACGAATGAAAATGGGGGCAAAAAAACAAGGCATGTGAAACAGTGCAGCCGTTAATAACAGAAGTTACAGAAGACTAATAGAAGGAGAGACATGGGCGGCAAAACAATGCTTGCTTTACTCTCGGGGCTCAACCGAAGATTAGAAAAACATTGCATGGAGTTATTCTCAGTCAACTCATCTTTGATTCAGACATTTCCAGGTCATAAAAGGTCATGCTATGATTAGAACTGGCCATTTCAACAGGAAAGAAAAAGAGCAGGGTTAACTCACAGCATACGGTAGACCCCGATACCCATGACCCTGTGCGCTCCCACAGCTGTGGGTGTTGTAGTTTTTCTCGTTCACCGCAGGGCTCGCTTCAACTGACTCAGGGCTGGAGATTGAAGAAAGGAATACAAATAAGCGCAAATGAATCCCAGGAGGAGAGCAAAAAAATGTTTAAGGATGGCGTATGCTACATTGGGTTTAAATAAAATTCGAATCCTCAGTCAAGCCACTAGGTGGCACCGAGGGGCCGTGCTCTGGGAAAGCCAGCGCAATTTAGGAAACGAAAGGTGGGCCGCCATTATGTTACGCCACTGCCTCTGCCCTTTAGCGGAGGTCTGCCGGCGAGACAAGCAGTACGCTTGGTCCTGCACAATCTGGGGCAAAATGAAAAGTCAAAGGAATCAAAGTGGCAACATGATATAGAGATATACGTATTGGCATGGCAGGATTTTTGTTTTTTTTTGGTCCGTCTCAGCAGAGACGGGAGCCTTTTCTTGTTCCCTCCCCCTGGAGTTTCAAGTTTCCTCTCCGGAGGAAACTGAGCGGATTCCACATACCCCCAGAGTCGTGAGCAGGTTTTAGCCACAGAGAGTGTTTCGCATTAAAGCTCATTTCCTCGCACACGACTCAAACGGCCTCGGATGATGAGGAGGTACGAGACCGGAGCCTTACACAGCAGCAGGATATGCTCAATAAATAATAATATATATATGATCTAATAATAATAATAATAATAATAATAATAATAATAATAATAATAATAATAATAATAATAATAATAATAATGTGCAAACGGTGAAAAAATTTATAAATAACACACAACACAAACCTTCACTATCATTACAAAACAAACAAAAAATGCTGTTTCATGCAGCTTGGCACACACTGCGGTGACGCACCGACTGTATCGACCATTCAAACCATCACACAACAGATAGTGATTGTTTCAACTCCAGACAAAGCGGACATGCTCCTTATTGCCGTAAACAAGACATTAAAATTCTCCACACTCACAGTTCTGAGATTTTAAAGTGGATCATTCAGGATTTAGACAGACAGTCATTTTGATTATTTTGAAGCCTGTCTGAAGCCTCGCATACTGTATGTTATTATATTTTATTTTATTGAGCACCAATTCTCATTTACATTTCTGAGGACGAGCTGGAATGGATTTGTGTGGGGTGAAGTTTTGTTTGGACTGTACTTCTAATCTCTGTGGATCTCTGAAGCAGAGTTTGTGGAAAACAGGATAACGACAGCAAGGAAGAATCATTCCCAAATCGTTTGTGCCGCTGGGCAAGGTTGTATAAACATTGTGTTTTGAGCAAAGCTGCGGTATAACTGTAGCATGGAATGATAATAATGTGAAAGTTATGATCACAACCATAATTCTTATGTGTGTGCGTGCATGGGGACCAATAAAGGGTTCTTAATTCTGAATCCATTCTTGAATTAATGCATGGGAAATGCATTGAAAGAGACAATTACAATTATACTTAAAATTCACCAGTGCTTAAAAATGTATAATGTATTAATAATAAATGAAAACGTTGTATACCCAAACATGTTCAAATTGTTGGGAATGTACAGAATATGGAATATAATGTTTCTACTTTGCATTCTGTGGGTGTTTTTGGTCCAAAACAACAATCAACACGACCCATCATGCAAATATATTTTACAATATGAGGAGGACTGGAGGAGTCCCACCTGGCGGGTGGTGAAATACTTACTCGGATCCAGCAGCCATATCTGAGTAAGACGTTTCAGGTGTGGTGACTCCCAGCGCAATTACTATGCTCATGACGTCCAGCACAGCGGCGCGCGGGAGGGGGGGAAGTGGGGGGAGGAAGAGGAGGAGGAGGAAGAGGAGGGGAAGGGAGGGGAGGGACAGGATGGGACAGGGGGGAGGGGGGAGGGGGACGGATAGGTGAAGTGAGGAATCACAGGGTCCCGACCAATGCGGCGGACCAATCCAGAGGCGGGGCGCCACCGAACCGCAGCCCGCGGCTCACGGTCATGGGGGACCTGAGAGAGAGAGAGAGGGCAGGCGACAGTGACCATGAGATCTACACAAACGCACACACAGACACACAAACACAGAGCGCACATGACTCAGCAGGTTGTGCGATACAGGACAGGAAAAGCCTGCACCTCATCGGGCCACGTACATGCAATAATCTGCATCGATGGCCCTCCCATCCCATAATATTTAAACATTTGTAACGCATCATTGAAATACTCCATTTGGTAAATACATTTTGGATGAAATACATGTGAATATAAGAAAAAATCATAATAAAACATGAGAAACCGTATGAATACAAATTAATATGATAAATATATTTCAGATAAATATGGTTTAGTGCAGTTTAATGTTTTTTTCTGGTTATGAAGCCAGAGTCATTTGAAATATTAATAGACCACCTTGTTTACACTTGTTTTCTATCCACATGACATGAAACATAAACTGTCTCCCCGACTCAAAATGGAAGAGCGGAGCCCAGTGTTACCGTGGCTACAGCTGTAGAATAAAGTCAGTGGGTGAGGGGCGATCGGTCAAACGCTGATTTATAAACAGCCTCCATTTTCAGATTTCAACCCGTTGTGGCAAGAAACTTATAGTTGCAATACTAATATATACGTATAAATCAGTGATATAATCCCTGTAATGATGTAGAATGCACCACAGCAGGGACTAACCGAGGACAATGCGTGGAATGCGGTGGTTACCTGGATACGTGTCCTTTTCAAGCTATGACATGTAGAATGCCTGGCTTGAAAAGAAATCAAAAAAGCTCTACCTGACGTCCCCTGGTGTTTATACTGGGAACTCTGGGAACTCTGGGACATGTGTGTGTGTGTGTGTGTGTGTGTGTGTGTGTGTGTGTGTGTGTGTGTGTGTGGGTATATCTGCAGAATAGTGTTATTACATAACAAGAAATACAGTGCAAATCAATGGTAATACGACCATATAGGACATTATTTCACGGACACAGAAACGGACATGATGTGTCGCAGCTTTTTAGACAAAGGGGTTGGTCAAAATCCCACACACACACACACACACACCAGGAAACCGTCTTATGAGACAAAATATCTGCTGACTCATGTTGACAATGAGGGCTTTTATGTGCGAGCGCAGCAGCGGCGGGGTGCTTTTTTAGCATCAAAAAGTCATGTAACTCAATATGGAGGCTTCCGGAATGGAAGAGAGGCAATTTAAATAAATGACTAAATAAACTGGAAAAAAAAAGAAAAAAGAAGAAGGGCTTTTACAGTTCAGCTTAGGCTCCTGTGAGGATGCACCGATGGAGGAGGCCAGCAGGTGGCGCCTGCCTCCCAGACACCTGGAGGGGTGAGTCATCCAAAGACAGACCCCGCCCCCCCCCCCTCCCGTCATGTGACCGGCCCCTGCCGAAACACTGACCCGCACTCCCCTGCTGCACTCAGACACACACTCACCGGCCAAGGCGCCGTCCTGAGCTCCGTTCGTTCACACACACATAACGACGACGGCGGGATTTGGCTCACACAAGGTCATCCCGGGGTCAAACACGTAATAAAAATCACAACCTCGAAACCTGGATTAAATGTTGTTTTTTTGTGAAAACTAAAATAACCTAATTCAATTTAAAAGAAAAAAATATATATAACCCTAATAGTTCAAGGGAGGGTAGTTTGCGGGCCGCGCGAACCGACGGCAGCGGGACACAGCCGTCCCCTGGTTCCAGATAACTGCGGCACCGGGGCAACAAGCACAGGCCGGGACGGGGGACTTCCAATAATGTCAAGGTCAGCTCACTGACTCACTGTCACGCTGAGAATGTCACACACGCGTCCAGCTGGAGACACACGGGAACGGTCCCGACAACGAAGGTCCCCTAAATCTTAGGAATTGCCACGACGGGACGTCCTGAAGACACAGGGGTGCGCAGGACAGCACCGTTCCGATTTTTAAGTTCATTTATATTAGGCTGGCGGCATATTTCATCACGGGGACACGGAGTGGATCCCACATTTGACCCGGTCTGGCCATTTTCCTCCCGTGTGGAGGAGATCCACCTCGCTCACAAAGCCGCTCACAATTTGGGCCTCTTCCAAAAAGAACCAGACGGTGAACCGGGGAGGTAAATTCCATACAAAGAAGGAAAGCCTTTCTTCACCTCCTCCTCCTCCACCTCCTCCCCCACCACCACCTCCTCCCGCCCTTCCTTGTTCGTTCCTCTGGCCATGAATACGGACTCAAATTACCAGCAGGCTCAACAAAGTCTTTTCACTTCCACTAGAACAGAGGCCATTTTGGGGACAGGTCCAAGGGGGGGGGGCAGAGGGGGTTGGGGGGGCACACGGACAAAATGAACTCTTTCTCTTATCGCCTCTCACACAGCTCTTCTTTTCCTCCTCTTGTTCTTCTTTTTTTTTTTAATTATTTTAAGCGCACATTTGTTGTTGTGACGCTGTTAAGCACTGGTGAGCATGTAGTGTCGCGTCCTGAATAAGCTGCTTTAATATCTAAATATGTCCCTGGGGTAATATAGCTAAATCACATTTGATAAAGAGAGGGGGGGGGGGGGGGGGGGAAAAAAAAAAGGGGGGGGGGGGGGGGGGGGTGAGAAAAAAAACAAACCCGAGCATTAGAAAGACAGGAGCAGAGAGGGGGGAAAAAAACGAAGCCACACCTCGTCTGCACACAGCTCACGGCCCCGAGACCAAAAATAGACACGTCATGCCGTGTGGACACAGAACATACAGAAAGTGAAGCGTGTCCCGGCAACTCAATGGTTACACTGATTTATAACACGGCATCATGGTAAGGACAATTACTAAAAACACAAAACAAGTGCTGCCACGATCCTATAGAAGCAGAAGAATGCCAGATTAATAAGCGTAAAAGAAAAATCGATTTCACAACCTTTTAATGAAACCGTATGGAGCCGGAGCAGCCAAACTGTTCTTGGTTATCTTTAATTGGAGCCATTATTTTATTTAAAAATTTGAAAAAACTCACATTTTAATTAGCCGCAGCTTGTTGTCGCAACGAGATTTCCGAGGCTAATTGGGGATTATATTATTACGGTGTGTGCGTGTGTGTGGGTTAGGCTAACTTCGGAATGGAATGCGTGGTCGCTCTTTGCTGTATAAGCAACAAATATTATATTTAATGTTATATTTATTTATTTTAGGATGACCTTTAGTTTCCTGGGGTCACACTGCTTCCTTTTGACACAGGAAGTTCATCGCTCAGAAGCTACAGATTTATTAAGTGTGACTTCTTTATGACTCCTCTAAAACCAACACTAACACATCTGAGATTGTACGTTTATAAATATATATAAAAGAAAGTAGCCTGCAACATGGAAAACAAATCACAGGCCTAATTTCATTCTGCATTATTTTCCAGCAACATCTTGCAGAGTGCCCGTGTGGATTATGTGAGCCATCTGAAACAATTCCCATGGGCCTTTGCATGCGCAGCGTGTGTGTGTGTGTGAATGGTTGGTGGTCAAGCTCCGTCAGGCGTCACAGTACAGCTTCATGCAAATCACCAGCAAATCACCATCAGCAGGTGGTTCTTAAAAAAAAAAAAAAACACACACAGACTAAATGTTTTAAAAGGAAAAGTCACACCTCAGATCTGGTTTCATGGACGCTAAAATGATAACAATGGGTTTATCAATCCTAAGGTAAGGTTCTTTGGTAACTTAAAATTCCTCACAAAGGAAAATAGTCACATTATTTGACGCATTGTTCATGTCGGCCAGGAACCCCGTCATTATCGACACACTGAACACAGCCTCCGACCAATCAATCAACGCCAAATCATTCCAGGAGAGATTTACATTCCACTCCTAGGACAAAATAAAAACGCACAATGAGTCTTTGAACAGCACGTCCAGGCCGAGTAGTCCACCTGTGCCTCACCAAACCTCCAACAACAACGTCCCGTCCAGTGAGATCACACCAGCCCACGCGCACATGCCGACCAGGCAGGACATGGATATGAATATATATATATATATATTATATATATATATCCGCCTGTGAGAGGAAACTGGAGATGAAGAGCGGGCGGATCAATATGGCCTGGCGTCCAGACAAATGGCATCTGTGGCCGGCGTGGAAGCAAAAAAGCTCATTGTAGATCTTATTTCACACTCACCCAAACACATTTACCATGATATCACGTCGAGGACAACAAACAAGAGTCCAGCGCACACGGGAGCTGCTCGGTATGCCCCACACGGAGAGAAGAAAACAAAAAAAACATACGGCTGCAACAAAGGCAAAAAAAAGGGCATCGTCGAAATATCCACAATTCAATGGTTATTTAAAAACATCATGTGGCTTTTCTTGTTGTGGTAACATAGCAGTTCACGGCCAGGCCAAAAAAATAGGAAATAGGGAACACTGTGTTGGTTCTAAAGTGTTTTTTTGTCTCACTTTCAAATCCAAATTGTGTTTATTGTCTACCCGGTCTTTCCCCAACGGGACGAAGTAGACGCTCGACATGAAGCGGGAACGAGTCATTTCCCAGCAACGCTCGCAAAACATTAAACCCGGTGGTAAGAGATACGGCGGCTGCACGGCCAGCTAAAAAAAACACTCCTGGTGCATGCTGGGAAAAAGACAGAGGCACCGCTCAAGTACGCACGCACGCACACACACACAGAAATATAAATGACAGAGCTTGAGGGGCGACGCAGGACCAGACAAGTGATGTGAGGCGAAGAAACGATGCAGGGAAAACCGCCGTTGCCATGGTTACAGATATACATATCATTCCAGCAGTGGTGTGTGTGCGTGGGTGTTGTCATGTTGTGCGGCGGGGCGTGGTGATGGGAGCGCGGCGTGGCCCCTGCCATTAACACAACAATGTCCAGCGGGCCTGAATGGACCCCGGACCCAGACCGGGGATGAGGGACGCACAATGGAGAACAAAGGCCAAGTGAGGGCTATAAGAGGAGGGGGGGGGGGGGGGGGGGGGGGGGGGGGGGCGCGGCGCCGGCCGGGGGGGGGGGGGGGGGGGGGGGGGGGGGGGGGGGGGGGGCTAGTGGACAGCAGGGCCGGCATGACACAAAATCAATCATCTGTTTCAGGGGGCAAAAACAAGCCGGCCACTGTCCGAGCAAGGCTCTCTAATCTAAAGGAGAGAAAAAAACCCGGAGCCTGTTCGGGACCAACTTCCTCTTTCGGAACCGGCTCCCGTTTCCATTTTTCCTCTCAATCTGCTTTCTATAAATACCTGCAGAAAAAAAAATCCTCCAGATGACTGTGATTACCGTGTTCCACTCAAAGAGCTTTTCAAAAAGAAAAAAAGAAAAAGAAGAGTCTCGTCCTCCTAATGGCAGAGTTCCCCGTGTCCGTTTCTCCAAGTAGTCTGGTCCCTCCCAGAGGAATGTGTCCCAAAAAAAAACGTTTTTCATTTTATAAGCTCATTCTTTTGGCTAAAACATAACGACAGAGAGACAGCCCTCCACGTGACCTCACTGCATGACACAGACATTTTCTTTTATGACATTTCCTCTTTTGGGCCTTTTAGGGGACGGGCGACACAAGGCGACATTTCGCGGAGCACGGCGCATATTTATGACGAAGATGGCGAGGTTTTACCTCCAAGCTAACCGCGACAATATGACGGGTCTAAAAATGTCTGGAGGACGGAGGAAGTACATTGTGATAAAGTCAACCACTGACAGTCCTCGGGTAGGAACACATTCGCAAGGCTGGGAGACGCGGATTCTATTTTAAGAACAAACCTGTTCTGGCTTCACAAGTGAATGGACACACATATACAAAATATATCGACGATATTTAAAAGTATTCCGCCTCTTCCTAACGGGAACCATTTGCCTAAAGTGACATATGAACCGGAAAAACCCGAAGCCAGAGGTTTATTTCCGCTTTTGTATTGGCTGCTGTTACCAAAAGGCGGCAGCTGTCGAGTTGTGCGTCGACAACACTCTGCAGGTTGTTTTTCCTCCGTCCTGCGTCTTATTTGCTCTCCGTCCCTACCTGACAACACCCCGAGAGCAAATACACACACACACACACAGGGGTTTTGCAACCGTTGGTCTCATCTCAATTTGGTCGCATTTATTATCTCGGTTTAGTTACATGAAGGGAAAGAGGATGAGATGTAGAAACGGGAAAGAGAGAGAAGGAAAAGAAAGGGGGGGGGGGGGTTTAATGTGGTGAAGCCCTAAAATGGCTACCTGTGGTTCAGGAGTTGCAGAGACAACAGAAGCCCCCCTACCCTCCCCCTGAATATTTGTGCTATCAAAAAGAAAGGAGCACAGGCAAAGGCGTAGGAGAAAATACATGGATGCATTAAAACAAGAACAGGAGGGAGAGAGAGAGAGAGAGAAGGCAGGAGAGAGAGAGGGCGAGAGAGAGATACGGTTACGTAGATTGCCTGCCTCACCCCCTTTTGGCCTTGTTTTTTTCCCCAGCCACCTCCACCTCCTCCTCCTCCTCCTCCTCCTCCTCCATTATTCTCCCAAGAAGCATTGCTCCTCGGCACAAAACAGAATCGCCCAGCGCGGCCCTCTGCAACACCACTCCCCCCAGAAGCCAAAGGAAAGGCCGCGCTCCTATTGGTCCAGGAGCCCGGGACTGGCTCCAATGGGGGCGCGGCGTTTCAGCAGGCGTCACAGCGACTTGTTTTTAACCCCATTGTGCAAGACGGAAGACACACAGCAGCTGCAGACGAGGAGCTGCAGGGAGACACAACTCATCTCATCTGCTCTGCAGACATGGAGGAGGTGCAGAGGCCATTTCGAATCTGCCTTTTCACCTCAAACAGGAGGAAATAAAAGATATGTATGCATCTGTATGCTGATAAAAAAAAAACAAGAAATCCATCCGTCTGCGACCGCGCAGGTGCACGTCTACGACCGCGCCGTGAAACAACACGCGCGAAACCATATTAACATATCAAAAGCTACACCTGGCCTCGGTGTAACGTTAGACCTTCATCAGCATATAAATGAAAAAGCTCAAAAAAAAGGAAAAAGGGGCTTTCTCCCGTTTCCTATTCCTCACAGCGAACGCTCTCTGAAACAGAATACTGTCTTCATCTGGAGCCCGGCCAACATCCAGCTTCACTCCTCTCTCTCACACACACACACACACACAAACAGGGCGAAAATTCAGAATGCAACCGTGATCCAGGCTGGAAGCGAGCAATTCTTCCAACAATGATCAGAAACGCGAGAGAATTCACAACAGCAGAAGCATTAATATGAGCCGCTACGCGTGTTTATAACTCAAACATTGCAGATGACAATGTCCTGGACTACGAATCCAATTCTCCAGATGTTAGAGAGCTGGCTTTGTGGTGAAGAGCCCATTAAAAGTGGTATCACCATCTTCTTTTTGTGTTGTATTCTGTGAAAAGGACATATAAAGAAGTACTTTGCTAGAATGGAGTGTCCAAGTCATCGCGATACATTTTCCTTTTACATGCCGTTACTTCTTAGTCCAGTCCATCAAATAAACAACTGTTCCAATCCCATTTCGCCAGAAAGTCACATTTTTTGAGGTTTGTGAGCGCTGTGTGATCGAGAATGAGAGCGACTATTTCCTTAGTAAACAGAAAAACTGGGCCTGGCTAACCTTGCATGTCTGCACATTCCTCAGATCTCCAACGTCTCAGAGGCCCATAATGGGAAAGAAAGGTCCACATCTTGCACGCACACACACACAGAGCAAGATAGTCTTATTTTACCCACTGTTTAAACTCAAAAAACGCTTACATGTGTACTTTTTTTTTTGTATAACTCTAAAAACATCTTTGGGAGCTGCTGACAAAAAAAACAACACAGCCGGTCGGTCAGATCACAACCAAACATATCCTCAGCTTCCCCCCCCCACTTAAAGATGCTTCAACACCACTGTGTGCTTTCCAAATGCTCTTTGCATTTGTCTTATTTGGCTTGGGCACATTTTTCTCTGTTAGGCCGCACAATGTTTGCTCAAGATAACACTAAGGGTCAGGCCAAGGGGAGTGCTGGGACCGAGGGGGGGGGGGTCATGTTTCCAATGGTTTGGAGTGGCCAAGTTTGCAGGGCTGTAGCCCACACGGTCTATTAAAAGATGCGAAACGTATTCAGAGAATGTCAGTCACAACCAGGGAAAACAAGGCTCAGCACACGGCTGCAGTTTGGCTTCCAAATCCATCCACCCCCCCTCAACACTTGGCAGCGGCTCGTCACCTGTAATCTGTGTACTCTTACAGCAAGGGCACAGACAAAAAAAAACTCCATTACAAGAAGCTGTACGTAGATACGGCTGAAATAGGTCGAGAGAGGAAATGTGGCTGGAGTACAGCAAGTTATGAGTTTGCCGTGATTTTATAAATGAGGAAAAAAAAAGGTTCAGGAAGGAGCATGTGGCTGAAGGACAACCGGCTGGATTCCAAATGTGTCTGTTGTCAAATAAAAATGGATGAAAATGATCTGGACTCGATTCGGGCTGTGTGTCTGCGGAGCTCCGGGACACCGGCGCGCAGCTCCTCTCCCCGCGGGTGAGGCAGCCATTACGGACTGAAATGTACAAAAAACCCCAACGGATCAAACATCAGCTGTGGAGCTAAAAACGCGTTGTTGCGTGTTTGATTAAAGCTCAACAACAACGTGCCTCAACAAAATGACAAGTCATCATCAGGAGAGAAAAATGCCACTGATCACGCACACGTCATTGTGTGTTTTTATTTTTAATGTAATCCGCTCCTGTGTGTGTGTGTGTGTGTGAGTCCAACTTGGTGGAAACTTGTGTGTCGCCACATTGTGGAGCAGCTCGCACTTGCTCACACGTCGAAATAAAAAATGGAGGCTAAAAAAGGAAACAAGAGCTCCCCTTCAAAAAAAATAAATACCACCCATTTCTCTCCTAACCGCCACCGAGGCTAGGGGGTTGGTAGGTGGGGGGAGGTGAAGAACAGCAAGTCACTACCCAACACATCCACTTACAACCCCCCCACCACCTCTCCAAAACACACACACACACACAAATGGAGAAAACACAACCGAGCGTTCAGCTGGATAAACAGCAGCAAAGTTAGGAATGTAGCCAACGACTAACGACCAGTGCAGCAACACAATGATAAGCTAAAACGCTTTATTCACCATTAAAATAATGACTATGGAGGAAATGAGGACATTTGGTGTAAGAGTAGTTTTGACGGGGAAAGGTGGACGTCGTGTGTGTGTGTGATGTTAACGTGGAGGTTCGAAATAGACCCGACACAATCGGCTGGAAAACATCCAAAAAGTTAGCTCCGAGGAGTTAGCTTAGCATGTGTTGCCCGGTGGGTTGCTGTGTTGTAGCACAGCAGCTGGTGGCTCGGCTAACATGAGTCAACAGTAAAAAGGATCACAACGCAACGGGCAACTTGCACAACCGGTGACAGTTTCGCGGAGTCCCAACGCTGCTTTGGAAACACAACACAACCACACACGTTGTGTTTCCAGGTTTCTGATAGGTAGAAGAAAAAAAATACAAGCTAGCACGCGAGGCTGGTGTGAGCTGATTAGCTCCAGGTCGCTTCTACTTTGCATCAAATCTCATTTATAGCCAGTAATAATCATAAAAAAGGGCACTGTAATGGCCTGTGGAACGTGTCCTGTCAGCATAGGTGGAAACACATTGAAGAAACAAAACCAGATTTTCACAATAATGCTTCAAAACGACTCTCATTTATAGCTCGAAAACACCATTTCTGTCATTAATCATGAAACACTAGCCAAAAACTGAGACGAAAAACTGAAGTGGAAAAAAA
>JAFBJU010001034.1:80161-100409 GCA_016785305.1 Colistium nudipinnis
AAAAAAAATACAAGCTAGCACGCGAGGCTGGTGTGAGCTGATTAGCTCCAGGTCGCTTCTACTTTGCATCAAATCTCATTTATAGCCAGTAATAATCATAAAAAAAGGGCACTGTAATGGCCTGTGGAACGTGTCCTGTCAGCATAGGTGGAAACACATTGAAGAAACAAAACCAGATTTTCACAATAATGCTTCAAAACGACTCTCATTTATAGCTCGAAAACACCATTTCTGTCATTAATCATGAAACACTAGCCAAAAACTGAGACGAAAAACTGAAGTGGAAAAAAAGCACCTCCTGTAGTCAAAGCTGCTGAAAACTTAAGAGCCTGGTGTGGAGAGCTCTGGGAACATGGTGGCCTTAAATAATGTCATAACGCTGGCCTCGAAAACACCGGTGGTGTAGTCCCAGAACCCACAGGCTAGCTGTGAGGGGGGGGGGTGACAAATAACACGAAATAAAGACCGTGGAAGGAGAGTCCAGGCCGAGCCTTAAGCCCGCCAGGCAGGCCACGGACCCGGGGACCCCCTTTACCCAGCCAGGCCACCTCTGAGAGGGGAGAAGGCGGAGGAAAGCCAGCTGCTTCCACATCAACTTCGCTGGGAACCAGGGAGTTAGCTAGCCAAGTTTGTTAGCCTGATAGCTGAGTGTGGCTGGGCTCCAAACATGGCTGGTGAGTTGGCTTAGTTTTATTTTAAGGTTGTTTGCCTCAAAATGAAGCGATGGAGCTGATAATAATGGTCAAAATGTGTGAGGGACTCACCTAAAGAGGCATTCCGAGCGGGAGGGAGGTTAAATCATGTAGAGCCGGAAGTCATGAGAGTATCCACACATCAAACACCAAAAAAATCCACCAAGAAACACTAGGCCCGAGTGCAGGCCTCGGACTCTCCTGCACCCGCTCCCCTTAAAAGTAGCTTCCTCTCCAGGGGAAGCAAACAAACTTCTGAGTGTCTCCCACGCAAAGGCGTGAAGTTAAATCCCGCGTCCTGCTCGGGTGCAGTGCATCCATTGGGTGTGTGTGCGGTAGATCCCGGGCGGGCGGTGGCCTGTGTTCGGGCGGGCACTGAGTGTTTACGGTAGCGGGGTGAACGGCGCTCGGTGCTCCGGGGCTCTGGTTGTCTGGTCTCGGGTCGCGGCGGCGCCCATCCCCCTCCTCACCGGCATCGACCGCGGCTTCCACTGGAACCACACTCCAGCGCGCCGCGGGGTCTCCGTGGCCATCGCGCAGGGGCTCGCGCTCCGGCCCGCAAAGTCCCGCCCCCCCCAACCTCCCAACGCGCGATTGGACCGCGGCGCGTCACTCATCACACACGCAACGTTCATTGGCGGAAGGTGGCGCACGGGCTATGCGCGTCATCAAGTTTCGACGCCACGTCACAGGGGGCGTACGCGGGTTTCACGAAGAGAAGCAACTTTCCGGCTCCATTGTGGTGCGCGTGTGGCGGAGAGCGGGTGGACACGGGAATAATCTGACTCAATCCTAGGATCTTTACCTCCTAATCTGATGGAAATGCTCCTTATTAAACTCTAATGCCGTGGACTTAATCTGAAGTCGTTAGTGGGATTATTGTTTTTTCGCGGTATTTGAGGGGTTACAGCTATCTACGGTGGAAGGAGCTATGGTTCTTACACGTAGAGAGGCGCGGTAGCCACGCGGGGTGTGGGGGGCCCAGAGGCCGCTTCAACGCGCCGTGTGGGACCGCTGGGTGGATGATGTTGCTCAGGGAGCAGCGGGGAGTCTAACCTGGGCCGATTTCTTCCTTTTTATGTTCAATGATCTTTACACATTTATATATATATATATATATATGTATATATTTATAGACACCGCCATACACTTACCCATCGTCAGCTGCGGCTCAGTGTAACACTTGCTGGGACGTTTTTTTTATCAGCAGAAGTGTCGAAATAATAACCTGTCTTTGATGTAAAGTCTTTAGAGAGACTGGATTATTTCTACACACACACACACACACAGTGTTATTTCACACTGGTGAATAAAGGACATAAGATTGACGCGCTGTGAGGGTTTGGGGGAACGGACACTCGCAGTGATGCGATTGGTTCCCTGGCATGTCACGAGACCCGGAGGGAGACCTCTGATTGGCTGCGGTCTATAAACGCCAACGTCAGTTGTTGCAGAGGGCTGACGAGCGACGGAATAACACCCTCCCACAGTGCGCCTGCAGGATGACATAATAAACATGACGAAATTATCGATTCAATCATTTACAGTCCAACGTTTCATCTGTGGCGTTTCGAATCCTTTGAAGTTAAAAGACGCGTTTTAACTTTTTTAACATCAAAGGCTTCCGGTTGGTCAACGTATTACACAGAGCCACTCGTGGCTACGTTTATTAGCTGGAGGAAACACCCTGGGATGAAATTGAATGCTGATGTTCATCAAACCTCAGGTTTTAAACCCAAATGCGCACACATGGTATGTTTCAGTGTTTTCTGTGGAAATAAAGTCATGTGACGACACAATGTGCCCTCGTGTTTAGATTATGTAAGATATACCTGTATTTCCTCTTTAATACTCGATGTTGAATTCAACCTGTATTCTGCCGCAGTTTCTATTCGACTAGGATTATTCGTCCGTTGTGCTCTTCCTGCGGCAGGATGAGCTCCTATAATGCCGCCTTTGTTGAGTGCGGGTGAAACAGCAGCGTCATATCAGCCAGCTCTGCAACAACATGGCTGAGCCTGCCCCTCCCCCACCTCCCCACCCTGGGACATCAGTGTGGGATTGCGTTCACATCTCAGATTACTGTGACAGACCAGCTCCCTGGCATGAGGCTGAGGGGGGAGAGAAGAACCTGGGAGTGGCTGCAGATCATTATCATGATTATTCCCACATGTATTTGTTAAGAGGAGAACAAAAGAGACACAATGAGCATTTGCGCATTCTTGGTGTATTCAGATTATAGGTGTGCAAGACTAACCAGGCCCGTAACAACAACTGTCCTACACACACACACACAGTCATTTGATTTTCTTCTCGAGCTGTACATTGATCAAATTCCTTATTTCTTAAATGAGTGTGAATACAGTTAGGCCCCGCGCAGCTCGGAAACAGGAACGTCCCCACTCTCGGGGTTCTTACACTAAAAATCATAGTTTAAGACTTTTTTTTTTCCTCTTATGCACAAAGGAAAGAAAAGAAAAAAACAAACAATACAACACAGTTCCAGTAATTGTGCACACCACACATTATACAGTATATGGCTCTAGCAGGCGTATGCGTATATAAAATATAGCCATGTATCCTTAATAAGTAATGTTACTGAGTCTATAGGGCAGGGGGGTCTTTGGGAAAATTGTTGCATACAGACACAACAATCCTTACTTTAAATGCCAAAAAAAAAGTGTTGGGGTTAAGTCCGTCAATACATTAGCCTTCCCTCGGGAGCAGTGGATACAACAGGTCATTACTACATCAGCGATGGGTTTCGGTCTAAATACATGATGTCATCGTGTACAGTGCACGCCCCCTTTGAATATGCCAGAATACCGGATTGGACTCTTGCCTTTCTGACAGTGGACGTCAGACTACGCCTGTTTAATTAAGGGGGTGATGAAGGGGGGTCTATTAAGACTCAAAAGAGCAGTGTGGGGCCCGTTCTCGAGGAGAAAGAAGAAAAAACAGAAAAAGAAGTTTCCACAGCCTTTAGGTGGTTTCCCCCTGTGAGAAACCCGTCTCTCGCCCCTCCAGCTTTCAATGGCCGACAGAGCGGCGCACACAAAGAATGAAGAAAGGGAAACAAAAGGCCGAGAGAGTTTGTTTTCTGCCGTGGGGGTCCGTCCTGTCCTCCCTCCTTCTTGAAAGTCACTTTTGAAAGGTTGTTACACTCTGGCATGCCAAGACTCCTCCTCCTCCTCCCGCTCCCACCCTGGTGCTGGGAAACGGCGCCCCCTGCTGGCCACACCGTGGCACGGCAGAGACGCGCCCCCCTCCCACGCCGTGGGCTGGAGCCCCATCACAGGATCTTCAGGCTCCCGGTGACGTTGTTCACCATCTCCTCCTCGCCCATGATGGCCAGGACGGTGCGGGAGCCGGCCTCCACCTGCCCGACAACCAGAGGGGGGGGGCTCGTGTTAGTGCTGGGACACCAGGTCACTGGGTAACAACAATAAAATATAGTCAATAATATCAGATCGAAAGGAAAAAGGTGTACCTGGGTGAGTCCGGCGTCCTGGACCAGGTAGGTGGGCAGGCTGAGGCTCATGGCCAGAGCCTGCAGCTCCAGTAGATGAGCCACGTTGGTGCCCTGGACCACCACCTTCTTGGCCCTGTGTACATCATGAATGTTGCGGTTTACAAATATCCGAAATGCAGCAGAAAGTGTCCAGGACACCTGTGAACCTGCCTGAACTTGCTGGAGAAACCACTGTTGTCCATATAACAGAATAAATAAAGCCTTGTTTGTTTATACATATAAACTAAGAGGAAGAGGCCTCTGGTTGTTCTGGGTCCCTCCAGCTCTGGTGTCTTCATGGAAAACGCTCGGTGGACTTCTGCCGTCTCCTGTGGGGACACCTAAGAGGCCTCTGATGGCTAATGATTCCCCCCTCAGGCTTTGTGTGTGTGTGTGTGTGTGTGTGTGTGTGTGTGCGTGTGCGTGAAACAACAACTGTGTTTGTCACATGAGAGTTGGAGGAAACGACGGGAGCTTTAAAGTCTAAATTAAAGCTCTGAGCGACACAGAGGGCTGGAATCTTTAACGACCTATGGTTCCATATGACGGAGCCGTGAGTGAAACAGAAGAACTCGCCAAAACCCAGTTATGAAATGATCCAATGAACCTGCTCTACTGGTGCTTCTGGAGCTCAGCAGAAACCAATTCAAATGAGTCAGTTGTGTCTCTAAAATACGCAGATCAAAAAAAAGGTGTCAGGCGACGCCCTGATTTTTGGAAATGTATTTCTATAAACTGAATCCAGGCACAAAATGAAGGAGAGAGAATCACGAGGAGGAGGAGCAATACATCGGACCTGCGGCTAGAGCTTCTAGCAATAATCACCATTGGTCGTTTTCATGGCCTGGGACTCTTGTGCTCCAAATATGTCTTTGTTCAATGTGTAGTACCCCAAAGAAAGGGACATTCACGTACCCACTGTGGTCCCACTTCCAGGCCATCTCCCTCCAGCTGTTCTTCTCCTGCAGAGCCTGGTACAGGCCCACAGCAGCGTGGCCCACCTGAGCCGCCACCTGCACAGACACACAGGACACAAAGTTACGCACAACTCCACGACCAGACTTAATAATATGAATGTTTTTTCATGAAAAGCAAACATCCCAACAAATGAGGTCATTGATTGTGGCAAGAAAAAAAAACTCACCAGAAACTCGATTGGTTCTGTTTTTCACAGACAAACACAAATACTACTGGCTTTGGGTTATGGTAATACGGATATAGAATTGATAATATTATTCAATAATTGTTAAATACATTTGATTTCAAATCGATATTTTTGTTTATTATTATTTCTACAAAACACTTCCTGTATGACGCTTTGTGTATTTGACTGTAGTACTAGTACAAGTACACGCTGGCCTCACCTTCCCCACACCCATGGCCAAGTCCATGTTGACCACAAACACCATCTTGAACATGAGGTCGTCGTCCCCCTCCTCCTGTGGGACACGGTGGACACACAGAGAGACACTGAGATGTGGTTTTGGACCATCTCCACAGGGTCTAATGTACCAAGGTGTACCTGCGGGGACTAAGGCTATCTTATGGGCACCTCATTCTCCAGCTTGTTGAAGTAGTACATGGCCGCCTCTTCGGCAGACACGTTCCGAGTGTGCAGCAGCGCCTGAGGACGGAGGCGGGAAACACGCGACGATCAATAAGGGTGATCAGGTATTGGCCTTTATTATGAATACATATGCAATGTGGAACGACATCAATCAATCTGCGACCAGGCTCAGTATGCTTTACACGTTTTTGTTGAGTCCCACCTGTGTGTCCCCTCCCAACCTGTCCCCCTAGTGTGTCCCCATTGAATGTGCGTCCTGTCCCACCCTGTCCATGATGTCCCCGCCCTATGTGCACTCTCCCAATGGATTGTCCTGTCCCGCTCCTGTCCATTCCCCCACCAAGTGTCCTGTCCCACTTGTGTTTACGCGCCATCGGGTCCCCATTGAATGTCCTGTCCCACCTGTGTTTCCTGTCCACGTTGTCGCCATCTTGTCCCCTTCCTGTCCCTTCCCCCACTCGCAAATTGTGCCCATCACATCCCGAGAGTCTTGTTTCCCTTGTGGGTACGCTGTATCTGGTCCCCATTCATCATCCTGTCCCAGCTGTGTTTCCTGTCTATGTTGTCCCCACCCGGTGTTTACTGTGTTTATTGTCCATCGTGTGTCCCCCTGTCCCACCTGCTTGGCTGCCTCCTCCGGGATGTCCAGCTCCCGGAGCTGCTGCAGGAACACGGGGTTCACCTGCTGGGCCTCCGAGGGTGGACCTGACTGCTCTGATGGCTCCATGGTTTCTGTCCGCGGGACAAACGGTGGACACATGAGACAACAGAAAAAGACACGAACGGATGAATGGAAATCATAAACCCCGAGAAGCAGACGGAATAACCTGAAATGTAGCCGATATGATTCACTCCATTAGCTAAATGCGGATTATGAAATAAAGACATTTTAATCAAATTGAAAATAAAACGGTGGTTTGTTTTTTTTAATCGGTGAACGACAACCGTTATTTTCTCAGAGAGGCCCCGCATCAAAGAAACAGGAGGAGCCATGTTCATGTTACATGTTTCTCCCACAAATGAATAAAATCGTCATTTAAAATAATACTTATCCGAAATATAAAGTCACAGATTATTTAAACATATGAATTAAGTCCGTTAACATACCTGATTCTCCGCAGGTGACCGCTGTTTGCTCGTCAACACCAAACACACGATTCAAACGTCCAACAACGCAGCTGATGCTAACGCAGCTAGCTTCCGTTTAGCCTGCCAGGCTAACTCCGTGATATCAACCGTTATATATATAATATATATATATATATATATATAAATATATACGCCCACAGCTGTTTCTGTTGACCGTAACAGCGTCCACTAATGTTTATACAAGGCTAACTAACGTTAGCATCCGCCCGCTAACCAGCTGCAGTCCTGATAACAGACTGATGTTTAATGTTAGCCCTTAGCTGCTAGCTTACCGCTACTGCGCAGTTAGCTCAATGACATAGGCGCGTCCTCGAGGTGCGTGTACGCGTGTATGTGTCTGCGCGCGTTCACGCGATGATTTTTTTAATGTATTTTTTAATTTGGAGCCTCATTTTGTTGTAATATTATATTTGTTTTATATTACATATATACACAATAGACTATATTGATAAAATGTTAAGGTTTATTTTAAATAATTGAAGTCAAAGAAGCTTCCAACAGGCTGAAAGAAATAAACTAAAGTTAAAGGTCATGCACATAATACATTTCTGACTGACATTAATAATAAAAATGCTAAAAACATTGGAAACATCTTTTTTTTTTGGAAAATGTTCTTGAGAGTAAATAACAGAGATAATCATCCAATATTCACTTAATGCTGGTTAAAATATTCCAAATTATAATTTTCCAGCTAATATATTTCCCGAGTTTTCAAAATGTCCATTAGAGGATATTTTAAATGTATAAATAATGTATAGAAACACAAAAACACAACAGGCAATTTTCAGAATACTTTATTACATCAGCGTACGTGAGAATTTTCACCCTTTCTTATTAAACATGTTAAATCACTACAGTTACATATTTAAATCAGTATGATATTAACACACAAATAAGAAACAGCAGTCTTCCTGTACACTGCCAACATTTTTACAGCCTGATAAAAAAAAAGGTTCCAAGAGTCTTTACGTTTTTTTTCTCCCTCTTCGAGGGCATCATCGACACATCGAAACCCTTGCGTTCCACTGTGTTGCGATTAAAAACTACGGGCCACATTCTGACGCCACTTCTGGACCAGGAAGTGACATCACGGCAGCATCACAAAAACCAAGCGGCGTCTTCAGCATGGATGACCTTGGCGCTGTATCGAGTCCTTTTTATAAATATTGTGTAGTTTAACTCGACATCGTCCAAAGATGTATTTGGAATTATGACGCAGAGACAATGACGTCACCTTGCTTCCTGTTTCCAGGCAGGTTTCTCCCATGAACCCAGAGAGAAATAATTGCAAACCAAAAAAACCTAAACTTGTCCCAACACTACCACACGGGGTAGATCTGCTAGGAGCACTTTACTCAGGCTTTGATTTTTAAATAATAAAAACATAAATCAGCTCAGTATAAACAAAAACTCTGTGTGCTCCGAGCAGAACAGTGTGACGAGATTTAACTAATACAAAAAAAACACTGAAACAATGGCAGTATAATCAATAATCTGTAATCTTAATCTGACATAAATAAAATGTCATACGGACCTTCAGCGCCACTGTGTGTCAAAAACTCTACATCAACCAAATAAAAGAAAAAAAAAACACACACACACGCACAAACAGGACGAGTACCTCAGCAGAGCCATGATTTAAGACTTCAAATCCTAAAAGGAATGTAAAAAAAAAAAAAAGAAAAAGTACACAACAGTAATAAACAATAAAAAAATAAAAATAAAAAAACACTACAGCAACGCAATAGAATTCCACTTCATTAATATGACTTTCTTTTATGGAAGGAGTTTTTGTTTTTTCCTCTAACATCTTTCCAGTGACTTGTACACTACACACACGCACACACACACACGCATCCATAGGAAGAAGTATAAAAGCAGAGAAGAAGAAGAAAAAATAAAATAAAATAAAAACAGAGTAAAGTGTCGTTTTAGTCTGGTTTTTAAAAAAGTACCTTAAAATGAAATGCCCCGACGAGCAGGTTCCGACCCCCGATCTGTAACGAAGACCTGGACATGTCAGTGTGTGTGTGAGTGAGATGCATCTGTGTGTGAGGATGACGATGATGATGAGGATGAAGGTGTCAGGTACCCAGCAGTGAGAGAAACGGGGGGGGGGGGGGGGGGGGGGGGGGGGGGGGGGAGAGCGAGGTAGAGAGCGGCAGGATTCCTTCTGTAACAGGAGCATATCTGGTATCTCCAAATACTGCTCCCCATAAAATCCCAAAATACTACAACCACATACTTCAACACCATGTACTCTTAGCCAGAAATGTAGGATGGACACTGACACACACACAGACACACGCGGACTCACATACAAAGACACAAGATCATACAGCAGCAACTAGGACACAAGGCTTAAAAAAAAAAAAGGAAAATTGACTCCCGAGGTCAGATCTGAGTCCAGCAAGTTTCAGTTTATGGACCGCACAGATTCATACTTGGCAAAAAAAAAAAAAGGTGCTGGGACGTGACCTTTGACGGTGTGACGTAAAATTCAAATTTGAAAATAAAAATCAAATAAAAAAAGTCCTGGTTCAAAATAAAAATCTGTCTTTTTCTTTTTCCCCGTTGATCCTGCGCCTCCTCCTCTCGGGACGTCCCGCAGACGTCAGCTGTTGCCAGTTCCCTCTGTCACAAGTCGGTGACTTTATTCTCCACAGCCGCAGCGATCTGCTGCAGCCTGTAGCCCAGCTGCATCTTCTGAGCCGTGGGGTCCTCCTCCAACGCCGTGATGATCTGAGGAGACACACGTGATCATTCAAAATAAGGCACCCAAGGTTAAATGGGAAAAAAAAAAAAATCACAAACATGGAACATTTCAAGAATAAAAAGGTTGAAAATCATATATTTTTTTTAGATCCAAAGCCAAAAATGGCACTGAATAAAAATATTGAAAGATCAAAAAAATCCTTCTTTTTCTGAAAGTCTCCATCAAGTCTATCAGTTGTTTTTATGAACAATAAAAAAAACAACCAAAGCACCCACAATGCAATGTTTTAGGAATGATTCACTCTCAGTAATAGTTCACGGTAAATGCGGTGGAATGTACCTGGTCGTAGTATTTGTTGATGTACTTGTAGAGCTCGTGCAACGCCACCAGGTAGTTCAGCTCTCCCGAGTAGTTCTGAAACACAGAGGTCAGAGGTCACGCAGAGGTCAGAGGCCACGCAGAGGTGGCGCTGCGCCAACTCACTCACCCTGGACAGTTCCGCCAGAGCCGAGTTCATTTCCTGGTCGCTGGCCGAGATGGTCTGTCTGATGTCAGCGTAGTACCTGAAAGAGTGGAAAAAAGACAAAATAAATCACTGCGCTGCACTTTATTCTTTATCTTCCGGCACCTTCTCGTCACATTTCCTTTTCATGTTGGATACTTTCATCTCAATCTTCCTCTAAATTCCGGACTATTCAGCGCACGCCAATATAAGCCGCACCCACTGAATTTGAAAAGAATCTATATTTGGAAGATGTCTGGAAGGTGTCTCCAAACAAATGACATTGACTGGGGCTTTAAGGAAAGACAATGCCTGTAACACGGCTTGTAACGCCAATAAATAAGCAGTAGTATACCAAGAAAGTCACGGGTCACGACCTTCGCCCTCCCGCGCGCTGAATTCATCTCGTGTCGGAGTCGTTCACTTTCATCCCACTCCACGCGGAGCGCCACCTTAAATGCGCCATTTCCACTGAGGGCAGCAAAAACCTTGTCGTACCCCCGGGAAAGCCGCGTCGTATGCATTTCTCCGTGTCTTTGCCATGATGGGGGGGGGGGGGCGTGCGTGACAAAATGACCGATCAGAATGATTCGGTGGTCCGACTTAACCCGTTCGGCAATTTCAATCCATTCCATTCAAATCCATTTATTTGCCGCGTCGTCGCTTAAGCCGCAAAGTTCAGCGCGTGCGAAAAAAGTGCGGGAAATGACGCTATGCCACTGCTCCCTCCCGTTTCTGTATTTCTATATTATGTACAGGCCAGCTCGGGCTTAAAATCACGTTCACGGTCATATAGTGTGTTGCATTTTCTTGTTTCGTTTTTTTCCCCGCCGAGGGACCCGGGACCATGAAGGCAGGCGACCCATACGTCTCCTGAGCCTTAAGCAAATGATTTTGTGGATTCGGAGACACCTCGAACCCACCGTTCCACCATCTGCTTGTATCGGGGGATGTCTCTGGCGTACAGCAGCTTATTGATGGGAGAGTCCTGTGGGGACAGCGGAGAAACAAAGACTTTAGAGGCTGGATCCTCCTTCCTGAGGAAAAAGCCAAACATGCGAGCTCAAACGCCGCCGTTTGGGACACGAGGATTCAAAGCGCCCGACCCGTCCCAGCTTGTGCTCGGCGATGGTGCAGGAGTCCATGAAGGTCTGCGAGATGACGGAGAGGACGGCGTCCACGTGGTCCGAGGCCTGGACGTCAAAAATCCCTGGGAAAGCCGCGTCGTATGCATTTCTCCGTGTCTTTGCCATGATGGGGGGGGGGGGGTGGGGGTGGGCGTGAAGAGGGGGGGGGGGGGGGGGGGGGGGGGCGTGCGTGACAAAATGACCGATCAGAATGATTCGGTGGTCCGACTTAACCCGTGCGGCAAATTCAATCCATTCCATTCAAATCCATGTATTAGCCGCGTCGTTGCTTAAGCCGCAAAGTTAAGCGCGTGCGAAAAAAGTGCCGGAAATGACGCTATGCCACTGCTCCCTCCCGTTTCTGTATTTCTATATTATGTACAGGCCAGCTTGGGCTTAAAATCACGTTCACTGTCATATAGTGGTGTTTCGTTTTTTCCCCGCCGAGGGACCCGGGACCATGAAGGCAGGCGACCCATACGTCTCCTGAGCCTTCAGCAAAGGATTTTGTGGATTCGGAGACACCTCGAACCCACCGTTCCACCATCTGCTTGTATCGGGGGATGTCTCTGGCGTACAGCAGCTTATTGATGGGAGAGTCCTGTGGGGACAGCGGAGAAACAAAGACTTTAGAGGCTGGATCCTCCTTCCTGAGGAAAAAGCCAAACATGCGAGCTCAAACGCCGCCGTTTGGGACACGAGGATTCAAAGCGCCCGACCCGTCCCAGCTTGTGCTCGGCGATGGTGCAGGAGTCCATGAAGGTCTGCGAGATGACGGAGAGGACGGCGTCCACGTGGTCCGAGGCCTGGACGTCAAAAATAAACTGCGGGTTCTTCACGATGTTGATCCAGAAACGCAGAGGGAGACTGGGGAGGAAAAAAAAGGTTGGGCAATTTGAAAGCGTTAAGAGAGAAGACTTTATCCATCCCGAACCAAATGACTCCAGGCCAGAGCGCAAGGAAAACACGGAAAAAACAAACAAATGAACGTGCCAAAGTGCAAAGAGCCAAAGAAACCACGAAGAACAAGAACGTGGCCCTGAAGTGGGTGGGGTACCTGTTGGTCTTCCAGATGTGGATGGTCTCCGGGTCAGAGATGCCGTGGTGTCCCGCCTGGTCGTCCAGCAGGTCGAAGAAATATTTGACGGCCAGCGGGACGGGCCGGCTGGTGCTGAGGATCACCGTGAACAGGTCGTCCACGAACTTCTGCAGCGTCCCCTGAGGAGACATGACCAGATTCCCGTCAAATGACCACAGGGGTCACAGGTGGCGTGTGGCGAGGGCCTTGGCCCTCTCTGGCGTGCGGGCGCGCGCACCTTCATGGACAGCAGGCGGGTCAGGTAGATTTCCGGGATGGCCTTGGCCCTCTCTCTCTCCCTCAGACTCCCTCTCCGGTGTTTCGGAAGCTCCGGCTCCTCGCTGGCCTTCACCAGGTGCCACAGTCTGACTCCGCCCTCGTCGGCGTCCTCCAGCATCGGCGTTTCTGCACAGGGCGTCAGGTACGATTAACGGAGCGCGTCGCGCACGTGGATTCGCGACATGACCTCTGCCCTGACGGGAACTCACTCTCTCCTGCGATGTAGTCGTGGTTGTCGTGGTGAATGTGCTTGTTGTGGCGCGGGACCAGAGCCACCGTGGCTCCGTCGGGGACCTGAACGACAACGCCACGTCACACAACCGTCGGACGGCGTTTTACTGAGCGAGTGAGTGAACCTGTGGGTGACCTCTGACCTTGTAATGCTGCAGCGTGTTCAGACGTTTCCAGTTCCCCTGGACCACCGACGTCAGGTCCTCGTCCGACAGGATGAGATGCCCCGCCACTCCGGACCTCCACTCTGCACGGGACACAACACCGTCAGCACTGTGTGTGTGTGTGTGTGTGTGTTGTGGTTCTGCGTTTTTACATTTATTGTGAATCTACATGTTTCCAGCAACAGGGGGCGCCACCGCTGGGCTAACCTCCCACAACAAGCCATGTGAGTCTCACCCAGGTCCAGGGAGTCGGCGTGGGGTCTGTGGGAGAAGGAGGTCCCTTTGAAGACCTGATCCAGGAGCTTCTCCTTCACCTGCGTGATGGTGTCGCAGTCCAGCACCTTGGAGGTCTGCGTCTCGTTCACGCCTCCACCCTGCACCAGCACGTTCACCGTCTGCACCGGCAACACGAGTTACCCTCTCAGAGGACAGATTCCGCCTGATCACAATAACAGTAATCCGGATCTGAAGGTTCAGGGACTCACCAGAGTCTTGTACTCCACGTCCTCCCTCAGCAGACGGTTGTCGTTCAGGGTGTATTTGGCTTTTCCAGTTACAGCGTCGACCGGTCCTTTGTCCACCTGATGCTTTATGGCTCTGAACAGCATGTACAGGGACTCGCCCGCAGAGTCCTACACAGAGAGAGAGAGAGAGAGAAGGAGAGAGGGAGAGAGGGAGGGGGGGGCAGAGGGAGAGAGAGAGAGAGAGAGAGAGAGAGACAGAGAGAGAGGGAGAGAGCGAGGGAGAGAGAGAGAGAGAGAGGGAGAGAGCGAGGGAGAGAGAGAGAAGGAAAGAGAGAGAGGGAGAGGGAGAGGGGGGGCAGAGGGTGAGAGAGAGAGAGAGAGAGAGAGAGAGAGAGAGAGAGAGAGAGAGAGAGAGAGAGAGAGAGAGAGAGAGAGAAGAGAGAGAGAGAAGGAGAGAGGGAGAGAGGGAGAGAGAGAGAGAGGGAGAGAGAGAGAGAGAGAGAGAGAGAGACAGAGACACACACACACAGACAGAGTTAGCAAGAACCCAACACACCGGTCGAGTGAAACCACAGTGGACCTGATCACTGACCCTGAGGAACGCGTAGAGACAGATGGACATCCAGTTTGTCAGCAGCTTCTCCACCACCGTCTCAGTTCTACACACAAAAACAACACAACACAAGTTGTGTCACTTTTTTTTTTAAACAACAGTCTCAGGTCCTCCTCCGCCTCCTCCTCCTCCTCCTCCTCCTCCTCCTCTCACCGGCGCAGCATCAGTTTGGGGTTCTTGGCCACGTACTGCTCCACCAGGTCGTTGAGGAGCGTCTTCAGGATGTCTGTGAAATATTCCAGTTTCCCGTGAAGCGCCACGGTGAGCAGAGAGGCCACGTAGGCCCGGTCCCGGGGGGAGAAGGTCCGCTGGCTCTCCAGGGTGTGGATGAACTGAAGAACAAGAAAAAAAAAAGAAAAGAAAGGACTCAAAAATTGGACTTTATCTCTCCTGAAGGAAACTGCTTGGCTAGAGTTCAAAAAAAGAAAAGGAGGAGGAGGAGGAGCACCTTGGTGAGGAAGAGCTTGCTGTTGAGCAGGTTGGAGAGCTGCACCAAGCCCTGCTCCACCGTCTGTCTGCGGCTCTCCTGGACGTCCAGGTCTCGTCTCAGTGGAGACTCGCGGTGTCCGGGGAAGAAGATACGTTCTGCGTAGCGGCGGTAATCCAGGAAGGGGATCCCCGAGCCCACCAGGTCGCTGGACATGTCCATCATCTCCGTCATCAGGTCTGAGAGGGGGCAATGGGGGGGGGGGGTCGTTATCAGTGGCCCCTGTGCGTATCCCAGGCTCCTTCTTGATTATAATAAATGATGATTCAAAAAATAATAAAAAAAACATAAAAGAACCTTACCGGTGAACTCCTTCTTGCAGCGGTCCCTCACGCTGGTCTCCAGGTTCTCCAGCTGGATCTGGACCTTCTTGTAATCTCTCAGAGCCTGTTTGCTTTTTCTCCTGAAGAGAGGGAACAGAACATTATTATTATTACTAGCTATGATTATTTTTATTAGTGCATTACTATTATTATCTTATATTATTATTATTATTATTATTATTATTATTATTATTATTATTATTACTAGCTATGATTATTATTATTACTGCATTACTATTATTATCTTTTTATTATTATTATTAGTAGTAGTATTATTATGACGGCATTATTATTTATAATTATTTCAGGGACAACAGACAATTCTTAATTCTTAATGGGGAGCTTCAGAAAAAAAAATAATAAAATCAGATGTGAATGGACAATACTTCGTCGTTATCTATAAAACACAAATACTGTATATCCACAGGGACTTCCTGACGCGACGTGTTTGGCTCCGCCCACTGACCTGTAGATGAGCACGATGATGAGGACGATGAGGGCCACGATGGACGCGCCCACTCCCACTCCGATCTGAGCCTCCAGGGGGAACGTGGACGGGCTCAGGTTGTCGTAGAGAACTTTACCGAGAGAGAAGTTCAGGTTTCCCATCTGGACCTGGAACACACCAAAAAAAACCACACACACATATTAAACAGGAGGAGGAGGACAAGGAGAAGGAGGAGGAGCTGGACTCACGGTGAATTCCGGGAGGTTGTCGGGCCCGTCCCGCCTCTTGCCGTTTGGACTGGGCGCCGGTTGCTGCGGCGGGGGCTCACAGTACAGATGGTTGCGGGTCAGAGTCTTGACGGCGCACACGCCCTCCCCGACCAACACCACCACCTCGTCCTTCCCAATGGCCAGGTCCAGGTTCTCCCCCTAAGGCGCACGCACACACACACATCGTTCAGTGGAGTTTTTTTTCCTTTTCTTTTCCCAGAAGTCTGCGCGTGACCTCTGACCTCCAGCTGGATGAAGCTGCCCGGGTTGTAGCGGTAGGCCTTCAGGGGCTCCTGCTGGTTCAGGGGCCGCAGCACCGGGTTGGGTTCGTAGCTGAACGCCTCGGGGCTCAAATCCAGGAAGTCGAAGCGCAGGTTGTCCAGCAGGAACTCCACGGTGACCTTTGACCCCCAGATGGACGAGTCCACCGAGGGGGAGTGGCACAGGATCAGGGAGGAGGAGTTAACCTCACAGCGCTCCGTGAACTGAGGAGAGGGGGAGGAGCTTCAGTAGAGGAAGAGCTACAACCACTTACACACGCGCGCACAGACACACACCTGTTTGACTGAGCACAGTGGCTCCCCGGGACACTCGGGATCTGGGACCATCCTCCTCCTCCTCCTCCTCTTCATGTTGCTCAGGCTGACGGACTCGTAGGGAGAAACCGTGACCACCATCCGAGGCTCCTGCACCACGTCCAGGTCGCGCCCCGACACGAAGATCAGCCGACCGCCACTGAAGAAGAAAACCGGTTTAAATGGGGTTGGAGACAGGTTTCCATCATTTAAAACCGGTTTAAACCGGATGTCCCAGTCTGGACAGGAGGAACCAGGAGCTCAGACTCACTTGAGGAAGCTGCGGGACGGCGAGGCGGAGGTAATGTTGGGGTCGGGGGTGTAGCGGTAGTGAGGCGTGTGGAGGTGACGGAGGCTGCTGCCGTAATGGAGAGTCACTCTGTGATCTCCTGTTTTATTGCTCCTCCCCGTCACGCACTGAACACTGGAGCTCTGCACCTCCGAGACACTGAGGAGGAGGAGGAGGAGGAGGGGGAGAAGGAGAAAGGGGAGGAAGAAGAGGAGGAGGAGGAGGAGAAGGGGGAGAAAGAAGAGGAGGTGGTGGAAGAGGAGGAGGAGGCGGAGGGGGAGAAGGAGAAAGGGGAGGAAGAAGAGGAGGAGGAGGAGGAGAAGGGGGAGAAAGAAGAGGAGGTGGTGGAAGAGGAGGAGGAGGAGGAAGAGGAGAAGAGGAGGTGGTGGAAGAGGAGGAGGAGGAGGAAGAGTAGAAGGAGGAAGAAGATGAGGGGGAGAAAGAAGAGGAGGAAGAAGGGGAGGAAGAAGAGGAGGGAGAAGAGATGAAGGAGGAGGAGAAGGAGGAGGGGGGAAAAGAGGAGCAGGAGTCCACGGTATATGAGAATTCACATATTCATTAATCCATCACATATGCGTGTGTGTGTGTGTGTGTGTGTGTGTGCGCGCATGTGTGTGCGTGCGCACGCGTCTCACATGTTACAGGGAACTCCTCCCACTGTGATGCCGAGGTCAGAGGGGCGTCCCGTCAGCAGGTTCCGTCCGGTGATGGTCACGGACGTCCCGCCGGCCTTGGGCCCCCGCTCAGGGGACACGCCCATCACAAAGGGGTCCTGACAGGAAGGAAAAAATATATTCAACATTCAAATAAAGGCTGATTTTATGTATTGATGATAAAAACGGTTTTATAGGCTGTTTGAGAATCTACCAGAGTCAAACTGTTCTTTATTTATTATTTGATATTTTATTTTGTCCACCAGAGAACACCCACACTCCACCGCCACACACACACACAAGCATATCATTTATTTATTTATTTTTGGCTCCCAGTTCAGTGATTTCAGGTCAACCCGACCCCGAAGGATTAAAAGGGTTTTAAAGACGAGGTACCTGGTAGCTGAAGGTCTGGCTGGAGAGGCCGAACTCTCCTCCGCTCACTTTGACCGAGACGTGTCCGGTCCGCTCTCCTCCGCTGGCTCGGGTCTTGCAGACGATCCTGGAACACAGACAAACACCGCAAGGTGGAATATAAATAAACAAATAAAATAATAAGGTTGTAGGGAAAACAATAGTGCACCGATTTTTTATTTCATTTTTTTGAAATGTATTTAAATTCACGATACTATAATATTTTTTTTTTGTTTTCTGTTTCTTGCAGATGATTTGACGCTATTTCTTCTTTATTTTTGGATTCAAAGTGAGCGAAAATCAATAAACATGGAACTTGCTCTCACTGTGCAGTTGACAATTAATGATTGACAGATTTTGGTACATAAACACGAAAACTTGAAGATTTTATGCCAAATAGTGAAATTCCATGTAATTGTGCAGTTTAAATATATACATCTAATTAATCTCACCCAGTGTCAGAGTGAAGTTCTAAATGCTGATTGGTTCGTGAAATTGACGACGATTTGAAATCTGGACTTTAAACATTGGACCAATGAATGAACAGCTGAGTGGCGTGTTACCTGGAGGAGACCTCGTACAGGAGCGGGAGGACGGTGCAGCCCACTCCGGCCACGGACACGGAGTCCAGGATGTCCTCGGCCTTCTGTCCCAGGTTGGAGCCGGAGATGGTCACGGCCGTGCCTCCTTCCAACAGACTGGAGAGCGGCTCGATCTGAGCGGAGACGCGCGCACACACGTGTCACTTCCTGTCACTCCGAGGCACAAACCTCCATTAAGGTCACTTATTTTGATGGACCGATTGATTTTGCTGTCATGTGACCAAACCTTTAGAGCTCTCTCACTGAGTTGGTGTTATTTTATTTTATTTACACTGAACCTAGATTCTGATGATATTCTGTGTAGATTTCGTGTCTGCATGTTGAGCAATTCCTGCGAGATACTGGATACGTGCATTTCCCCAAGGGGACGAATGGATTATCTACCTATCTATCTCTATCTCAATATCTTTCTATCCATCTATCTATCCAAAGAAGGCGAATAGTGGACTTTGATGAGCATCAGAGGTGAGTTAAATGAGTAAATGAGTGAATGAGTGTGTGTGTGTGTACGTGTGCGTGTGCGTGTTGTGTGCGTGTGCTTGTGGCCTGTACGTGTTGCGTGTACGTACGTGTACGTGTGCGCTTGCGTGTGCGTGCGTGTACGTGGTGCGTGTACGTGTTGCGTGTACGTGTTGCGTGTACGTGTTGCGTGTACGTGTTGCGTGTACGTGTTGCGTGTACGTGTTGCGTGTACGTGTGCATGTTGCGTGTGCGTACGTGTGCGTGTACGTGTGCGTGTGCGCGTGCGTACGTGTGCATATGCGTGTTGAGTGTGCGCATGCGTGTGCGCATGTGTGTGTACGTGTACGTGTACGTGTGGCGTGTACGTGTTGCGTGTTGCGCGTGCACGTGTACGTGTGCGTCAACGTGTGTGTGTACGTGTACGTGTGGCGTGTACGTGTTGCGCGTGCGTGTACGTGTACGTGTACGTGTGCGTGTGCGTGTTGCGTGCGCGTGTGCGTGTGCGTGCGTGTGTTGCGTGTACTCACAGAGTGGATGACGGGGGCGGGGCACGTGAGCTGCACAGGTTCCCTGCAGGACTCGGAGTAGAGGCAGCTGGCCTGAGCGGAGCCGCACCACACGCAGCCGTACCTCTGCTCGGCCGTGTGGCAGCGGCTGCAGTCGGAGCGTCCCACCGAGCAGTTATACAGGGTCACTGACGCACGCGACACAGACAGAGTTAACGGAATATGCGTGACTCACTCAGGAAAAAAAGGATTATGAATAAGGAGAAAATGATAAGGCTGTTTTCCTCTTTATGACATAAAACTAATCTGGATAAGGAAATGCCATCCTCACCGTGAAGGTCCGTGGAGCTGTCCACGTGGAAGGTGTCCCTCCTCTTTACGTACACCGTGGCGTGGTACTCCTCCACCGGAGCTGAATACGAGTACTGGACAAAGAGCAGAGGCTTCAATTGAAAAGGATATCTTATTTAATATTTCCCTGTGTGATAAACTGTATTTTGGAATAAATGGATATTTGAATCGAGAAAACTAAAACAAATCAAAACGCTCCACTGATGGACAGCAGAAGATGTCACGGCGATCCTCATCCTCACCTGGTGGAGCTGACAGGTGATGTCGAAGCTGAAGGGGTCGGCGTCGTCCGTTTCCACGTAGGCGTCGACCACCACCGTCTGTCCCTCGATCACCAGCACGCACTCGTAGTCCAGCTCGGAGTCCTGGACGCACAAAGAAGGCGTGTTGAGAGAGAGCCAGCTGTGTGTGTGCGTGTGTGTGTGTGTGTGTGTGTTACCTGATAGAGGTGCAGGTTGCGGGCCTGGAGCGTGATCTTCCTCTCCACCCTGACGGGGAGCAGAGAGGAACCCTGGACCTTCTCCACGCAGGGACACGCCGAGGAACCCCAGCTGACATAAGAGCCCTCGTCCCCCTGAGAGAGAGAGAGAGAGAGAGAGAGCGAGAGAGAGTGAGAGAGAGCGAGAGAGAGCGAGAGCGAGAGCGAGAGAGCGCGAGAGAGCGAGAGAGAGCGAGAGAGCGAGAGAGAGCGAGAGAGAGCGAGAGAGAGAGCGAGAGAGAGCGAGAGAGAGAGCGAGAGAGAGCGAGAGAGAGCGAGAGAGAGCGAGAGAGAGCGA
>JAFBJU010001034.1:100579-155687 GCA_016785305.1 Colistium nudipinnis
GAGAGAGAGAGAGAGAGAGAGAGAGAGAGAGAGAGAGCGAGAGAGAGTGCGAGAGAGAGAGAGAGAAAGAGAGCGAGAGAGAGAGAGCGAGAGAGAGAGCGAGAGAGAGACAGAGAGCGAGAGAGCGAGAGAGAGCGCGAGAGAGAGAGAGAGAGAGAGCGAGAGAGAGCGAGAGAGAGCGAGAGAGAGAGAGCGAGAGAGAGAGAGCGAGAGAGAGCGAGAGAGAGACACACACACACACACACAGCAAGGCAAAAAGGCGGGTTAAATGTAGCACTTTGCAAATGTTTTTGCGTTTCGTTTTTTTCGTTAAAGAGAGAGAGCGAGAGAGAGAGAGCGAGAGAGAGAGAGCGAGAGAGAGAGAGCGAGAGAGAGAGCGAGAGAGAGCGAGTGAGAGACAGCGAGAGAGAGAGCGAGAGAGAGACACACACACACACACACAGCAAGGCAAAAAGGCGGGTTAAATGTAGCACTTTGCAAATGTTTTTGCGTTTCGTTTTTTTCGTTAAAAATCATATTAAAATGAACTGAAATGAACTGTCAGTTTCCTTCCACTATGGATCTTATCGCCATGACGATGGAGATGAAATTAAACGTGTGATTGATGCCTACGCCTATCAAAACAGGTTATTTGACGGTTCCGTCGTATTCTGAGGATCACCTGAAAAGTAAAAAGGTGAAAAGGAGCAAAGCAGATCAGAGGTTGGAGCTCGGGTCCCACAGCAGGAGGAGAGAGTCCAGGAAGAGGAGGAGGAGCAGGAGGAGGAGACGGGGGTCACTCACCGGGAGGAGACCATCAGCCGGATCATATTCATAATCCAGCAGGTCAGCCCAGGCCGGATCCAGCAGGTCTGGGTAGAACGAGGGGGCGTGGTCTACCTCGCCGTCACCCGACAGCACGGTGGCGGCCGAGAACGCGGCCGTGTCGTTTTCCGACCGGACGCCGTCTTCGGCGTCAACATCCACGTCCTCCTGTGGCCAGAGGAGCACCTCAGGTTCCGCCTCCGGGGGGGTTCCCGCCTCGGCGTCCTGTGTGGGCGTCGGGGACGGGACGTCCTGGGGGAGCGGGGCCTCAGAGTCCTGGGGGGGGTCACCCAAGGGGAAGGCCGTGGGCAAGGGGAACCCCGACGAGGTCGGCGTGGGAGGCTCGGCCAGACTCAGGGCTCCCTCCACTTCCTGGGCGTCGCCGGGGGGCGGATCCGTCACCACCTCCGGCGGGGAGGAGTCAGGAATCATCAGCGGCATCACCGGGTCTGGATCAGAACGCGCCACGGTGACGGGAACCGACTCCGCAGCCACCATGGGTGTAACCGTGGAAACGGTGGTGGCGGGGAGGAGCTGCTCGCCCGCCACCGTCTCCGCTTCCGTGGCGACCTCTTCGGGCGGAGGCGTGGTCAGGGCCGGCGTGGTGGGGGGCAGGGTGGCGGCCGGTGGAGGGGGCGCGGTTGTGGGCGGGGCCGTCAGCTCGGGCACGGTGGAGGCGACGATGGGGGTGGTGGGTGGACCGGTGGTCACGGTGGGAGTGGTCGGCACATGAGTGGTTGCTATGGGAACGGGGTCCGTGGCGGTGGTTGTGGCGACGGTTGCCGTTGTTGTGGTGGACAGTGTGGCGGCGGTTGTCGTGGCGGGGGTTGTCGGGGCAACGGTTGTGCTGCTGGGTGTTGTGATGACTTTGATGGGTTTAGTTGGGGAAGGAGCTGAGGTGGGGAGTTGAAACTGGGGGAGGAGGGAGGGGGGGAGGGGGGGGTGAGGAGGAGAGGGTGAGACAGAAATAAAACCAAAAATGGAAATAACCAATCGCTGAATTTAAAATGCCTGCGGTTATTGAGGATGATGACACACAGAAATGAAAACAAATAACACAGATTTGTATTGATGATACATTTGTGAGCATGAATGAATGTATGACATTTTAATCATGAAGCATAAAATCAAAAACACCGATTACGTCACCACTGACCCATTCCAACGCTTTTAGTTTGGCGTCAGTTTTGGGGAATTTATGACTTTGATGTCGTGTAGCAGCTGAGCAAAGAGGAGGAAGGCGTGCGCCGAAGAGAAGACCTTATTTTGGGGCTCCACGTGTGCGCGTCGGAGCATGCACACGCGTGTTTTCTGTGAGTATTTCATTCAATGACTCCTGACATGCGAGGGGCTCAGAAAAAAAACGCCAACGAACATACATTTGTGTAAATGATGTCTTTTTTAGGTTTTATAAGGAAGGAGCTCATTTACAATAATTATGCAAATGAGGACGCAGGTGTTTCTTCTCAGATATCATTTCATTTGTTTTTTGGTATGAATGGATTCCTTTGATTTCGGAACCGGTTTTTGAAGAACGCTTGAAGCCATAGAAATGTGAAAGGACTCCCAGCGGAGTTTGCGGTCCCGGGAACTCTGGGACATGTAGTCAACCGCCAACCTGAAAGGGAAGGATATTTTGGGGGGGACTCACGTGTTGGTTGTAGATGACGACGCCCTGATCACAGGTGGGTTTGTGGGTGCACAGGTGCTGGTGGACACACCAGTTACAGCCCCACTGGCTCAGGACACAACCTCTGCAGCTACACACAGGAAGAAAAAAAACACACAACGGACGGATGAGAGGCGGGAGGTATAAAAAAAGGAAAGGAAGAAGGAGAGAAAGATGGATTCCACCACACAGAGTAATCCGATTACTTCAAAAATACTGAAAGGTCACTGGACTCAATGAATGGGGGGTCAAGTTTGCTGAAGCATTGTGAGGTTCAACGTTGGATGAGGACGAGTTCATTATCATAATTTTGTATTATAATAATAATTATTATTATTATGAATAAATCATGAATTATTGCAAACTAGTTTTTTATTGGTGGACGGGAGAGAGGAATTTAAAGCCGGAGCAGGATGAAAAATGCAAACTCAGACACCAGACATGAAACGACCCAAAAAGTAAATAAAGGAGGAGGAGGAGGAGGAGGAGGAGGAGGAGGAGGTGATCAATCGGCGCCTGTCACTCACGGCATGCTGCCGGACAGCTGCTTCACAGCCATGCAGTCGTAGAAGACGAAATCCCTCGCCGTGACCGTGACGTCGCCGAAACGCAGAGACAACGGGACTGTGATGGAGTCTGAGGGGGAAAACACAGAGCGAGAGAGAGAGAGAGAGAGGGGGGGGGGGGGGGCAGAGGGGCGAGGGAGAGAGAGAGAGGGGGGTGCAGAGGGGCGAGCGAGAGAGAGAGAGAAAATATTTGCTCAGGATTATCGTTTCTGATTAAAAAGCGTCTGGGACGGCAGCGATGTTCCTCGCAACACGGCGGCGGGACGTGGGAGAAGGAGTTCGGTCCGCTTAGTCAAAACACGGAGCAGGCTCTAATAAAAGCCATGTGCGGGCCAGACGTCAACACCACGGGACGTCCCGCTACACAACAGGTGCTCAGGGAAGGCGGATGCACACAGCTGTCTGGCCTAAAAAAAAAAAGTCCGAATTTGGACGTGCCACAATTGAAATTTGCCTTGCAACAGTGCGTATCTGAATCTACACAATGTGACGCACAACATTTTTTTCTCTTCTCAGTCAGTTTGTGTTTCTGCCACTTGGATTTAATTCCGTTTTACGACGTTGTGAAAATAATTTTTTTGTGGCGTGTGCAACACGCAGGTGAGAATCTGAAGCCTGAGCTCCGTCTTTTATGAAGTGAGTTCAGCCTCTAACGCTCTTTAAGTGAAACCTGGATCCTTTAATGCGTGTGTGTGCGCGTGCGCATGTGTGTGTGTGTGTGTGTCTCAGGGTGTGTGCGTGTGTGTCCATATCTGCGTAAATCCCCGAGCTGAGCTCCACACCATGAGAACCACAACAAGCTGCAAGTTCAGGAATGCAGGCATGGGAACCGGCGTGTGTGTGTGTGTGTGTGTGTGTGTGTGTGTGAGCGTGACCCCTGTAGAGGCTTCACTTGTTCTATTTACAGTCTCTTTAATCTTCTCTTTTCATTGTGTCCCCGACTTACGACAACAATCCAGTTTCTCTCATCAAGTTTAAACAACCAAGTAAAAAAAACACATCTCAAAACAATCCGATCACAACATGGAACCAAATTCACGATTAAGCTGTGAGGCTCGAATTTTGACCTTTGACCTGGAGAACATGTACCGTGCAGGGATTAGCCCACCTCCTCCTCCTCCTCCTCCACCGCCGATCCTTAAAGGATGAAACGTATCCATAATGGATGAATGCTTCAAAATACAGATTACCCCCCCCGCTGTGTAAATCTGGATTAGGAAAAAAATAATTGATTGGTTTAGCCTAAATTCCTGGACAGGTATGTCTGGACCTGTGGAAAACACACACACACACAGCCTCAAAACAGACATTTTAAAAAGCCTGCTGACCATGTCCTGGAGGAACGTTGGGGACCCCGCTGGGGTCCGGGGAGCGGCAGGTGACCCCAGCTGAGGTGATGGAGGCGGGGCTCTGGCTGTCCTGGAAGACGCAGGTGTAGGACTCGCCCCTCTCCAACACGGGGAGTCCCGGGACGGACAGGGACACCTGAGAGAGAGAGGGAGAGAGAGAGAGAGGACACACACACACACACACACATACATTATATTCATTTATAATCCATATTGAGCCAGATGTGTGGGTGTGGACCAGCTGTGTCCATACCTGCAGAGGAATGTGACGCTCAGCGGGACAGGAAGTGATTAAACATAAATCACAGCGGCTCAATGATAAATCTCAGAGAAGATTCATTTGACGTTTTTCCTTTTTGAACGACAGAATAAAACTCCTGGAGTTTTTTTTAACTGTATAACACGATATTTTATTTTAGCCAGTTGAGCATCTTGTTTTCCATGATAGCCACAAAAAAAATCTAAAGTAATATATATGATCACTTCCTCCCCTTCTGAGATCAAACAGTGTTTGTGTTGTGTAGGAACTACACAATCTTTGAACAGCTTTGAATCACACCTGCGGCGGTCTCTCATCTTCTCTCAATTCCCCGACACCCAACAAACTTGTGTATCCGGCACACACAGACACTCACACACACTATAACACACGATTACACACACACACACACACACACACACACACACACACACAAATCACCCATTTACTCTGGTGCCGTGGGTGCTGCACACGCACCCATAGCCAGATCCCAGCTGATATGATTGTGTGATGTGTTTGGTATTTGGCATGTGTGGGTCTTTGTGGGAGCACGCCGCAGGCACAAGGTGAACCATCCGGAATGGATGAATCAAAAACCTGTTGGTGCTTGAGTTGGATTTTTTTTTTTTTTTTTTATCTTATCCAGAGAAAGCAAAAAAAAAAAGAGCCGGTGGAGGTCTCACCGTCCTGCTCTGGTCCCGGCTGACGTTGGAGGGTCGGAGGTCCTGGACGCTGAGACACGTCTGCTCCATGTCGAAGCTCCACAGCCACTGACCCGCCCGATTCCCCCGGGAGCACTCGGACTGCAACACACACCTGCAAGGCAAAAGACAACAACACAACCACCGCACACATCAGAACGGGATACACGACTACACAACAGATCCAGTCTGGGATTGTTACTTTTCTTTCAAAATACAACATTTAATGTAAAGAATGTGTGTAAATACGTATTTCCAAAAGTGGATTCGGAAAAAAAAATGACAATAAAAGGTGAAGAATAAAATAAAAAAAAGGCAGGCCAGGTGGGGAGGCAGATTGAGGAGGAGGAGGAGGAGGTGGTGGATTTCTTTCATCAGGCTGGAACACGACTCCCCTCGAGGAGCAAACTCCCTCAGACTTGGAAAAACAAGGACGTCTGCTCGTATTCCACCACAAGCTGCCACTAAACTTTTTTTTTTTTCTTATTTTTATTCCAAGTCAAGTGACTTGATTAAATGAGGTGCATGGTGTAAATTAGATCCTCTATTTCTATTAGAAATTCATTTCAAACTTACAAGTTGCTAAATATCATTTATATATACACGTATATAATATATATATGTAATATATAAAAATATTTTTTGGGGCAGTTTTGCACAAGTTAATCATTCTGCTTTCCCTGCCATTGTGTTGGTAAAAGCCGGTTATTAATAAAAAAAAACAACAATTTGCCCATTTGAGGGCACAAAGAATCGGGACGCGTCCCGGGACAACTCTCACCTGCCCTCCAGGACGCACCAGCCACAGTAGGGGTCGTGGGCCAGCAGGCAGGAGTGGCAGTCCGCGTGCTGCTGGCACTCCGCCACCGGCCTCTTCTGCAGCTGGAAAGGCACAACACCACAATCACGTTCAGTGGAGCACGACAAAAAAAATGTACACACAATACGGTGGGTGGCCCACTTTCTGCCTTGTAACGATGCAAAATGAGAATGTGCTCATTAGCATAATCCCAGCGACACACACGGTGAGCGGGAGAGGGATAATTAGGGCAGAAAGAAAAAGGGGGTCTTCGTTATTATTCTTATTATTATTGTGTAGTGAAAAAACGTTTCAGTGTGTGTGTGTGTGCGTGTGTGTTTGCGTGTACCATGTTTTGGGTCATGATGAAGAGATGCTCCTCCTTCTGGTCCAGGATGAGGTCCGGGCTGATGGCTGCGTTCTGCTGGATGGACACCACGGCGTACTCCTCCACCTCGCCGTTGGGGCCCAGGAACACCTGAGGAACAGGAAAATAAAAAGAGGAGATGAGCTGCAAGTATTTAAAAAAAACACACACACACACACAGGCAAGAAGACGCAATTCATTTCATAAAAAGAGTCAAACGTGGCCAGGAATGCGTCCTGCGTTGGCACAGGAGGTGACGAGTGGGACGTATTTCACCCATCAACACACAGTGTGATTTTTTCTACCTGAGGTCAGCAGTGCAGGGAGGAGATCAATATGCTGCCTCCTGAATGTGATCAGATTTAAAAAGGCTGGATTAACGTCCCTGCATCATAGGATCAAATAATCCTGTTTTAATCCCACGAGAGGAACATCTGCAGATAGAACCAGGAATACTCCAGAGGTTTAATAATCATGGGAAAAAAAGGTTCCAAAGCAACAGGGTGGCTCCTTTTATTCCAGCCCATTATCAAAGCAATTAAAGACCTATTTCAGCTCCACTTGAATTATTGGGAAAGATCCAAACATTGTTTTTCAGAGTTCTTTTTTTTTGCCTCTTAACTTTAATTAGTAAAACTATAAAGTTTCTATTCTTAATCGTAATGAGTCAGTGGTCTCTAACTAGACGGTAAAAAATGAAGCACGCTTTTGATGTGTGTGTGTGTGTGTGTGTGTGTGTGTTACCTTGTGCAGGTTCCCCCTGGAGTCTCCCAGGAAGGCGATGGTGTGTCCCGTCCTCACGCTGACGGACACCGCGGTGAGGCGGGCCGACGGACTGTCCAGGACGGCCTCGGCCTCCACGGCCACGCGGCTGGCCATGGGGCTGGGGGTATGGTCCGAGCCGCAGGGGTACGCCTCCAGGGTGTTCTGACCCGGGACAGATAAATCAGTGCATCGTCAGTCACAACACGAATGACAAACAACTCTTAAAATGTTTGTTTTATTAATAATCATGTATTATTATAATGTATTATTACTATTACTATTATTTTTAATAACAACTATTATTATTTATTTCATTTTTTCTTTATATATGTTTTTTTATTTTTTTTATTTTTTATCATTAACATCTCAGCATGTTGGCCAAATAAATACATATTTATATATATAAAAACAGCAGTTGGTGTAAATTAAAAAAAGATAAAAATCCCAGCAGGATTGAGAGTGGAGGAGCTGGGAATAGAAATCAAATCACACAGTGCGTGCTTCAAAGATTACACCCACACACACCCACACACACACACACACACACACACACAACTTGTTTTTGTTTCCACGGTTTGGCCGAGGGAGGGTTGTTGTTTTTTGGTTTTTTTTGGTTGCAGGCATATTATTTTTTCCACAAGGACGTTTAGGAGCGGGGGGGGGGGGGGGGGGGGGGTTCATTGCTTCATCATTCATAATCTACTAATCTACACAATTGGAAGTCGGAGGCAATGAACCTGGGAGCTGTGGCTGAGGGGATGAATGAATGACTGAATGGACTTATTCAGCCTTAAATGACTTTTTTTGTTTCTTTTTCCAAACGAAAGTTATATTTATATTCAATTCCCCAGAATGCATTGTCTGTGGTCGAACAAAGGTGTTGAATGAATTTCCTCCTACATATAAAGCAGATTTTTATTTTTATATTATAAATAAATAATATAATATCAGGACATTTTTTGACATCCTTATACGTCACACGATCCTGGTGCAGGATTTAAAAAGCAGAGAGTAGTAAAGTATATATAGATATTGAAAAGTATAAAGTACAGTATATATAGATATACAGTAGATATGGAAAGGACTATCATTTATTTCTGACCTCGTCACTGTAATAACACAGTTAAAGTCCTCAAGAGATATTTATAGCCAGTATTGATGAAGGCGTGGGGACCGGACCCCCCCATTAGATGAAAACAAGCATGCGTGTTTAAAAATAGCTCCTAACTCCATAATGCAGACTGAAATAGTGATGAAGTCATGGAGTGTGCAACACTGTGCAGCAACCACAGCAGGGGAGGGAGATAACAGTAACACAACTGGAGCCCCTGAGGTTTTTTCTGAATCCTGGCTGGGATTAGAGTTGGCGTGAGAGACGGGACGTCCCGGCAGAGACGGGACAGGGACGCAGGGGCTGATGTGCGCTTGTGTTCACGCACCAAATTGCGATTTTAAACTTCTTAATCAGACTGTAAATCTCTTTTCAGCTCCAGATGTCTCCTCTTTGTTTTTGCTGCGACCATATGCTTCCCTTTGATTTCCCTTTTTTTTTTTTTTTTTTAAGTCCTAACCCCTGCAGGTGCCTCATCCGGCTTAGAAGTTTGGGGATTATCGTCATGATTATTATTAAATATTAACTTACAAGCAACAAAAGTTACTGCAGCTGGTAAAATATATATCTTTTATACCTTGATTATAGCTACATGACAGCTAGTTTATTTTCCTCCCTCATTTCTCATCACTCCAGAACAGGAAACTGTGATTTGGAACATTGTCCAAGTCTATTTAAACATTTCAAAATCTGATTTAACCCTCATATATATATATATATTTAATTTTATTTATTTTTTATTTTTTTCATATGTGAAGAATAAATTAGAAAATGTGAACTCTCTAAACCTTATTTATTTATTTTTCTTCTATACTTTTTTAAATAATGTATTTTATTCCTGTGATTATTTTTTAATTTCTTATTTAATATATATATATATATTATAATTGCATAGCCAGCAACTGCACTCTATGATAAATAAATTCTCAATGCACCTGCCCTTTTGCTAAAAACACATGTTCCTTCCTGTATCTTCTATCTTCATGTTTCTGCTCCACTGTGCATCTCCATCCCATAATATCTCTCTCTGTCTCTCTCTCTCTCTTTTCCCTGGTCCCTCCCTGTCGGGCCTTGTTAAACGTTCCGCCTCTCTAAGTGCGTCTAATCGCAGCTGATCGATCAATCCCTGACCAGCAATCCTATTAAACCACACCGGCCTCTCCGCCTGCTCCCTGTGAGCCTGCTGTAATGAGGCTGCACGGGGTCGAGAGGTCACAGCCGCTCAACATCCTCCGCACGCAGGAGGACGCGATAATAAAAATGACCCACAAATTCAGCTGCAGCGCCGGTGCGCGCCCAAACGGAGCAAAGCAGGAAGTCCAGAGCTGAGAGTCTTGTGAGAGGCTCAATCGAACGTCTAATTCAATCCGTCCTCCACAGAATCACATTTGTCGGAATGAAAAAAAAAAAAAAAAAAAAAAGTCAAATTAAATTTGTTCCTCCCTGATACCAGGGGTCACTTTGCCGGAAGGGCAGAGCCATGGCAACTGCTTTTCTCTCTTTTTTTTTCAGCAGAGAGCTTTATAGATGGAAATTACCTCTCAAAGAAAGAAAAAAAAAAGAAATGGAGGACGTGAGGTGTAAAATAATTCCTGTCTGACATTAATCTACCTTCACAGAGTGAAAACATGAAAAATGACTCATGTGGTCACGTGTCAGTTCTCAGATTCTCATTTTATAATTTCAACGGTGTGGTTTCACTGGAGCAAGTGTTTAAATACCCTCTAGTCTGAATCACCAATTACAATTTTATTATTATATTATAATAATGTATAATAATGTATAATAATAATAATAATAATAATAATAATAATAATAATAATAATAATTAATAATAATAATAATAATAATAATAATAATAATAATAATAATAATAATTGTTTATTTATATTATATTTCTTTTATATATATACATTCCTTGTAATGACAATCTTGGCAGTAAAGTTTTTTCTGAATCCTTTGCTCGAAAATAACACGGAATAGCAGGTTACCATGGAAACCACCTGGGGAACTCACCTCCGGCAGGTTGGCGCAGTTGGACTTGACCTCGTACTCGATGTAGGCCGCGTCCACTCCGGCCTCCCTCCCCATCTGGGTGTAGCACAGGTCCCTGGTGGTGTTGATCCTGCGGTCCACGTCCTGCAAGTTAAACACGCACAGCGCTGAGTCCTCGCTGGGACGGGCCGAGAAGACGCCCAGCAGGACCTCGGAGCTGGCCACGCCCCCCTCCTTGGACATCCCCAGCTGCACGGCCTGCAGCAGGTTGTAGATCTTCCCGGGCCTGGAGCGGCACGTGAGAGGAACCTCCACGTAGGAGTAGTAGGACTGGTCGTCCAGACACACGCGGGACACGTAGGTGCGGTACTCGCGCGACGTCTTCAGGTCCCGCCTGTAGAACAGGAAGTAGACGTGCTGGCGGTGGGCGAAGGACGCCACGAAGTGATGGTCGTACTCCGAGAGGCGTCCCGCCACCGCCAGCTTGGCCGTCTCCTCGTAGGAGAAGATGGGCTCCTGGGCCAGGTTCCGGGTGGAGATGGGCGGGTGGCTGCTGGTGTAGCCCCGCCCCACAAACAGAACCGGCTGCCGGCCGGGGTGCGAGCGTACCACCAGCCCCACCGTGCTCACCGCAGGGTCGTTGGCCGCCACGTATTGCGTGTCCACAGGCCGGGTGGTGGAGAACTTGACCTGGTCTATGGAGCTCAGGTTTCGTTTCTGGCAGATCCCCTGGTTGACGCTGCCGCAGGTGATGAGCTCCATGGAGTACGGGTCCACCAGGAGCAGCTTGTTGTGGTTGCTGGTGGATCTGGCCTGGGGGCAGTTGGACTCGGTGACGGGGGGTAAACACTCCCGGCTGTCCGTCACCGGCCCGGTGCGGTCCTGCAGCTCCGCTCGCAGGAACCGGTCCAACTGGAACAGGTGGTCTCTGGCCCCGATGTAGACCCGCCCCACTTCAGGGTCCGGGTGCAGCGCCAGGTGCTCGAACGCGGTATCATTACGGATGAAGGTGGGGTAGGGACTAAAGGAGGTTGAGGAGGTCCAGCCCAGCAGCAGGAGAGACAGCAGCGTGCGGATAGCTAGCGCTGAAAGATGGCGCACCGTCCCGGGAGGCATGGCAACAGAGCTGAGGAGGCGGAGTCAAAGACAGGTTAGGAACGGCAACAGAGCTGACCGGCCGGAGTCAAAAACATGCTAGACATAACGTGATCGTAAACCTCATGCCACGGACACGATGCTACATGGCTTCTGACACGATTACCCAGAAACACTTGCGTATTTATACTAAAGGACGTAAGACTCAGTTCCGCCTATTTGATTGGCATGCGCTTGGTTTTTTCATGGTTTGCCTGAACTCCAACTTATCCAGCTTGACTGGTTCTTTTTATGCATTTCATTCATTCTAGACTCAGTATTTGTCATTATCCACTTATATAATCGTCATTTTGATGGATGCCAGGGATCAAAGTGGCTCCAAAGTCTCGACGCGAACATGAACTGTGGCTCCTGACTTGTATCTGCAGGATTGAATGCGCTCTGCGGAAAAACAACTGCAAGACTAACTGGATAAGTGCACGAGTAAGCAGGTTCACACATGTTCCTAATAAAGTGCTCAACACCACATAGACCAAGTAAACTGATCGGAAATACAACTCCTCCACCACAGGGTGCAAAGAAAAACTTGGACCTTTATCACTCCATGTTTTTTCTTCTTCTGCAGACTAACAAAAAACATTATTATTGGAAAAGAAATCATTTATCATTTCTACAACTTTAGAAAGTGGCTTTGAATGGTGTAAACAGCCCGAGGACGACTCCCTCCCGAACACCGGGCTCCTCACCATTTGTTTCCGGTTGTGCTTCACACACAGAGGCAGAGGTCACCTCCTGACCTCCCAGCAGCATGGGTTCAACAACACATCGCTCTGGACACAACCTGCAACACACACAGAAGAAAAAGAAATGTCAGTAGACGCTGTGATTGGACACGCCATCAGAGTTTAGAGGGGTGGGGGGGGGGGGCAACCACACACATTCAAGGTTCAAGCATTTGGCGTTTTTTTTGGGGCCTCAGCGCGGTTCACTCGGAGTCATGGGAAGCTCGTTCACATTGTGATTCCTGTCAGACCTGTGTCTGCCTGCTGCCTACATCCGCTTTAAAAAGGAAAAAGAAAATGTCCCTCAGAAGAAGCCAAGTCCAGTAGCCCAAGAGGGCTTTCAGAGCCCCTCACACACACACACACACACACACATTCCCAGTATACAATCCTCCCTCATTGCTGGGATAAAAGGTACAAAACCCTTTGGTTTCAGAGGCCCTGCCAGAGAAACAAGCTGTTGTGATGAAAAAGGGGGATAGCATGGGAACCAGCAGAGGGGCTCTCATCCCTCCTCTCGGCACCTGACTGTGATTTATACATTTGCTCTGTGAAATACTGAAATGCTCCCTCTGATTATGACTCATAAACTTATAATCATTTATTATATATATATTTTTTTACTCTGTAGAAACTCTACCCTCTGTCCTTCCGTGACTTCTCTCTCTCTCTCTCTCTCTCCTCCATCGTCTCACATCACTGGCACACAAGAAGGATTATTTCTTTTTTTTATAAGTTGGAGGTCAGGCAGATCTCCAGTGAGATTATTCAAAGAAGAGTTTGGAGAGAAGAAAAAAATGCACTATTCACTCTGCTGAGAGGACCAAATCTAACACACACACACACACAGGCACACACTAAGAGCATTAAGCTTACTTTGTTGGGGGACATGTCCTTTTTTGTGAGAAGCAGGGAAAAGTCCCAGCAAAAGGCTGAAGGCTGAGAGAAAATAACTAAAATAAAAACGAAAAAAAGTATTAACTCGATTAAATAATATGTAAACATAAATGAATGACAAAATAAAATATTTTATAAAAATCATTGTGAATTACTTTACATAAAAATAAAATGATTTTTTTCCCCCTCTCAAAGAACAACCAATTGTAGTCTGGTGAGCGTGAGGTCACTGTGACTGACTCAGATACGATCAAATATCTGATATATTACGTCTCAGCTGCGGATTCTGTTAAAATGCCACCACTCCATGTTGGAAACTATGTGTTTATATAGTTGTTTATAGAGCAACGGGAGGAGTGACATCATAAAACTTGGATTATGGTGGGTATTTTTTTTTTTTAATACAGCCTCTACAGGAAGTTATTCAGCAGCACAAAAAGCTGTGTAAAAAAAATAAAAAAAGAACAAAAAAAAGAAAGAGTTTCCATAATGTGGTAAAAAAAAAAAAGGGTCTCCATCTTTGTTTTTCTCCTGCAGTGAAAAATCAAATCAGGCTCAACTTCGTCCAGACTGAGAGACACGTGAGAACGAGACAATGGACTCGTGATCCATTTATCCCAAGGAGACATAAATAAATAAATAACTTTCATGATGCATCCGAGTGGGTATTGTGTTGTTTTTTTTGTTGGTGATGGTATGAGTGAGAGGAGGAAATGTGTTCCTGTAATTGCTTTACCTTCGTGATCCTGTAATATCGAAGGTAATGGACTCCGCTTTTGTTTTTTAACGCGATTCAGTTTCGAAATACACTACTAAACACACAGGAACTAAGAGCAGGAGCAAAGTGGCGTTTTTATACCCAACAAATGAAAAAAAAAAAGGGAAATAACTTTTCCACAAATTCTTTTTTTTTTCCCCAAGACTGATATGAGCATCACAGACATTTCATTTCATATTATTATTGTAATATTCATTTTTTCAAATCTATATGGATATTGGTATCGCAAATCTGTACACTGTCACTTGGTGAGGCCCAGATGGCTCATCATCTGTTTTTTTTTGTTTTTTTCCTCTCTCTCCTCCATCGTCTCTCCATCTGCTGTGCTCCTCGTCTCTGCACCTGTCTCACCCTCCGGTGGAGGACAGACACGGAAACGATGGAACCTTGGACATACAAATTTAGACATTTAACTGAGTCTTTCATTCACTCTCTATCCTGTAAAGGACATAAAGAGAGAGAGAGGAAGAGGGGGAGAGAGAGAGAGAGAGGCGGGGGGGGTCCCTGGCAGAGCGACATAAGCTGACAGAAAGCGGGTTACAGGAAGACAATGGTGAGAGGGGGGAGAGGGTTGTTTGGGGGAGAGGAGGGGGGGGGGAGGGGCGGGCGATGAGCTGATGGAATGTGACTAATGATGATAAGCCAGAAAGAAAAGAGGAGGATGAGACGCTCATTAATTACCCCTCCTCCTCTCCATAATGACTCTATTCAACAGACTGGGAGAGGAAATAAATAAGTTTTCTAATCGGTGACACGATTGTGAGCATCAACAATCAAAAACACGCACAACGCACACAACAACAACAACAACAACCAAGGAGGCCGCTTGTCAACATCCAGCAGGAAGTGAACTCTGGATTGGAACTTTTCTATCTGATTTATACAAAGCTGATTTATTATTATTATTTTTTTTTATGTTGCATTCAGGAACTTTGAGCGGGAGTGGGAAATATTTTCTATTATCTATGAAGCATTAATCATTTTGCCACTCCAGGAAACTACGTAACTATGGTTACGGAGATTTCATTCTTTTGGGAGAAACTTTGGGAATCTGTCCTGATGTCTTTATATACAGTATAACGCATAAAGTGGACCTGGCTCCGCCCACTTTAAAGTCTTTACTAACTATTAACCATTAATCAACTGGGAGCGAGGAGTTTACTGTATCCTGTGAACATTTCTTCCCACATTATTTATTTTCAAGTGAGACAGTGAGAAACTGATTTCTCCCTCTTTTTAGGAGAAGGTTATTATGGTCTGTTGGCACCGAAGCGGGACGTCCCGACTGGACATCTGCCAACGTGGGTATTTAGAGAGAAAAACCCTCCACAATCAGTGCGCGTCCTAAAAAACACGCATGCACGCACACACATTCCTCCACGGATCACGAACTTCACACGGAGACGGAGGAGGACCAGGAATCTCCTCCTCCGGAAAATAATCCGTCCACAAATGAAGACATGAAAGTGTCCTTTTTTTTTTTATTCTGGTGATCAGGCCCTTTTAAGGTCTGATGGTCCTCAGGTCATTTTCTGGACATGTCTCAGTGGTTACTTGTTGCCGGGCGGATAAAGGAAGCTCCCATGGTTGTTAATTTTATGGACGAGGGAGGATCTCTCTCTCTCTCTATCCCTCCCTCCCTCCCTCTCGCTCGCTCCATCTCTCTCGCTCTCTCCCTCTCTCCCGATATGATGTCACACACGGATGGACAACGACCTCATGGCGTTGGGCCTCTTTCTATACGGAACTCCTATCTCCGCTCTGACCAACATCCTGGACTCATAGACCTCCATAGAAACCAGCGCAGACTGAGTCAGCGGATGCCAAATCGGAGATTTTTCTGTTTCACGTTCACATCGTTGTACGGAAACGACACCACCGACCCAAGATCGATAGTCCGTTTATAGGATTTTTATTCTGAAATGTTTATGACCATAAACATATAGCGTCATCACCACCGCAGCAAATACGTATGAATTAGGCTCATGGTCAGCGATGCACGAGTGTGGCCTCGGAACCACAGTGTGTGTGTGTGGGTGTGGGTGTGTGTGTGTGTACCACAATGGGATGAGTAAAGTGTGTGTGCGTGCTTGGGTGTTTTAAGGACAGCTGTCCACCTGACACAGAATGGAAGGGTGGGAACACACAGACACGTATAATCATCACCAAGCGGGACACACACACACACACACACACACACACACACACACACACACACACACACACACACACACACACACACACACACACACACACACACACACACTCTCTCACTCACACACACACACACACTCCTAATCTCTGTGTTTGGCTGCTGCATGGTGTGAGAGGGTCGTTAGGTGAGGTCTTTAAAAAGCAGGGAACGATGTAGGAGGAGGACACACGTGAGGTAACAACCAATCACCCAGCTCCAGCAGGAGACTCCAAACACAAAGCATTCTGGGAAAAGATTCAGTGAATGGTTGAGCTGTTTTCACGGGGCAGAAACTTTTCCTCAGACAAATTACCCAAACACAACCTCTGACACGTCCGCTCTGTCCCAGCCGCTCTGGACCAACACACACAACGGCAGGTCCCAGGACCGTGTGACTGCAGGCACTGTTTCCACAGGGTGTGTGTGTGCGCGCGTGTGTGTGTGTGTCTATGTGGGTGTGCGTTTGTGTGTGTGTGTGCGGGTGGGTGGGTGTCTGTGTGTGAGACTGTGTGTGTGTGAGTGGGTGTGTGTGAGTGGGTGTGTGTGTGCGTGTGTGGGGAGGGTGTGTGCGTGTGTGTCTATGTGACTGTGTGTTTGTTTTTGTGTGTCTGTGTGTGCCTGTGTGTGTGTGCGCGCGTGTGTGTGTGTCTATGTGGGTGTGCATTTGTGTGTGTGTATGTGTGGGTGTGTGTGTGTGCACGTGTGTGTGTGTCTATGTGGGTGTGCATTTGTGTGTGTGTATGTGTGGGTGTGTGTGTGCACGTGTGTGTGTGTCTATGTGGGTGTGCGTTTGTATGTGTGTGTGTGTATGTGTGGGTCGGTGTGTGTCTGTGTGTGAGACTGTGTGTGTGTGTGTGAGGGGAGGGTGTGTGCGTGTGTGTCTATGTGACTGCATGTGTGTGTGTTTGTTTGTCTCTGTGTGTGGTTGCGTGTTTGTGTGTGTGTGTGTGTGTGTGTGCTGCAGCACCACAGATTGTAGAAGTTTAGTGTAGATTCCGGTTTCAAAAGTCCATTATTCTTCAGTACAGAACGCTTTTTCTCTGAATCTTTTCAAGTCTTTCAATGAACATTATTTCCAGCCTCATATAAAACTCCCTGTGCGACACATTTCCCAGAGGAGGAAGAAAAACTCTGAACTCACGCAGACGATTTACCGCTTAAATCGAAGCAAAATAAATGTAAAAAAGAAAGCGGGGAGTAAACACTCACACAGTTCAAGAAAATGATCATTCGGAGCTTTTACGAGCCAGTTGTGCGGACAATGCTCTCTTACAGCCAAATTACAGCCTGCGCCTTTTCAACATGCTGATTATGGTGGAGTGAGTTATGAGCACATGAGTGAGTGAAGAATGCAGAAAGGAGGACGGACGGGAGCTATTTTCTCCCGTCGCCTCCCATCTCGTCAGCAAAAAGTCAACTACCCACACAACCGGCTTTAAATTATTCGGCCGTCATCAGAGCTTCCATTTATACTCACGGTGAGTCCGAATAAAACCGCCGCGTCAAGTCCAGTGTGATGAAGTGATTTTTTTTTATTTTTTTTTTCATCAAAAATAGAAGTGATTCGGCATTTCAGATTAAAAACGGCATCTAAACTTAACAAAACCACAGTTAAAAGTCTAGTTAAATGTGCTATATGAACAAATTAGGGCTAGATTTATGCAGATTTTTATGTGATCTAATATTGAGATTTTTTAGGTTTTATTGAAATATCTCCACAACCATTGGATGGATACCGTTCCATTTTAACGTAGCAAAAAATATAAATATATCATTCCAGATAACTTCTGTGCCTTTATAACTTAATAATCCGGTTCTAAAGTTCCCCTTTAGTTTTCTAGGAAAATAAATGTACTGGTCTGAAAAATCCTAAAAATGTGTGGCCACATTTTTATTTCAGGAAGACATGAGTCAAACGCAAAAAATGTTTGGTGAAATATAGTTTTAAGAAAGTAAAAATAAAAAGTCAGGGATTATTTTCTCTCCGTCAGCTCGTTTTGGGTCTGGTCCATTTTTATGGTTTTGAACCAGAGTGTGGATCCATTATTAAACCCATTGTCTGATGCTGCTCTGCAATGAGGAGATTTCAGTTTGACAATTATCTGGATTATCCACTAAAAGTTGGACAAACGGTGGTGAGTGCAAATTCATCCGTTTTTTTTTGTGTTTCGGGCAGAAAGCGTAAAATCTCATCTGCACTTGCACAATAGCAATCGGTCTCTGGATTGGTTCATTTTAAAGCCGAATAACCATTTAGTTGTTTAATGGAAGTTAATAAAGATAAAGAAACCTGAACTGACAACACCGGGAAAAAAAAAAGCAAAGATTAAAAATTAAAAATTCTAAAAATATAGCTGCTGACCAAACAAGTGCAAATTCCATTTTCATAAAGTTTTTCTTTCGCTTTTGTGCAGCTTTGCGATTTTAATCTAGCTGGATTGTGTGGTGATGGAGGGAGGGGGAAGAAGAAGAAAAAAAAAAAAAACAATATTTGGACCAGCAGAAACGTCCCGCCTGGCATCGGAACACAAACCAGCTATAATTAGAACGAGCAGTGGGAGAGGAAGGAGTTTTTTGGGGGGGTTTTTTCCCAGAGAGAGACGGGGTGAGAGGGGAACGTTTTGGACGGCGCACAATGAGATTATTAATCCCACATGGACACAAACCAAACGGGAGAAAACTTCTCCCTGGGATTGAATCACTTTCATCTCAAAAAAGCAGCAACATCACCTTTTCCATTTTTACAGCTTTCACACACACGCACATTCTCCTCCACAGAGTTAAAGAGGAAGGTTGAATTGAACTTTTTGTGTTGTTTGGAGTAAACAACACCACTTTTCCTAAACCTGGTTTCTCTCTCTGACAACTGCAGATTAAGGCAGCGGCAGGATTAGATGTCCATGTCCTTGTCAAGACAAAACAGGAAAAACTGAGTTTTTAATTCGGGATTTGGAGAATTTATGCTTGAATAGAAACAAAGAGTATAGTGTGTGGGAGTATAAATAGCAGGATTAACCTGGAGGACAGGAACCTTTGAGCTCCGTTGGTTTCCACACCGTCACTGGACACACGGGTGTAGTCGTCAGTGGTTTTTAACAGAGCTGAAATCGCACTTCATAATAAAAAAAATAATAAAAAAAGCTTAATAAATGGACAGCGTGAGAAAAATAACATTACATTTTTATATTAAATAAAAATACCTGTAAATATATATATTTATATGTATATTTTACACAGGCCTGATTTAGATTAATGTTGCTTTAATAAGGGGAAGAAAATGTGGACTGGCCATGTGCAAGTTCTAAAAAAATAAAGAGTCCAGTGAAAAAAGCTTATCCTCCAGGGCTCTGTCAAAACTCACTTCAGACTCACACACTGTTCACAACGCACTACACAAGCCCTCTCTCCACTACCCATAATCCTTTTTTCCTCAGAACACTGCTCTTTCTTCCGAGAAGCCTGAGCTGCGGCAGGATATTAAAGGCCGTGCTCCTGCGGCAGGCTGCGCTTTAAAGTTCTCCAACCTCCATATTTATTCCATTATTTACGGTGTCAAAAAACGTATACTTTTTTTTTTTTAAATAATAATAAATATATAAAAATAATAAATTCATAAAACACACATAAACACAAATATGTCTGTGCTCTGTAGAAAAGCTCTTTGCATACATCTACAGGTCTCTACAAGCTTCACCGCAGGATTACCTCCTGTGGGTCAAAGTCTGGGTCACTCAAGGTCACACACAGTTATTTATTTTTTTAAAGATAACAACTCACTCCATGCATCTCCATCTGAACTTTTGCACAAGTTTTTTTTGTAAGTTCGGAGTTTTCAGCATAAACTGACCCACTGCGTCATATATTTTATATTTTAATCATTTAAAGTGGATTCATGAATTATTAAATAGAGAGTTAAGGGCTCTGGAAGCCTTCTGAAGTGTGTCTAATAGAAAGTCTCCTTTTCTGTGTGTGAGCAGTAAAAAGACAGAAAGGGAAGGGTATAGGTTAGTGTGTCTGCTCCTCTCTGAGCACTCTGTGTGTGCGTGTTTGTGCGTGTGTGTGTAAAACACACCGCTAACACAAAGAGCCTCTTTGTGGTCCTTTGTGGCTAATGCTGCTTTTCCATGGTTGGCTTAATAAAAAACATTTGTCTATGTGTGTGTGCGCGTGTGTATGCGTGTGTGTGTGCGTGCGTGCGTGTTGCACAACATGCGGAAGTGAGAGAGAAGCTGTGCAACACTTGGAGGATTTTCCCAAACACAAAAACCCTTAAGAGCCTGAGGGGCGTTTTTAAAGATGTGTCAGATAACAGACTCACACACACACGACCAGAATAAACAAACACTCACACAGATGAAATCACTCGGCAAAAAAAAAACAAAAACACAATTTATCTATGAATACATTTGCTCAGGCGGAAAAAAAAAATCAATCAACTATCTCCACTGCTGCTTCTGTTTGGAATCCATCAGAAACAGAGCAGACATTTGTTCTAATAGGATAAAGATCTGACCATCATCAGGCCTTCACTCACTTCCTGGTTCCTCTCTGATGGGACTCTGTTCTCAGGGCACTGATTGCGGCCTGTTGGGTTTTTAAACCATCCAGAGCGGGACGCCCCCTCCGCCCCTCCACCTCCACCTGGGGTCAGGGAGGGATAAAACCTGAACACATTCCTGCAGGACACCCCCCCCCCCCCCCCCCCCCCCCCCCCCCCCGGGGGCGGGGGGGGGAAAAACCCACACCCCCCCCCCCCACGCCCCCCCCCCCCCCCCCCCCCCAGCTGGTCACAGCTCTTCACCAGGCCATGCTAAATACCCAGAATTCCTCTTGGAGGTGAGCGTGGTCACGATGCACCAGCTGCTGCAGCAGCTTCAGGCCGAAAACTCATATCCATGTGCCGCTTTACATGCAAATATAATCTATATTTGTGTGAAATTGTGTTAAAATCATATTCAAAATTATGGTCTGATTTGAGCTGCAGATAAATAGGTGTCTGTGTTTATAACAGCTGATAAATAACAGTTATGGATGGAAGATGGAAGCTGGAACTTATATTTAAACATATTTTGACTCTTATTTATCTAAACCTTATTATATTTAGTTGTTATTTTGTTCAAAGTCCTGTTTATCAGAATAAAATCAGTTTAAACTGCATTATGTCACGTTATCTTGGCGAGGACTCTTAAATAACAACACATAACTACAAATCTTTGTTTATGTGTTTCTGAAGAAAAAAAAAAGTAATAAATATCGTTCCATTTATCGTCATCAGATTTTCAAATCTTAAAATAAAAAGGGTCTAGTAAATCCTGTATCTCGCCTTAGTTTCTATCATCTATCTTCATATCCGTGGAAAAACGCCTCACGGAGTGGTGGTGAAGCGTGTAATATGTGTGAGCAACGTCTTGCATGAAACCTGGCCGACCACACTGGACCTCTGTGTGTGTGTGTGTGTGTGTGTGTGTGTACATATTTAGAGCTGCAAAGCATGCTGGTCTAAAAAGAACCGCCACATGCAGAAACGTGATGGGGAGGAAATGTAAATAAAAAAAGTTAAACGTAGAGAAGTCCGTTGATATAAATCAGTGTGTCTCAACAACGTCTGAATACTACAAATACTGCAGTATTCCGAAATACTTAAAATTAGAACATAAATGCTATATATATATATATATATATATATATATATATAAATATGATGGTGCTGTATAAAATATCATATATTATGGGTTTTCTTGCCGCCCTCCACCACAGAGGTGCCAGGTGCAACGTTGGCATGAACCAATAATCAATAAATCAGTGTGTCTCAAAAGCAACAACAACGTCTGAATACTACAAATACTGCAGTATTCCGAAATACTTAAAATTAGAACATAAATGCTATATATATATATATATATATATATATATATATAAAAATATGATGGTGCTGTATAAAATATCATATATTATGGGTTTTCTTGCCGCCCTCCACCACAGAGGTGCCAGGTGCAACGTTGGCATGAACCAATAATCACAAGGATTGATTAAATTAGCACCAGCTCTTTATCCACTTCAGGCCAAGGCCAGATTTATTTTAAGGAGGAACAGACGCACATGGAAAAACGAAAATAAACAGAAGAAGCAAAAGCCGTCCCGTCAGCTGAGGGCCCGTGATGGAGAGCACTCAGCCTCTCTGACTCCAGCTGATCGGAGCTCTGTGTTTGTATTGGGATCACCGAGATCACACGGCGTCAGGTACACAGCTGCTGGGACGCTGATAAGACGGGTGAGGTGTCACTGTGTGTGTGCGCCCCAACACCTACACACACACACACACACACACACACACCTCTGATTCACAGTAAAAAAAAACAAAAAAACACACACACGGCCGCTCTCAGCCTCCACCTGCATTTAATGAGCGTCCCAGTCAATTCCCAGGGAGACCAGTCCAAACCAGCCACGCTATGTGTGTGTGTGTGTGTGGGGGGGGGGGGGGGGGGGGGTTAGGAGAGCGAACATAGGGGGGGGGGGGGGGGGTTACGATTAGGAGACGGGTCACAGGTTTGATTTATGACTCATCCCAACCGTCACAGGGACAAATCAAAATGCATCAGTGGCTCCATTCTGTATCCACATCCTCATCCTCCGTGTGTCAGGAAAATACGGGACACACGTTTGTGTGACATTAACAGTTTGCTACACAAAAAAACTCACAGACGGCACTCCACTCTAACACATGAGATGAAGTCCATAGAGATTCTTTTTACAGGTTATTAACAGATGAAATAAGAAGAATGCCCCCCCCCCCACTCCCCCACACACACACACTCTGCTCAGATTTTGTGCATTGTGTGTTTGCTGGTCCCCAGATACACAATCAGACAACAATAGACATTCAGCAACTGAATACAACCACTCCCCGATTCCTGCAAAGACTATCAACAAAACCATCTCTGTCGGCTCTCTTAAAGGTGCAGTTCACAAAATACTGCTGTTCAATTATTTAACGACTCCGGTTACTTTGGTCTGGAGTGATAAATCAGAAAATCACAAAATAAAAATGGAACCCAATAATTATTTTACACAGCAGATTATTCGCTGCCATTATTTCTACAGAATCTAAGACTCATACGCAGACTGCACGACGATAATGCATCGTTGGCATTATTGACCATTTGCATTAAAGCTGGAGATTAAAATGTCAACAAAGACCCAAACTATAAAACCACTAAGGAACGAAGATTTTTTTTTTATTTTTTTACAAACTCTCTAAAATCTGCAAATGAAAAGGAGAGCAATGTTTTTTTTGTTTGTTTTTTTTTTATGTAAAAACCACAAAGAAAAATAATGTTTATCTCCAGAGGAGGAAAAATGTTTAAAACACTTTATTTTATCTGTGATCTGTGTGTGCGTGTATTTGTGGAATTTACATTGGAAGATATTCTCGGTCTATTTCCACACTTATCAGCCTGTATTCTGGTCCGGACTCTGAGCTCCCTTCTTGTTTTTCACCATGACTGATTCTACACAAACGTTGTCGCCCACACGTGTAATTACACATGACACAGTGAATTCACACAGAGTGTTATGTGAAAACCACAAAGAAAAATAATGTTTATCTCCAGAGGAGGAACATTTTTTAAAACACTCTGGTACTTTATCTTATCTGTGATCTGTGTGTGTGTGCGTGTATTTGTGGAATTTACATTGGAAGATATTCTCGGTCTATTTCCACACTTATCAGCCTGTATTCTGGTCCGGACTCTGAGCTCCCTTCTTGTTTTTCACCATGACTGATTCTACACAAACGTTGTCGCCCACACGTGTAATTACACATGACACAGTGAATTCACACAGAGTGTAATCTGCAGCGTGTTTACACAGAAACGCCATTCACCATGTTTGTGCGTCACTCAGGGAGAATTTTTCGGTTCGTCGAATCATGGACCGATAAAAAAAAAATCTGCCGGAATAATTTTCGACTAAATGATTTCCTGAGGGGGGGGGGGGGTTGGAGTAGTCATTTTGCATATAAAATATTAAATTAAATGTCATTCAAACCACACTTAAATGAATTATAACTGGTTAGTCCTTTCTTTAGGGGCCTGTGGACTGCGCCTGTTTAAGCTCCAGTAAAGTTATTTATACCAGTATAACCAGTGTAATCCTGTTACTGCAGTGGGGGGGGGCGTGGATACGCTCAGGTTCCACTTCAGGACACAGCTGCATTGTTCCCGATCAACAAAATGACATCATGTGTAGCTTGGAGCGAGGGTCAAACAAAGAAAAAAAAAAACAACATAACTGGCACATTTCAGCCAACGTCCAGATTATTTTTTATTCACCAGCGTGGATTTGGAAAAAATGAAATGCAGTGGGAGGGGTTTAATCTTGGACGCTGGTGTTTTCCAGATGTGTCGACAAAGCAAGAGGAAGCATACAAGGTGGATTTGGTTTCACAGGCTCCTGGAGGCCACAGAGTCAGGTAACACGGGCAGGAGGTGGTGAAGTAGAATTACACGCTCCAACACACACACACACACACACGCACACGCACACAAACCGTCCTAATGGCCATGTTAGCACAAACACAGTCACACCACAGCAAGGCTCCAATTCCCACATGTCTTCGTCAAGTCTTCTTACTCAGCACAGACAGATTCTGCTTCTCTACTCCATCGGATTCCTTCAGGCCAAACATCTCCAACTCTACGTCCTGCCCTCCACAGAAAGTCCAAAAACGACACGCTGTCATGTACACACACACAACCATGTTTAATTCCCCCTCCGACAACTATTTATGGTTCTGTTATAAGATAAGAACTGTATTTATCTTAGACTGAAGAAATTCAAATGTTAAAGCAGCAAAATAAATAGAATAAACATGGACCGGAAAGAACATGTATTCCAAATAAATATAATGCTATGAATATCTTCTGGGAACGCAAAGTTATTCCTGTTTTAAAACCACACTGCAGTGGAATTCTGCAGAGCTTAAGGAATAATTGTAAATCCAATCTGCTCTCAGACCTGCAGTCAGATACAGAGATTCTGTAGGGTTAGGGGGTACCTTACCAAAACCCTAATCCAAACCCTAACCCATATGGTACTGTTAGATGCGGAAAGGCCATAAACTGGGGGGCGGAGCATAACAGAAAGTCGATGAGACCCTCCTACCAAAAGTTATTTGCGGAAAACATGATGAGACTTTATGACTTTTCGAAATTTCCCAATGTTACCCAGTCCCCCAACCCTGACCCGATCCCCTCACCTTAACTCGAACCCAATCCCCTAACCCAAACTCTAACTCATGTGGTACCGTTGGATGCGGAATGGCCATAAATGGGCCAGTTTTTTTCTACTTTTCGCTGTTTCCTAAGCTACCCGATTTCGTAGAGACTCACGGATGGTACCGTTGGATGCGGAAGGGGCAACATAGGGGGGACGTTGGCAACTTCCAGGTCTCTCGGACCTACCTATGAAAAGTTACTGTCAGAAAATTTGACTTTTCGCTTTTTCACCCTCTCCCCAACGTCGTAGAGACTCGCAGACTACCCCTAACCCTAACCCTAAACCTAACCTTAACCCTAACCAATCCCCTATCCATAACCCAATCCCCTAACCCTAAACCTAAAGCTAAACTTAACCCTAACCAATCCCCTATCCCTAACCCAATCCCCAAAGCCTAACTCATGTGGTACCGTTGGATACGGAATGGGGGGTGGGGGGTAGGGATCAAAACAGAAAGTCAAATAAACCTTCCTATCAAAAGTTATACGCAGAAAACGTAATGAGAGTTTTTTGACTTTTCGCTATTTCACCAACTTCCCCATGTCGTAGAGACTCACGGATGGTACCGTTGGATGCGGAAGGGGCAATATAGGGGGGACGTTGCCAACTTCCAGGTCTCTATGGCCTTGATATCAAAAGTTATTCCAAAAAGGCGTTGTCCTGGACTGGTTGTCATCCCCCTATACCCATTAGAGTCCCATTATACAGTGAACTTAGGGCTAGGGTTTTGTGACGGGTCGCTGCTAGAAAAAAAGGTAATGGTAAGGGAAACGCTGTTGATTAAAGTCCCAGTGGAGTAAAGCAGAAACAGGAAGTGAAGCTTCCAATTTATCAGCCGTCCACAGAGACCATTGATGTGTCTGTATGTTAATGTGTGTGTGTGTGTGTGTGTGTGTGTGTGTGTGTGTGTGTGTGTGTGTGTGTGTGTGTGTGGAGGAGGGGGGGGGGTGCAACGTGTGTTTTGTTGTCTCATCCCCTGAGGTATGCGATTGTGTGTGTGTGTGTGTGTGTGTTTGTCTATGTGTGTCCCTCGGGACAGTGGCGTATATATATATATATATATACATACACACACACACACACACACTTTATTGATCGGCCTCATGTGTTTAACTGTATGTCTGGGTATCATTAGTCCTCCACCCCTGATCTCTCCATTGTCTCTCTGGACCCACTCTCTCTTCATCTCATCACTCCGTCCCATCAGCCCCTGCTCCACCCCCCCTCCCTCCCCCTCCTCCGTCTCCCTTTGTCTGTGCCCTCACCTTCATTTTAATTTCTGTGTCCCTCAGTATTTACTCTTTCTCACTCCGTCTATTAATTCAGTCTTGTGGATGGATTGATGGATGGATGGAAGGGGAAGGAGGGAGGGAGGATGACAGAGTTAGAGGACGGCTGGTTAAATGAGACGGATGTAAGGCCACAGGATGAGGTAAACTCTAAAGTCATTAAAAAAAAAGAAAAAAAAAGCATTTTTGCAGAATAAAAACATTTACATTTAAATTCAGATTTACTTATTAAATAAAACGTATTTTATTGGGCTGTGGTGACACAATGATTAACTGGGAATATTCTCAAGAATAATATTCTGTGAAATAGGAAATCTCATGCATGCAAGATTATGGAGGGCAGGGGGGTCCATAAAAAAATAGATGAAAGCTGCATCCTGCTCCAGGAAATATTTAATATGTGTTATGAGATAGGGATATTTATCCAAATATACAATATAAGGACATTTTTTGAGTTAGACGTGGAAAAATTTGATTTATTAAAATAACAAAACTTTCAATTCCCATTAAAAGTGAAATTCATTACTATTATGCTCAGAACAGAGAAGCAGAAATCAACACGAGGTTGTTTTTGTGTAGTAACAAACACGGTGTCCACACCATCCACACGACACTCATATTTCCAGCCCGCACTTAAAGTAATGAGCCGGCTACACGTCCGTCCTCCCCTCCGCTCCGCAATGACAGAGAGACTCATCAGAGACAGAGATCAATTGATGCACGGCGGAATGACATTTAAAGGATTATTCAAATGAAACCTTTTTTTTTTTTTGCGGTCCTACAGCCGCCTGCAGAAAAATGGACCTCACACCTCCAGAATGAAGTCCGTCCATCAGGGATGTGGAGCTGAAAAACCTCAGCAACAAACAAACAAATGATCCAAATCGCGGCAGAGCAGCGAGATCTTCTCATTTCAATACATTTGATTAACAAACAGCCGGAGTGAGATGCAGCCTGGTGCGCGGAGAAAAAAACGAAAGCAGGACAATAATCAAAATAATTAGGACCCAATGCAAATTCATACCGCCGCGTTGTTTTGGTTGTTTTTCATGATTTCAATTTGTTTCGGAGGAATTTGCATGAACCAATTTCGAATAACGAAGTTCAAAAATGGTTTTGAATTTTTGAAGATGTTGACAAGAGTTGAAGCGAATACAAATACCCCCAATTCACCATTTCAAAGACACACTGTGGATCAGCAAGACGTGGATGACCCACTTTCGCCTCCTCCGTCTGCAGGATGGCCACGTAAAAAGCACTCATTCTAATATCCTTCAGGTCTGGAGGATCCTGGAGGAGGTGGAGGGGCACTGGAGAGGAAGGTTATGGAACTAAAAGGGGGGAAAAAAAAAAAAGCTTCAGGCTGCTGAAGAAGCCCGAGATGACGAGCGAATGTCAAAGAAGGAAATTTAGATTCTGCCCACAGCTGCGCGTGTCTGGGAAGTCCAGGATGAATGGAGGTGACTTGAAATAATAAAAAAAGAAAGAATAAATAAATAAAAAACACCGAGGACCCAATCAGCGAGAGGAGCGAACGGCCTCCACTCGGCATTGGTTTAAGAACAGACAGAGTTCACTGTCCCGAAGAAAGAGAGAAAGAGAGAGAGGAGGACGAATAAAAGAGATTTGATTATATGGTTCTCCGCGGAGGAGTCACCTTGTCTCTCGTGAGGAGATAAGAGAGGTCGATGCCATTTTGCATTACGTCGAAGAGAAAGAAAAAAAAAAAAAGAAAAATACTCGGCACTGTAGCAGCACCAGGTCATATGCAGCCATGAATCCTGGGAAATCGAAGGGAAGCGAATCAGGTATGTGGACGAGAAGAGTAACGAGCTGTAGAGTAAACCAAAATTGGACTGAGTCCATATTCAAGTGGTGGCAAAACAAATATTTGGAAAAAAATACAAAAATCCAGCTGGAATTTCTCGCCGCTTTATTCGTCTCACCCCGAGGACACGCCGAGTTCAGAGAGGGGAATTAAAAAATGAGGATTCCTGCTCTTATTGTGCGTCTGTGTGTGTGTGTGTGTGCGCGTGAAGTGACACTTTGCTCATCAGAACATTGAGTCCCAGGGAACAAATGGACCGACTGTGATTCACAGTCCTCTGGGGAACTGATTTATGATTAGCAGTCACTTAGTGAGATGACCACCTCCCTCTGGCATATACACAACGCACTACACACACACGACACACACTACACACAGACACCACGTGATAATGGATGTGCCACAGACAGGCCTCAACTTGCTAAAGTGCAAATGACCAACGTCATTCGGCCCCTCGCGTTCCTCTCTGTGGGTCTGAGGGTTCATGCGTGTGTCATGTATGTTTTGGTTTTGACAAACATCCTCGCTGCTCACGTGTACTGGTTAAACATGTTACTGGTGAACACGGGGAACTATTCTCAATCTGAAATGGTTCTCGTTTTGCAAAAGAGTGAGAAAACATTGATTTCCACAGCAAAAAAAAAGTCGATTTTAGAAAAAAAAAAAAATGTGAAATGAAGAATAAAACAATAAGAAATAAGAAAAATTAGGTTCCGACACAAATAAAGTTTGTGCTCCACAAACCAAAATTTGCGTTCGAACAGAAAAAGACGCTGTGCTCCGACTCGGTTGAACATCTGTCTGAGAGGATTGTTCCGCGTTGTCGCGTCTGTTTCCGTTTGTGTAGACACAACTCACCGCTCTAATCCAAGCGACAGACCGAATCCCCCCCACACCCACACACACAGATACTGTACACACATGAGGAGCACCTGCAGCCACACGCAACAACAGGCGTTATCTCATGTGGAGTCTTTGATATCTGCGTGTGAACATCACGGATTATTAGACGAGTGTGATTTTTTTTGGGACACACTAGAATGCTGGATGAATAGTTTGTGTTCAAATATGAAGGAAATCACAGTTAACCATTTAAATGCCCATCATCAAACGGGGAAATCGGAACTCCCTGCATTAAAAGACACAAATATATAGATATATTTTGAAAGCCTATGCTGTGGACATTGTGCTGGGTGACAAATTATAAAGAGGGACTCCGCGTGGGATCATTTCAGCAGATTCTTTATCAGGTCAATGCTGGTTAAGATTGTCTGATAAGCTTAAATGCACATTCATCTGCAGAGGGCCCGGCCGCCTGAAGACCGCCGGATTTGCAAAGATCCAGCCGCGGCGCAGGATACAGAGCCGACGCGGCGTCGTTTCGCCCCCAGCAAAATTTGCATTTGGCAAAAGCCGGTAAATCAAATCTTTGTGGCACACATAAAACGCAAAAGTGTGAGTCTGGAGGTTTGGGCACAGGCGGAACCTGTGATGCGAGGGGGACACGGTTGGCTGAACTACTGGGGTGGGCTGATGGGAAGGTGTGGGGCCAAAAAATAGATATATATTAAAAAAAAAAAACCCACAGGAGGAAGGTAGGAAGGAAAAATAATCCAACAGGGAAGAGGCAGCAGGGAGGTCCCGTGGAAAAGAAAATCTAAAAATGGATTTATGTTCGGGTCTGTGGGAATCCTGCTGTAGGTTTGTGTCATTCATCATCACACCACAGCGTAACTTAAAGACACTGTGATAATAAAATAAAAAAAACGTACGGATGATTCTTTCACTTTTCATTTCAACATGGGAAACAAAAAACAAAACGTGTGACTGGAATTTTTTTCTCCCCTCCAGAAAAATGTTTGAAAGCATGAGATGATTCTCACAAAAGAACCAAAACTAAAAACTGGAACAACACAACTGAATCAATAGCGTTCGAAGCTGAAATAATGAAAAAGTGAACTTTTTTTTTTGTTGTAGCTCCCAATAAATCCAATCATTTGTCTCGTTGTATCCCTCACTTACATTTGTTCGTTTAGGAGCACATGTGCATCGTGGGGGGAAAAAGCCTCCAGGCCCCTTTATCCAACCTCAAAGTTTGAACTGGCTCAGATAATATCTGCGCACACGCACGCGCACGCACGCACTGCCCGGAAGAAATTAAAAATGAAAACTTGCCGTCAGTCATAGCGACACTTTCACGGGATCTGAATCCCACCACATGTCCTCAGCAGAAAGACGACGTTCTGGTTTTGGACTTATTTAAACCAGCTGTTCTGCATGAAGGTCCCACAGAGGCATAAAAACGTAAAACCATCCGCCCACCAACACCACCCGCCTGATTCTACCACCGCAGCTTCCTGGCCTCCTCCTCCTCCTCCTCCTCCTCCTCCTCCTCCTCCTCCTCCAGCTCCAGCTCCTCCACGCCGGCCCCACTGGCATGGGAATAAATAATCCTGGCTCTTATTACACAATGTAATCCAAACACTGGGCTACGTGGGAGTGGACGGGGAGGAGGAATCAGGCCTTGGTTTTATACAGCCAGTTGGAGGGGAAAAAAAACACAAAGACAAAGGAGGAGGAGGAGGAGGAGGAGGAGGAGAAATGAAAACAAACAGATAAAGTGGGGAGGCCTCAGCTGCTGGTTTGGCGTGGGGAGGAGTAATTGGGAGCTACCGCCAGCACTTTAAATAGCAGCTGGGAGTGATGGGATGTGGTTTGGAGGAGGAGGAGGAGCCGACACAGCAGGAGGAAGAAGGAGAAACTCAAATCCACCCACCAGCAACAAATAATTCAAAAAAACTGGAGGGGAAACCATTAAATAAGATTCATTGAAACGCTTCTGGTGCAAAACAGCAGCTGGAGCCAAAAGGGAAACGACCCATTCACAGAAGATGTCATCAGGATAAAAAAAAATATATAATAAAAATGAGTCACCATCTCTGTGGATCTCCTGTGTCCAGGGAGCATGAGTGCATTAAAGGGGAATTTAGTTTGCTTACCTGTGGATGTCTAGTGAACCTTTCCCGTTATTCCCAATCTGTCCATGGTTCCCAGGAGGATCTTGGCAAACCTGGAGGAAGACGAGGAGTGTGGTTTTTATTTTTTACAGCTTTTACTACAGAAAGCCAAAAAAAGAAAGAAAAAAAACAATCTGCCTGTCACCGTTTTCTTGATTCATGCTACCCAGGTGACGCTTCGTCGGACAAGGCCGGCCATTGTTCTGCATGACAACAGAGACCTGGCCCGAACACGGCGACACACAAAAGAAAGTCCACAAAACCAGACAGACACACACACACACACACAACCCCAACCTGGCTCTCACATCACATTCTCATCACGAAATGTGAAAAAAAACGTTAAAAAAACAGCGTGGGTGAAGAATATGCGGGGTTTGGAATATGCAAGGTAACAGGAAGTGGATTAAAAACAACTTGAATCAAAATCTTTACATTCAATCTGACAGAGAGAAGAGATGAGCATGTCAGGTAAAAATAAAAATCTGTAAAATATTATTTTATGAGGAGAGGAGACGGACGGAAAGCACTGAATTGATTGTTTTTATGATACTAAATACACCTACAGATTTTTCCAACCTTAAATTCTGAAATAATAGTAATAATAATATTTTAAGCTGGCGTTTCAGCCCAGGTGTCCCCGCCCGGTGAAGCTGAGCGATTCTCCTCCAACGGGACAAATAGCCGTCACCGTCTGGGAATGCTACTGAAACTCAGATGAAACTGGAGATTTTCCAATCAAGACTCAAGGTTGGAAAAAAAAATATATATATATATATATATTATAAAGCTCTATAAAACGCAGCTCCTTCGTTTGGCGTTTTTAATTTCATTTTATTTTTTTTAAAACTACTTAGTTCTGTTTTTATTTATTATTATTATTATTATTATTATTATTATTATTATTATTATTATTATTTGACCCAAAGTGTAAATGCTGGGGGAGCAGAGAGATGTGGTGGATCAAGGTTGGAAAAATATATATATATATATATATATTATAAAGCTCTATAAACCGCCGCTCCTTCGTTTGGCGTTTTTAATTTCATTTTATTTTTTTTAAAACTACTTAGTTCTGTTTTTATTTATTATTATTATTATTATTATTATTATTATTATTATTATTATTATTATTTGACCCAAAGTGTAAATGCTGGGGGAGCAGAGAGATGTGGTGGAAGGGATGATGTCTTCACCAGAACCATTCAAAATCTGCGGAGGGGTTTGGGACCTCTCGTACCACAAGCTTTTTCCAGAGCGTGGAACACAAATGATGATTAATATAATATTGCACAAGAAAATGCTCAAAGACGCTTTACACGACTTAAATGAAAGAAATACAAACCAAGCAAAAAATGACATTAATCACACATTAATAGCCAACAGTCTCCTGGACCATCTGACATCTGCAGGATTGGGAACTTTGCACTAATGTGCGTTCCTTTTTCGAAATGTAAGTCGACCTTCATCACAGAGGTCGACGGTGTCGGGAAAGTTCCGAGTTATCGGAAAAGCCCAAAGCTACTCCGCTCTGGGAATCGGAGGAAAAGTTTGGCTTTAAGGAAATCACCACCACAGAAACCAACAGCGAGGTCAGATGGAGAAAGACTTATATAAGCGCGCTCTCACTCTCTGACACTTAGGAGGTGCCTGGAGGCCGGATTCAGTTAATCCTGCGTGGCTCGTGAAACCAGACTGGGCCAGTTCCAGCCCGGCTCCTCATTGTTGGGAAATGTACACTCAACCAGTAACATGGCATGTTCGCTCACCCTTTGCCAAAAAACGGTGAGTCATTGCCCCCCCCCCCCCCCCCCGCCACACCCCTCCAAAAAAATGAAGAGCATCACACAGCCCACCGCCCTTCACAGACTCTGCATACCCCCCCCACCCCAAATACATAAAGGACCTTTAGACAACGCCGGGAGGAACCTGACTCAACTGGAATCAGGTCAGCGAATATACAGAATGTGGAAAAAAAGAAATCACTGCATTGCACTGCGGAGGCAGGAAGGCCTACTTTCTAAAAAAACAGGAGCCACGTCCGTCAACGCCGCTAAAACGGGCCGCACAAAAAACCATTCTCGTGAAAAAAAGAAAAAGAAAAGGACCTTCGAAAAAAATCCAGCTCCCACCCCTCGGTCGGCTCGGCAGTGCCAGTTTTTTTTTCTGTAAACCGTGATGGCACCGTAATACTCTGCTATTTTTTTCTAAATGTTTTGTCCAATTTGCGGAGCTGGTGGCGGGCACATAAAAAAAAACGGAAGAAATGAGGCAGCATCACCCGCAGCGACAGGGCCACCATTCCTGAGGTCGTTAAGCTGTTGGTCTTTAAACTTGGATTGTGTGTGTGTGTGTGTGTGTGTGTGTGTGCCGCTCTGTGATTAAATACCACACGTTTTAGTTCTCTCTCTGTTCCTGGAAAATATATAGAGGGTCTAAATCAGGCGTGGGCAACTTTGAGGACATGGAGGACAACACAATATGGTGTCCTCCTCACTGCCAGAGGGCCACCGTGGGACCATGCACTTCCGCCAGCAGGACGCAATAAAAACCCCGACATTTAATTTAGCAACTATAGCGGCATCGTTTCATTTTAAAACGAAGGATATACAGGCAATCAACGTTTATGATGGCAAATTCTAGCGGGTTTACAACTTTGAGGCCAATAATGATATTGATTCTTTTGTAAATGGACCGGCGGACCGCCCATGCGCCCCCCGCCGCCAGTTGCCCATCCCTCCTCATCCCCAGGCCCAAAGCCACCCAGAGAGTGGTACACGTGCCACCCAATCCAGATTAGGATTTAATCCTCCAATTCGCTGGTGCGGTCATGAAGACGACTGTGAAAGCTTTAATGAGACATTAAGTCAGATTGTGTTTTTTTAAACTGAACCTGACAGGAAGACGTCTCTGTGGCCACTTCATTCCCATAGCACAACATAACACAAACAGCGTAATCTTCCTAATCTGACAACAACACATGGCACAAATAACATGTGGGCTAATTCCATGCCCCCCCCCCCCCCCCCCCCCCTAATTCCATGCCCCCCCCCCCCCCCCCTAATTCGTATTAGCTGTGATTGATTTTTTTCTCCTCATCACTCCGGGGTCATCGACCTCGTCTGCTGACTTTAATTACTGACATTTTTTTTTTACATCTCAGTGAAATCCTCCTCCACGGGTTGATGTTGTTTTTTATTTTAAACTAAGGGACCAACGTTCTTTCAGAAAATCTTTCAATGTGTTAATAATCCGAAAATATATGCACCTAATTCTGAAAAAAAAATGATTTTTTATTTTGCACATTTCAAAACATTCAGGAAATGTAATTCCTGGGATGAAATCAAATGAAGGATTATTTCCGGGTTTAATGTCATTTTGCCACTTTCCAAACGTCATGTGCGTCCTCCGAGAATGAATGTGATGTCATGAAATGTTGGTCGCAGAACTATAGTTTCAGATGAGCGTCTCTGAGCTGTGTCGACACGGGATTACACCGCGGGCCGCGCGTGGGTCTATCTCCGGTGCGAAGGGTCACGCTCCCTCCGGCTCTAACCTCAGATTCTATCCGTTTTTTGTTTTGTTTTCTCTCTCTCCTCAGGCTCAGTGGTGTCACCGACACTTTCACGCATCTGCGGACAAATCTGCACCTGCAGCAACACATGTCGAAGCGAAGTAGAGCATGGATTCACCGTGAACTTGTTTTTTTTTTTTTTTTTTGCTTTGGGATGACGGCCGGTAATTAACTGTGGAGTCTTCATTCCATGACTAACCCCATTTTAGTTCAGTAGTTCCAACAGGCCACAGCACACGGTGAAATGCGTCTATAATATGAAAAACTGCTCATTATGATAAAATCAAATCAAAAAAGGAGAAAATGTTAATCCAACTCTGTATTTCTATTTTGTCTTTGACTAAAGATCCTTTATTTAAAAAAAAAAAGTTCCTGTTCATCTAAATCTCCCTGATTTGGAAACGCAGAGCCTAATCCACTCGGAGGGATGTGCGGTTGTTAAATTTTCATTTCCTTCATATTAGGAGGAGAATATCGAATCACTCGGATTCTGTTTCCACCATCTTCCATCAGCGGCCGGAACCAACGCGGAGAGTCCACATCGGGATGGAATGAGTCCAGCCAGTGGAGAGACATGATGAGCCAACACTACGCTATGCTTGATAAAAAAAAAATACCCAAAAAATGACGGAAGAACGTTTCAGAAATATCTGATTCATTCCGAAATACATGTGAAAATGAAAGAATTTCAATTTTTTTCTAAATCAAATTCCAAGTAAATTTATGATATTTTTCCATATGATGCTGCGAGTAAAATATTACCATAGAGCTGTAGGTTACTATGCAGAACAATGGGTCAGGCTTGTTTTGGATCAATAGGCAGCAGAATGGATATGTGAAACCACTAAGGGCCAGGGGGGGGCGGGGTCAGGGACCGTAGAAAAACATGCCAGTCCGAAGTAGGTTACATCCAGCGCTGGATTTCTGAATAGTGAAAATGCAAGTTAGAGTTTATAATTAAAATCGGATTCATTCTGTCCCCTGTGACATTTGAAGCCGTCTGCATTATGGATGAGTGGAAACTAAACATGAGAGGACACGAGGGGCTGAATTTGAGTCATACAGTACCTGTGGATGAGCTATGAATTGTGGGGGGACAGGTGACATACCTGTCACATACCTGTGTTGGTATGTTGCATAGCATGAATGTTGCATCATGACCAAGTCCTTCAAAATAAGATCTGGGTGGAAGAATAAATAGTGGAAAGCAATAATAATAATTATATATTTCAAAACCTTACATCATATAAACACGAAGGATCATTTAGAATGAACCCAAAGGCAAAACTAAAGTTAAAGAAATCTCAATAGAGTGAATTGGGCCGAGTTGGTAAAAAAAAAATATATATATATATACAAAAAAAAAGAAAAACGGTTTTCAACACATTGCAAGAACAACACCAAAAAAAAACAGGCCTTCAACAATCCGAGAACACAACCACGTGTGTAGCATGAGCTCATTCTCCCAAAGTCACGACACGTGAACATTAACAGCGAGTCCGAAATCCTCCGGTGGAAAACAAGGTCTAATGTGTTTGTGTAAAACACGAGAAAAACAAAAGGAGCTTTTAAAACTTTTACAGCCTCCTTCGCTGATCATCTGTCCTGCTGAGTTACACACTTTAAACTGCACAATGACCTACACACACACACACACACACAAAATCCAGCTTATTACAGCCAATAATAATAATGATGATGGCATGTTTTTTTTTTTGTTTTTTTTTTTTATTGCGTTGGGTTTCCACTGCTGCCGTTTGCCTGCAGACAGGCTTTTATGACTTCTGCTGATTTATTGTGCGTGTGTGTCGCTAAACACTACACAACATTTTCAGATGTCTGCAGTGACCACAGGAAACTCGGTTAAATACCAAACTGCTTTAAAATAATTATGACTTCGAGAGAGACCCGCTTTTTTTTTTTATTGCATCTGTCTGTGAATCCATGAAATCTCTGCTGTGAGTTTCCACAAAGCTGACTCACATTGAAAAAAAAATAACACACAACTAGAGACAAATGATTGCGTTGAAGGACACACGCACACACACACACACACAAACGCAGTCTTTGCATGATGACAACTACAGGAAGAGAATATAATTATTATTAAATCACAGAAAATACTGGTCGGATAAACTAATAATTCATATGTTTTCTTTATTGACACACAAGGTTTGTTAACCTCAAACAGAGAAATGTGTAACCAGATTCAGCGCTGGCTTGTGGACTTTCACCAACATGACATCATTGCGTTTCCTGGACTGTTAAAAAGAGTCTAAATGTGGCTTTTATGTTCAAGTATTTCTGACGTCCTTCTCCCGTTTCAACCGCACAACAACACGTGTGGATGAAGACACAAAAGCGCAACACAAATGTGGCGTGGTGTTAATGTCCTGTGGTCAACACCAGGACAGAGACTGGCGGTGAATAAAGTGAGCCCACTCGCTGTCATGGAACAACAAGTGTCAACAAGTGAGGTGGTGTGGGAGTGTGTGTGTGTGTGTGCGCGCCTGTGTGCGTGCGTGCGCGTGTGCGCAGGGTGGAGCAGACTCGCACACCGTGGGCCTCCGTCAACAAGCGCACAAACAGAGGCCTGCTTCATGTGCAGCCAGATTAAAGAGAGTGAGGTGGAGCGGGTGGAAAAGATTATTCCCCCCTGAAAAAAAAAAAAAAAACTCCTCTAAGCTCTTCGTTATTAACAATGAGGAGTTGTGTTATTTATGAAAGCTACCCAGTGTGTTGTAACCTGCGCACGTACGCACGCACGCACACACACACAGTTGTCTTTTTAAACCTTTTTTTTTGTGTGCTTTTATTCACCAGGATTAAAAGTTTCCGCACGGCTTAACAAATGTCTAAATCAAAGTTGTGCAAATCCAAAGGCCAACAGCGCAGGAACACACAAGGCTGTGACACTCGTGTGCGCACGCACACACAAAAAAAAAAGCCTCTGCTCAGGGGTTTTTGCGTTAAGGCCAGGATAACTCTGACCCTGTGACCTTTGACCTCTGCGGGAGCCCGAACCCACAGGAAGTGTCACGGAGAAAAAAAAATACTGCTCCGCTAAAGCAACACAACTCCCGACGAATGCAAAGCTGCTTTTTACACTTTTTTGACTGAATTTCCGTAAACTACCACCAGAATTGTACGTTATGTAATGGTTGTCATGACAACCTTTTTTTTTTTTGTTCCAAGTAATTATGCCTAAAAATCTAACATAGGTTCTGGTTGTTTTTTCAGAGTTTTAAAAAACATCCCATAATTTCGACAAAAACATATTAACACAAAATGTGCCATTTTTTGTGAGTTTCGGGTGTGTTTGGCTCTTACATAAAAAAAAATATATATATATATAAAAATAAAAAATACGGTGGGAAAAAAGGAAGTTCAATCTGCTCCAAATTATAAAAACTCATAAATCAGTGGAAATGATTTCCTGGGAAACTTTTAGGCTGACTTTTAAAATATTCTGACTCCCCCACCCAACTAGTAAATTTGTGCCTCTTGTTTAAAAGAACCCATGACCCTCAACATGGGCTCAGAATAATTTACAACCAAAGCTTATGAGCCCGTTTTAAAGGCCAGGGCTTCTTCTCAGGTACAAATGCTCCTCTGCATATTTTCATCTCGCTCCTGAACTTTTCAACACGGCGATCCAACCTTGGTTTTTTTCGTTTTCCATAGCAACCCATCCCACCTCCCTCGGACAGAGGGTCCCACACCCTAGGGTGTTTAAGGGGAGGTGTGAGGAGGAGGAGGAGGAGGAGGTGTCCTGAGAAAAAGGGTGTTTCTGTGGAAACTGAGCGCTCACTGTTCTCCAACAGCTTTCATTGTCGCCACTTAGCAACAGCGTGGTGTCGGCATGTCGACAACACACACACACACACGCGCCCGCGCACACACACACACACACACACACGCAGGCATGCATGAAGTGAAGACAAAATTAAAGGCCTGCCTCAGATGCTTCATGCATTGTTGCATTTTGAAAGTCCCAAATCCAAAACCACTGGCCCCTGTAGAGGATTTTTTAATACCATTAATAATACCAGATTATTAATCCGTTGACCGTCCCACTGCAGCTACTGACAAAAAAAAATAAAAAAACATCTCAAACTTGAAAAGCCTCCACAGGTTTGTTTTTTCCCCCCAGATGGAGGACGCTCACCTGTCCCGTCCTCACACCGTCAACACCAGCTGTTTCTCAGCTGACAGACAGAGGCGGAGACACCACCTCCTCCTCCAATCCCCCCCCCCTCCTGTCCTCTCCCCCTCCCCCGCTCTGAGCCTCCACGTCCCGGACCCTCGACCACCCCCCTCTCTGGCTGGTTGGCCCGATCTTTTCAGCCTCCCCCTCAACAATAGAAACAAAGGAGGCACGGCCACTTTCCCTCTTTTCCCCCTCAGCTGAGACAAGCTGAAGAGGAGGAGGAGGAGGAGGAGGAGGAGGGGGGGGGGGGGGCCTAGAGACCTTCTCTTTCAATGCTGCTCTGAATGAAACCACAGCAGCTCGGAGCAGAACGTGCAGGTCGCTGCTTTACATGAACTTTAGAAAGTTCTGGTTCTGGTGCACACATCGTTAGACTGGATGTAGAATAAGATCCAGGTCTTGAGGAATGTCCCACCTATAGCAGCAGTGCTGCAAATCGTCATTATGGATAAAAAAAAAACAACAACAACTAACACCAGACTAGAGGAATCCATCCACTGATCCAAACGATCAGTCATCTATGAGATTGATATTTAGAATCAAAATACATTTCATGTGAAGTGAAAATTATAAAACACACCGTGTCCAGGAGGTACTGCAGCTTTGTCCAAAAATAATAATAATAATAATATATTTATATGCAACTGACTTGTGAAAAATAAATGCAAATTCAATATATGCTATATATTCTTATTGCAGCAGGTCATTTGTTTTTCTTCTTCTGTCGTTGATTGGCGGTAGGCAACCGTCTCCTCCGTGCCACACACACACACACCCGGCATCATTTCAGTCGCACACACACACGCTTAATAACAGCCCATGAAAATAAAGTTGCGTTGACTTCCAGGAACTGGTGTAGTTGCGTTACGTGTTGTTCTCTGCACATGTTGCAGAGCGACAGCATGGCACAAGAACCACAGTGGAAAAAAAAATGGCAGCATGTGAAGAGCTGCCAGCGCCGGGCCCCACCCGGCAAACACACAGCCTCCCTCCTGAGTTCCCACAGCTCCACGAGTACATGAAAGCACCACACACACACACACACACACACACACACACACACACACACATTTTTTTTTTATCCAGGTTTGCACTGCCCTGCAGATTTAACTGAACCAGAGTGTGCGCACCGTAAACTGGGGGAGTTAACAGTCAAGAAGAATTGCCGTGGTCTGCTGATGGAACATCTGTATTTTACGTGTATGCAGAAACAACCTGTGCAAACAGCTCCTCCTCACTTCCTGTGTCCCAAAATGACAACATGACACCAATGTATTCAGTGTATTCACTTCATTTTAACTGGATTTTATAACTCAGCTCCATTTTGGAGAGGAGGAGATCTTTATATTTCTGCTCTGCATGAAAACCTCCTCAACAACGAACACCAAGTGCGGAGACCTGACCTAAAAAAAAAACGCTTTTTGCACAGTTAGCAAAAATGCAAATTTTCAATTTAAATAAATCATGATAAAAAAAAAGAATTCCGCTTCAGACTGGACTCTTTGCACGGATGGCCTTAAGTTCCTGATTCCACACACATTGTGCATGCATTTTTAAACACACAACCAACAAAGGTTGTCGTCACGCTTTCTTTTTTTTTCTCGAGTGCATGTGTGGAATGTGCGTGCGTACGTGGTCCTGGCCGTTAGTCAGCACAGACTGTTCCTGAGGAGCACTGACAGCCGCAACAGCGCAAAACACCAAATCCAGAAAATTCCTCCAAATTTCAATGTGCAAAATAGGATTCATCATCATGATGATGTCAGCAAGTGCGTTTTTTTAATTTTAAACACGACATAAGGTCACACATTACAGACCCACTGAGGGAAACATTGATTTTGTTCATTTCCAATAAATCAATACAGGGGCGGGAGCCACTTCCCTTATCTGAATAATACTGTATGAGAATAAAAGGTCTTGTTTTTTTTTTTTACTCATTCATTCCATCTGACTCAAAAACAAATTGACAATTTAAAGGTTCCTGTCCTCACGTAAAAAAAACAAAAATGTTTTCTGCCGGAGTTCTTTTTTCCCTGACATCTATTTTTAGCTTTTAGTTTGTGAGGTTCATGGTCAGAAATCAAAGTTAGAATAGTAAAAGCAGGATCTAAAGGGTGAGGTAAAAAAAACAACAACTTTTTTTCCAGCCCTCAGATCCTCTTACCCCGTTATTATATCGTGAGTCAGCGATCACGGCAACAGAAAGTTTTTTTTCGTGTTAAATGTTGTCATTTTCTCTCCACGTGTGCAACAGCTTTCAATTTTGCCTGGTCTATGTGTTCTGGGCCCGACAAGCCTGGACCTGTTGTGTTCCTCTGAGGTTTACACAAAAGACACAAGTGAAGTTAACACCACTGCCAACATGGCATGACATAGGGTTTAAAACTCCTAATACACTTTTAAAATCTATAAAAATGTGATATACATGAATAGATTATGTTATCTGAAGTAAACAAAAAAAAACACAAAATGCTGATTTAATGATAAATGTGGCCTTTTCTGATTCAAGTTCACTGTACCTCAAGTGAATTAGCACTGATTTGAAAATATTTTAAAAAAGGCGAGAAAATAAAAACACACACGTGCGTCTTATGAGGCTTCGTGGATCCGAGTTTATGATAAGAACCAGATTTAGATGAAACTACGCTGACAGTAGAGCAGATGAAGGTTCAGGGTAGAGGAATTCAGCTGAAGGAAAAATGATGTGCACATACTAGTGTTGGGCTGTGGCTCCGCCCCCCCCAGGTGGAGGTCTCATGGTTTCACCTGCAAGTGCAATGACAAAGCTCCTCTCAGGCGTGTCACCCTATCTCACTGGCCGGGCCTCTCTCTCGCACAATCGGGCGTTTCAGCCCCACGGAGAGATGGGAAGTGATACGGCAGCGTGAACACGCACGGGTGCAGGTGAAGAAGAAGAAGGAAATTGCTTTAGGGAGGGAAATATGGATGCACGAGGAAGGAAAAAGGAAAAGAGTGGGAAAAAAACACGGCAAGAGATTGTTCCTCAAACTGTAAATGACCATTTCAAAGGTTTCCTCAAAAAGAGCGAAAAGGCTGCGTTTAAATTATTTATATTTATTTATGATTTTTTTTTTTTTTTTTTTAAATCCAAGATTGGTGTGATGATTGGGTCTAAAATAAAACAATGCCTCCAGACGTCCTCAGAGATGTTTATGGACGAGACATCGTGTTTGAGGGTGCATACATGCACACGCTACACGCGTGTAGTCACAGATTTTAGGATTTTACGCTGTCAGTTTTCATTCACATGGACTTCTATCACACAGGATGAGAAGGTCCCCAATCAGATGGCTGTTGCGATGAAGAATACATTAAGACACAATAATCGGAATAATCTGCTGCATAGCTGCAGCACACATTTAAACAGCTGGAAGCGGAGCGACGTTCCCCCCCCCCCCCCCCCCCCCCCCCCCCCCCCCCCCCCCCCCACAGTTTGAAATTTGGGATGTAGTGGGATGTAGTGAACCTATTTATTTATTTATTTATTTATTTTATTTTTTTTAAGAGTAAAATATTTCCCCACTTATTTAAACACCTGAAGCCTGAATTATAATCTCCCCTTTTTTATATTTCGGAGACTTTTGCTTCTCAGGAACCAGCTTCCTGTTTCCATCACTTTCATATTATTTTGCTCTGGGATGTTTCCATGCCAGGTTTTACCGCGTTTAATTATTTGCCAGTATAACGCAAGAGTTTGGCGCCATTGTAATTTTTTTTTTTTCCATAAGACAAATCGTTTCTTGCACAATTCTGAGTTAGTTCCCGAGTTAGTTATCGTGCCGCACTCGACACAGCCGCGCTCGCTTCCACCGTCTCCATCTGGCGTGCTCTCGCCCCTTACACACCCACCTTAGGCAAACACACAACTTTCATTCATGAGGGACACCATTGTGGCGCGCAAACACACACACACACACACACACACGTACGCGTACGCCATGAGCGATGTGTGGTGGAATCACCGCGACGAGTTAATAATTCACACTCCTAACGAGTCACGGCTTCAAAGGGATTCCGGCACAATCTATTTAACATTCCACACCACCGCGTGTATCTGGGTCTCCATTTCCATATCTGAATAATAAACAGGCTGACTAATGAAATCCTGAGGGAGTGTTATCGCACTTCTTGGTGTCCAAGAAAAAATTATTCTAGCAGGCTGTAAAAGAAAGAAAAAAAAGGAAGAATTTGCAAAAAAAATCTGTGCATGTCACTGAATACGTTGGATGACGCAAAGCATAAAAAAGTCCCAATTTAAACCCTTACAATAACATTTTTTTTTTCCCAATATATTATTAGCGGAATATTATATTCCACCATAATGTTCAGGCTCTGAGATTCACTGCAGGGCCCCGAGGAGATGAGGCTATATTTAAGGTCTGCTATCGGGACGTGTCCCAAAATGTAAGGGGTGGGAGGTATGTGGCAGGACGGGGTATCCGATTCCAGGCTGGCGCATTATCCCCTCCGTTCAGGATCTACTCCACCAGAACATCGCCACTAATCTTTGGGGGGCATCTGCCGGCCCCTCACAAAGCTCCATTAAACAGCCCCGGCACGTTGATGAGGGTACTGACTTAATGCTTAGTGACATCATTAAATTGAGTATTTAATCTGGCCATGGGAGTGGAATACACCCAGACCCCTGCAGGGCCCAGGGCTCCACTTCCAAATAACTTCTTCTCTGATCCCATTCGGGGGCAAAGACTGGATGAAGATGAGGCGGGGGTTTGTGCATCCTTCCAGAGGGAGACCGCCGACCCTCTGGTCCGATGCCCGTCTCCCTCGCCACTAGGCCACCTCTCCCCCAAAATCAAGCGATTGGAAGAATAAAGAATTTACCCAGGTAAGGTTAAATCCAGAAACGTCTGCAAAAAATATTGACAACTATTTCAATAAAATTGGTTGTCAAAAATATATTTCCAAAACACGGCTTCTCTACTTGTGAATTCATCATTTTACCATGTTTAATTATTGCCAACGTTGCAACAAAGTCATTATTTTTGAATAAAGTAGGATTGGAGGTTGTACATTAGAGCCAAAACCACATGACGCTCAAATGACACAAGATGGCGGCGCCCGTGCAACTGTTTCACCGTGAACATCCAAAGTGATGATGTGAAACTGAACGTCGCACTTTATTAAAAACGATACGTCGTCACCTGTTCATTACGCACGCGCTGACAAATCGAAATCCACATCCTCACACCGGTCGAATTAGTGGGCATTAAAGACATCTGTTTGTCTGAGGGTGCTGAATAACAGATTTTAACGCATGCTCACGCGCACACGCACCTCCGACTGCCACACACACGCACCCACGCAGGCCAAGAAAAAACAAAACAAGACTTGACCTTCTGACCTTTGGCACCTTTGACCATTTCAGGATTTGCGTAGTGAATCTTGTTTATTGGAGAAACACTTTAACACCTCGGCTGTTTCTCAAATCCTCTTCTCAACACTGATCTGTGACTGTGGCTGCAAATAATGAGTTTAGCCTGAAGCTGAGAAACGCAAAGGAACCGGAGCTTCAAGGGCTTTTAAGTTTGTATTAAAGGGTGTCTTAATTCGCTGATGCAACTCAATACAATGAAAATAAAATGGTGCAAATCTATATTTTGAAATGTATCATTTTCCTTGAAATGCTCGTATGTTGTTAGGGTGTAGGGTGTTGTTAGGGTTTTTTTCTGCAGGTTCTCTTAGATTAAAATCTGTGAAGTGCTCCTGATATATATACTTTAAAGGTCAAAATGCACACCACCATAATGATGGCATTTATTCTCGGGGGTCAGAGGTCAATTGACAAGTCCAGACAGCTCTGGGTGCTGGTGTCTGACTCTATCCAGACACCAGTACGAGAACGTGTGCTGCTGCTGCCTCCTGGCTCAGTTATAAACAGTCATTCCCTTCAGAGGCTATAAAAACACACGTTCCACTTAAAGTCTCACAGACTCCACTTAAAACAACCGTCCTGATTACACACCGCCATAATCTGACATTATTACTTTAACCCGAGGAAGCCCTGGAGGACTTTATTTATACTTGTCACACTCGAACCATTTTCAGGAGTAGCAGCTCTTTTTTTTTTTTTTTTTTTTTTTAAACAGATTAGAAACCAAAAGGGACCTTTTTTTATTATTATTATTTGGTTCCACTGAAACATTAACCATGATTAAACAATTTAAAATGGGATAGGGATTTGGTAAAAAAAAAAATTATAATATATGAAAAATCAGAAAATGAGTTTCCACTTAGAGGTGAGGACAATTATGTGATTGAATTCAAAATTAATGAGCAATAATCATCATCATTATGAACATGGGGGGGGGGTTCCATCTCATTTCCTGGTTTATACTAAGCCGTCAATTACGTTATGGGACGGTGGGGAGCAGATGGTCCTGGGTGAAGAAGGTAGGACCACCACCCACGGTCCAAACACACACACATAAAATATAACAAGGTGCCGTTTCAACAAAATAGCATGAAGACACTGTGACCTCTGACCTTTCTAGGAAGTGCCCCTATCATCAATCACAGCAGGATTTATCACAGCTCACCTCCACTCAGATTAGAGAATGTTTATATGCAGCTGGATAAATAGAAAGGTTCATTTAGAAAGAGGAAATACAGTAATCAGATCAACGTGGCAAGGATAGAGACGTGTCAAGATGTGCCTTTTTTTTTTTTTTTTTAATTATCTTTCCTCAGCATAAAAGTTCAATTCCATGAGCAGAATATCAGTGAAAAAAAAAAGGAAAAAAAGAAAAAACTCCCACTCAGATTGCATAATCAGCATTTAAGTTAATACTTTTATCCTTCAGCTATGAAATTATAACTAAATATCAATATGCATTGATTTAAAAGTTGGATTTTAGATCCTCTTCATGACAAAACCTCCATCGTCACCACGTAAAGATGTATTATATATATATATATATTTTAGTTGTTGTTGTTATTAAAACTAGATAAATATGGATATATAAAGTTCCATCTTATTTTGAATGAGAAATTCGATTTTTTTTTTTTTTTAGGAAACTTTTGTTTAAGCAGTAAAGAGTTAAATAGGAGTTCGTTTCTCAGTTAAGGTCTTTAATTGTTTGTCTTCTATTCGGACACGAAACAGTGATGATGAATAAAATCAATTAAATTAAAATAAAAAGGAGTTAGCTAACTCCGTGCAAGTCTGTGAGCTAACTGAGCTAACGGGACTAGCATTAAGCCTGTCCAACACTTTCTGAGTGGACACACACGCACGCGCGCGCACACACACAAACACACGCACATACACACACACATGGACACGCAAGTGCAGACTCACACACACACACAGAGGACAGAATGAAACAAGCGGGAGACATTGTCTCACTTTTCCCCGGTTTTACCCAGCCCACATCCCGCAGAGACACTCACCTCCCCCCCGGTGCTCGCTCCTCCAGTCCACCGCTTAAAGCCAAGAGACTCCACCCGTCCTGTGGTGTCCTTCAGCCAGATACCGGTTGCGTGTCCCCCCGGGAGATAAAAACCAGCCGTGAACACAACGATATTCCTCGGTGTGGGAGACCGCTCCGTCCCGGGGTCCAAACTTCCACAAAAAAATCCTCGCGGGCTTCAAACTCTTCCGTGTGGATACAGGACTGCTTCGTTACGGTTAAAAACACATAAATCTGATTATTTCATCCGTGTATTTGTTTAAAATGTGCAGCGGTGTGACTCCTGCGTCTCTCCGGAGGACACTGTCCCACATGGACCCGGTGAGTGCTGCATTCACTGCCCCCCCACTGACTTATCACCGTGCTGCCTTCATGGACCCTCGGTATTTTCTAACACCGCCATCACAATATATATGATTTTATTTTAGAACCAATATCCAACTACGATTTATACAACAGACAAGAAAAGCCCTACATAAAATTATACTTATCGAAGAAAAATAACATCAGATCGTAAAATAATACCACAAAAACAAGACAGTGCTGCCCACATATTTTATTTATATAGCATATTATACATATTTTATTAACAGTATACAATAATCCCGATGTAAAATGTACTGACCAGATGTTCTGGCATGTTCTTATGTACTATATAGGTTTGCACATTAAATATTGATGTGATGGTGGGAGATTCCAGCCACTTGGCATTAATGTGTGTGTACAATATGCAGTGTGTTTGTCAATGTATGTGTCCACCAACACAGGACCAGGTGATATGCCAACAATATATACTACTATAAAATATAGTTCACCAATTCTATAATATCTTACAATCTTTTTCCTAATTTGCAGTAGAGCACGTGTGTGTGTGGTTCTCAGGTGGGTCTGATACTATAAAAAGGCCCCCAGGCCGTCAGATTTCCTTCAGTTCCTGAAGGCAGCGTGGACAGCATGGACAGGACAGACCTCTTCTGGACAAGTGTGGACATGCAACCATGCTGAGCTCTAAGATTTCAAAAGATAAAGTTTGTTTTGACATTTAAAAGGTGATTTAACTATAATAAAGCGTGTAACAAACATTCAAGTGATGGAATATTTATAAAGTATTTTATATATTTAGTATTATATCTCAGTGTCTTGTCTCCATGGCCACACACAGATCCCACAATAGCCATATTTCAAATAAGGATTCACTTCACAACGACACGTGATTTGCTCTGATTTAAATGTGTTTATTGTCTCTAGTTCAGAAGAACAGAACTGATTTAGTTTTGCCTCACGTGAATGTGAGTTCATGAACTTCTTCCTTCATTTTTTCAGGAAAAGCAAAGCAAATGTTTGTTTTGGTGAATTTATCACACATCTTTGTCCCGTCTCTTCAGGGGGACAAAGACACCGAGCCCCTCATAACCGCCCCCCTTTCTCTCTCACGTTTCATGTAGGACGAAAGCAAGATAAGCCACAATCACGTCAAAGGTCATTCAGCCCCGATCCTCGAACCCCCAACCAGTTCAAAGACAAGAACACAAGGCATTTCCTAACTTACACAACTTAGCTTGGAGTAAATATTGCAGTTAAAACCGGAATTCTATTCTGAATAGGAACGAAAAACACACATGTGTCAATCAACTTGTTTTTACGACTCGATTGCACCTTTTTTTTGGCGCTTCTGTTTTCAGGACAGAGGTCGTGACTTTGGTTGGTTTCCAGTTCGCGAGGTGGTGTTGGGACATGAACCTCCCGAACACCTTCAGGAGGAGGAGGAGGAGGTGGCGGCATTCTTCCTGAAGATATGAGATCTTACTTTAGATAAGACAATGGAAAACACCGTCTGACATGTATTGCTCCGACAGAATGAGCCTGTGTGTCCTGTATGAATCTCTCTCATCTGAATCCATCTACCTTGTATATAAAACCAAATAAGAGGTTTCAAAAGATATTGTTTTCATTTCTGTTGACATAATGTATATAGTTTAATGCTAAGTGAACTTAGTATTAATAAGGATGAGACAGAAAAATGAAAGGAAGAACACAGAATACTGGTCTCGTGGTTGGAAGTGAGCTAATTGTACCGTGGCACTGATTTCATTGAGAATTTTTTATTTATTTAAATGTTTCTTTATCATATTATTTTATATACGTGTTTAGAGCTAAATCTAAACACTCAATGTCTCCAATCACTGTAATATCATAAAGTCAATATCTTAAAATGTAATAAAGAGAAAACCAGCAGTCCTGGTCTCCTCTAACTGTAGCCTTCATAAAATTGTAAAGTTTAATCATGTTATTAAAGTATGAGAGTAACGCAGTGTTAAAGGAATAAATCTATGGACTCCTTTTTTCAGTGTTTTTTTTGGATGCTTCTAACGAGTTAATATTCAGAGGCCAGGAGAAGTTTCTGTTTCTGTGCTGTGCTGTTCCCTCTAAATCCTTCAAACAAACCATTCATGTGCAAACAATCTCATAATTGGTTTGCACCACTTTTTTTTTCAAGGATTTTAAAAGGAAATAAAGAGGAGGTTGGAATTAGGTCACCAGCCGGTTAAAAGCGTGTCTGCTTTTAATATCTGCAACAACGACAACATGAGCTTTTAAAAATGAAAGATTATCAGAAGTGAGGATTCCACCGGGAGTTTTAGCTCACTGCTCAGATAATATAATGCTGAATGATCGCCCGAAGCGGACAGCACCGTCACACCCGGGATTTCGAGGGGCTCCCTCTCTGTGGTGTGTGTTGCTGTTTGTGTGGATTTGTGTGTATGCCTGTATGTCTGAGCATAGGCCTGTATTCATAGAGAGAGAGAGAGAGAGAGGGAGAGAGAGAGAAGTGAGTTGGATAAAGTGGAAAAGCAGAGTGTGAATGAACGAGTCTGTCTGTCAGCAGCAACACACTGCATTCACGAAACACTGAGCCATTCATGTGAGCCATTCACACACAAATGCACACACGCACACGCACACACACACAAGCGCTGGGTCACTCTGAGAACCAACTTGTCCTTAGAGAGGGGCCTGGGTGGGGGATGGAGGGTTGGTGGAGCCTGGCTGGTTTGGTGTGTGTGTGTGTGTGTGATCTGTGTGTGTGTGTGTGTGTGTGTGTGGGTGTGCGTGTGGTGGTGGTGGTGGAGGTCAACTTTCCTCGAAGGTTCATTATCATAAAAGCACAAGGAGCGATTCTTCGATCTACGCTCTAATCTTCTTTAACATATGATGGCGTTAAGGGGAAAAAACAGACATCGAAAAATCCCCTTTTCCTACATTACTGAAGGTCCATGGGGGAGAAATTATAAGCAATGAGCTGCTCAACATTTATTTTCGAATTATATCACAGTTCTCTATGACTGAACCATGCAGAGGCCTAGAAACATGGCAGGCATAAAGTTATTTAAAAGTTTGTTTGTGGATTTATTGCAAAAAATGCCTGCAGTGCTGCAGAAGTTATAACTAGATTTATTATAAATGTGTGTCTTTATTTAATTAAATGCGGCGTGTTTCAGTCATGGCAGAGGCCAAAGTCAGGCCTCCGATTAACAAACACACGCATTTGTCTACAAATTCACATGAAAAATGAAAGAGATCATTTGCGGGAACTTTCTCCTCCTTCTCCACCCAAAGGATTTTATTCAACATGTGACTGGAGAGAAGTTTTTATTTGCAGTTATCTCAAATAACTAAACCAGGAACAGTTGTATACTGGTTGGTTCTCAGGCGTCCTGCTGACCAGTACAGATTTGTTTACTTGTCAGCAGAGAGTCCTTTATAATGTATTAGTGAAACTGGGTGGCTCAGTGTATGACTGCATCTTTTGTGGTAAGATTTAAAATACATTAGCGCCACCGTGTGGATTTTTTCTTTTATCAAATATCAAACGTTTAACAAATCATAAAAAGAAAAAAATAACCTCTGGGAATAACACTGGAAAACAGCTCATTTGCATAGAGAGATCAGGAATAAATATCAAGACAGAATTCATCACAGAATACTAACCAATTGAGTTCAAACATCTGAGGAAAAATAAACAAAAACATATCAAGGTAAAATAAGAGATCATTATAACGTGAATACATTTTTTCCATTTTAACTTTTTTCCATCTTATAATTAATAAAACTCTTTTAAAAAAGTTCAGATTTTCATATTATAAATATACTGGCGCTGCCGCCTCGATGCAGCAGGGGGCGATAGCGCAGCTTTCACGTTAGCATTAAATTCAACGAAAAAGGAAGAAAAAATAAACGGCACGAAGAAGAGGTGCGCGAGTCAGGAAAGTGAGACGTCACACGCGCGCGCGCTTCCGTGAGACAGAAACCAAGATGGCGGCCGCCGCCGGATCAGGTAAGCAGACTCCGCCGCGTCTTGCGGGCTGTTTTCGGGGTAAATGTTAGCTTTCATAGGTCGTGAAATGCTCCCCCAGCTGCTTGGTAGTTTTTAAAGAGTCCCGTAGCGGAGCAGCTCCGACTCTGACCGGACTCCGTGGGGAAGTTAGCTCCGATGCTAGCGGAGCTAGCCAACAGCCGGGCACCAGCGCTCCAGCGGTATAGGGTGCAGCCTCCGCTGGAGCGCTGCTGCCCGGCCCCAGAAACGGATGATTTCAAGATTAAACCCGCTCCACAGCTCACATGGGTCCGGTGTAAAGCGACCACAACGGCCCCAGATTTGGAGCTGTTAGCTGGGTTAATGTTAGCCGGCCGACGGAGGAAAATCATCCAGGAAGAGCTGCTCCCAGCTCGGCTCTCAGCTGCATAAATCCCCCATGTTTTTCTCTAATAACTTTAAATGTCCGTTTACGTGAATAATGACTAAATCTATCCATTAACGGGATGTTTTCATATTGAATAATTGGCAAGGACATTCGTTTTACAACCAGCTGGATAAAATAGGTCTCTCAGTTTTGGTTAGCACGCTGCTAACAATATATTTGAATGCTAACTGGGTTTATATCTGTTAAACTTAAAACAATTTGAGCCAATGACGCATAACGTTCAACTTCATCCGTTTGAATTATTTTAATCAACATCATGTGTGTCATCATCACAGAGACATGGAAAAATGGCTTAATCAATGTCATGTGTGTAATTTCTTAACATGTTCTCATGTGTATGTCGTTTAAACCAGACATTCATGACAATTTATATAAAACGATTAAAATTTGGGTTTAATCTGAACATTTAAACTGGTGTTGAATATGATGTTTTTTCTGTGTGTGTGTGTGTGATCAGACAGAGGTCATGTAAACATGCATGTTTCTTTTTGTTTGCTTTTTTGTGTTTATTTGTGCGTCTGTGTCTGCGCGTGTGCAGGCGTCGTAGTTCCTCGCAGCTTTCGGCTGCTGGAGGAGCTAGAGGAAGGTCAAAAGGGCGTAGGAGACGGGACGGTGAGCTGGGGCCTCGTCGATGATGAGGACATGACGTTAACTCACTGGAATGGAATGATCATTGGCCCCGCCAAGGTGAGACACACGACGACACCTGAGTCAGAGTCACTGTTACTGTACATTCCACCGGGAAAGACACGCACACACACACACGTCTTCTTTAAATTGAACTATTGAAACGGTCAAGTTGGGTCAAATTCAACTTTATTATACATTTTCCACATGTGCGACACCTGCATAGAAATTGAAATTCACACTGTCCCATTAAAACCAAAAAAACAGCAAGAAATAAATATTTAAAATCACACCCTCCTATTTATATACATTCATACTGTTGCATTGTGGGGGCTGTTTCTTTGTTGTGCGAATGTTTTGTCCATCCACAGTGAGTGTTTGTGAGTCAATCTGCCCTACAGCTGTTAGTCAAGTTTAACCTGCAAATTCTTGAGAAGGGAAAACACATTCTTTGGTTTCTTCGACAACGTCTTTAAAGGAGAAATGAACCTGAAAAGGAATCTGGCAAAAAGATTAAAAAAAAAAACTGTGACTGGGGACTGAGAATTCACTACATTACAGTAAGTGGCAGTGGGAATGGGCCTTTGTGCAGAAAGTGGAAACTAGAGAGAGCTACACAATCTTGTGTGACCTGAATGGTTGTTTTGCATTTTAAGAAGAGAAACACGGTGAACAGGCTGCCTGGCGCTTGGCCCTTGGCCCTCAGGGTGTTTCCTTGGATACCTTCCTTGTAGATACGGTGGTAAACTAAAGGCAGATAAACATCAGGAAGGGCCACTTTGTTTTTATATATATACACATACACATACAAAGGCTGAAATCCCAATATGTCACATTCATTCAAGGCTTGACTCTGACTCATGCTCTACTAATAATAGGAGGTGGAGGTTTGCAGCCACAGTTCAGTGGCAGCAGCAAAAATGAACCTATGCATATATATATATATATATATATACACACACACACATTTTGTAGCAGTGAGTTGGAAGTTTTCCTAATGATTCCTTTCCTGTCTTTCGAGCACAAGTATAAATATCATGATTAAGACTTTGAATTAACCCGGAATAATCATAATAATTCCATTTTTGACCTACAGACGGTGTATGAAGGCAGGATTTACAGTCTGAAGATAGAATGTGGCACCAGGTACCCTGAGCATCCTCCGTCAATCCGCTTCGTCAACAAGATCAACCTGGGTGGTGTGCACAACTCCAACGGGAAGGTCGGTGTCCGTCGCAGATCTATTTGCCTGTCATTTCCCACAACGCACCTGGTTGTGTTGCTTAAAACACACACACACACACACACACGCACACACACACACACACACACACACACACACACACACACACACACACAGATGGAAGGAATGCTGCAGAGATGTTTACACAGCCAACTTCATTTCACTCGCAAATCTCATAGTGCACTTTACAACAAAGCAGTCGCACAACCTCTCTGATTAATAACCGTGTGTGTGTGTGTGTGCGTCCAGGTGGAGAACAGGGCGGTGACGTCACTGTCCCGATGGAAGAACACCTACAACATCCGGATGGTTCTGCAGGAGCTGCGTCAGCACATGATGATGAAAGAGAACAACCGGCTGTCCCAGCCGCCCGAGGGCCAGGTGTTCAACTGAGGCCCCCACACACACACGCACACGTACACACACCCACACGCACACACGCGCGCACACACGTTACCCAAGACTCTGGCCTCCCACTTCCTCCTGGGGAGCGTCTCATTGGACAGAGAGGGAGGTGCAGGTGAAATAACCCAGTCCTCCATTAAAGCTCCCAGTGCAGACCATTATGAAACAATAATACTGTACCACTTATTATTCTTATTTTTTTATTATCTTTGTGTTCCGCATACAGATTGTAAAATAACAGATGATTGTGTGTGTGTGTGTGTGTGCGCGCGCTGGATTCTTCACGTCATGTGGTGACAGCTCTTCTTCTTCTTCTTCTTTTGTTTGTTGGCGGTTGCTTTTTTGGGGGGGGGGTATCATCGCGCAGTTGTTGTTTTGCGTTGGGGATTTGAAAACATGTTACACGGGAATGTACATGTGTGTGACGGGACTGAAACATGGATGTGAAACCATTGGAATCATTGGGAAGTGTTTTCCACACGTATTGCAGTTTGCTTTCTCAAAAAAGACAGATAGAATAAAGAAAAGAAAAATAAAACTTCTTCCAGGCAGGCTGCGTTCATCTCAAATTTTTAATCCCCCGGCTTCTGCAATCCCAACAATGTGAATTCCCTGGGCCTGACGCGGGACTAAAGTGCTGCGCCTGTTTCTGTGGCTCCGCCCACTCTCGGTGTGTTTCTGTGGCTCCGCCCACACTCACTCTCTTCCTGGTGCCATATGGTTCATTGCTCTTTGTGATGGGGATTGATTATGAGCAGCCGCTGGTGGGGGGGGGGGGGGGGGGGGGGGGGTTTCCTGTAGGGTGGTGGTTTCCTGTAGGTGGTTGTTTTTATTTTATTCTCTGGGTTGAGTCGTTACCGTGGAAACCCAGTGAACACAGCGTTAGGGCTTTCGGTTGTTTTTGTTTTCTAACAGGTTGAATCTAATCAGGGTGTCTGTGACCTGTCGCATGGTTTTTATTTGGATTAAACTGTTGTTACTTTTCGCACGTGTGTTGTGACTCTTTTTACGGCGCATTGTGTTTCCGCAGCTGCACCTGGACGACATGGAAGCGAAGCCCGGTTCTTAATTACAGATTGATCACTTGGCGTCATTGATTAGGCCCAAAACAGCTGAATGTTGCACACTGAATCCCTTTAACGGCCCTAAAGTCAACCTGGTTAGTGTGTGTGTGGGCGCGTGTGCGTGTGTGTGTGTGCGTGTGTGTGCGTGTGTCTGTGTGTGTGTGTGTGTGTGTGTGTGTGTGTGTGTGCGTGTGTCTGTGTGTGTGTGTGTGTCTGTGTGTGTGTGC